>JANVCC010000049.1:7693007-7870738 GCA_025345505.1 Todiramphus chloris collaris | reverse complement strand
AATAGTGATTTTTTGCGAGTCTCCAAACTCGCTGTTTTTTTAATGAAAAAATAATTTCAAAAGTGGTTCACAGGGGAAAGTGTTCAAAGTGTTGAAGCAAGCATGCAGTTCTGGGTAAGAGAACAGAGAATTCATAGCATCCTTCCCCTCCATCAGGGAGAGCAGAAGCACGGGTAGGAAAGAGCTTGCCACCTGACTGAGAAGCTTTCACCTTCTTAACTGGGGCTGTTTAGTCTTGAGAAGGCTCAGAGGGGATCTTATTAATGTCTATAAATATCTGAGGGATGGGTGTCAAGTGGAAGGGGCCAGTCTCTTTTCTGTGGTGCCCAGTGATAGGACAAGAGGTAACAGTCACAAGCTGAAACACCTCAAAATGAGGAAAAAACTTCTTTACTGTGAGAGGGACAGAGCCTGGACCGGGCTGCCCGGAGAGGTTATGGAGTCTCCTTCTCTGGAGACTTTCAGAACCCACCTTGATCTGTTCCTGTGTGGCTTGCCCTGAGTGATCCTGCTCTGGCAGAGGGGTTGGACTCGATGATCCAACCATTCTAAGAACCTATGATTCACTTGTGAACATGACAGCTTCTCATTCCTGGGTGGGTGAGCTCCCCCATCCCCCAGGAAACTGGCACGCAGACCCAGCCTAGCCCTTTCTGAAGGGCTGACTCTGTTTGCTTCGTTTCCCAGCAGCCTGGAGAGCCTTGCAGGTTGCCAAGCCCCAGCGCTGGGCATGCAGAACCTGGCAGGCTGGGGCTGCTGCCTGCAGCCCCCCCAGCTGGAGCTGCCATAAAGGGGCTACTGGGGCCAAACCTGCCCGCTCCATCAGTGCCTCTGCTCAGAGCACACTGCACTGCCAGTCTTTTCCAAAGCTGCTGTCAGTAAAAATGCCCCTTTTATTTATTTTTTTTTTGGTGAGTGGGTGTTTGTTGTTTTTTTTCCCCTTGGGCAGATTTATGACTAAGTGACCATGTGGCCTTGGGGTACACATGAAAAAAAAAAAGCCCAAAATAGCTGGAAGAGACAATTTCCTGGGAACAGTAAAAATGTTGTTGCACTGCAGTCTGGGAACCAGCCCTGGTTTTTATTCTCCTGTCTGGTTTAAACCACTGCATGTTTTGGGCTCAGGGCTCTAATCCACTTAGCTTCTGAGATACCAAGACCTTGGTACTCCCCTCTGAGTTATCATATATCATTACACTTGAAGGATTTCAGCAGAAAGCTGATGTAAACTGCTGGGTTTGGTGCCTTGGTTGCTGGGAGGAGGGATGCTCTCCTTTCAGTGTCACACACAAGGTCAGAGGGCTGCGTGTTACCGCGTTGGCAATATCACAGTGCAAGCAACTTGGCCGTGGTCGCACCATGCAGATCACAATTTCTTTGCTGAGGAGGTGCAAATGTGACTGAGGAGTGGGAAGCTGGGCTGCAGCACGGAGACACAGGGCTCTCCGGTCCAGCTCAGAGGATGTTTTCAGGTGGCTGAAGCCATAGTGGAGTTGGCTGACCCAACCTGGCTACAAGCCAATTCAAATATGGTGTTCCCCAAAACATGGTCCAGCAAGTCTTCCAGGTCCTCTCTCAACAGCCATGAATGTGGCTGAGCTGCTCAGCACCTGTGCTGCTGGTTCATGCTGCTCCCACTGCATGATGTCCCAGTGGGGCTTAAGCTGCGTGCAGCGATTCCCAGGAGCAAGGCTGGCCACACAAAGCCCTGGCATTCTGGAAAGGTGGCTGCTTCCCCACCCTCCATCCTCACCTCTGTACCCTCATCTCCACCTAGCAACCCACTCTGGGCTTTGCTGCCTCTGATTTTGAGCAATTTGTGTTTCTCCCATCTCGTTTTCTGCATGGTGAGTGCCAGGTATAGCACAGGGCTATGTAAATATTGCCAAGCTGGGTTTCATACTGAAATACATCATCTCATCTCCTGCTTCCTACCTTGCCATGGGAGAGAGAGAGAAAGTAGCAGCTCCCTCCCACAATTAAACCAGAAAGTTTCTACGCTCCGCGTTATGACTCGCTCACATTAGCTCCCCGTGCTGCACATTCACCAAAAGGAAGTGTCACTTTAGGTGAATCCCTCTGCCAAATGGAAAAACAAATGGAGCGGATGGAAGGAAACTGAATGTACCCAGCATCGAAGGGCATCTCCGGTAACTGAGCACAGCCTAGGATAATCCTGCACTGCCTGCCTGTCGCCTGCCTGTGCCTGGATGGCTGCAGCTGACTCCAGCAGCAGCAGAGAAGCCCCCCTGGATGCCCAGGCTTCATCTGTTATCCCATATTCATAGGCTCAGAGATGACCCTAGTCTTGCAGAAACCCCTGGATGATGTGAGAAAGGGACAAGATTTTGTTTTAGCCTCAGAGAAGATCAGATGTTTCCTGATCTTTAAAGGTTAGTTCCCCTCAAAGCCTTGGAAATCTGTTTGTCTCAAGGGTTTGTGGCCCCCACCCAGCTGCTGGCTCCACAGAACAGCCTGGGTTTGGTTGTGGCTCTGGAAGGTAGGAGCTCTGGATTTTCAGAGGCTGTAGAACAGCATGGGCTAATGTAGAAAAGCCAGGTTCTCAGGAGAGTGGGAAGGAATGATACTGCTTCTTGGGAACTACCCAAATATCATCAAGTCTCAAGTGTGCCCCCGATAAATGATATTTAACAAAAGTTGCCATGTGCAGCTCACCAGGCTGAGGAACACTGTGTGCAATCTGGGTACTGTACTCAGATCGCTCCGGAGAAAAACACAAGGCCTAATTAAAAATGATGGGCAATTAGGAAAGACTTCCAGCTGGACTTTTTGAAGCACAAAGGAGGTGGGGTTTTTTTTAAGTAGAAGAAGTAGAGCTCAAGGAAAATCTCCTGGTTTTAGTCAAGCTGTCACATAACTGCGACATGGGAGACGTGCAATACTATCACGGTTCACCTACCACACGTTGTTGGTGCTGGATTTGTGCCACGTTTGAAGAGAAGATTAGCATCAAAATGCTCTGTCTTCCCTGCACCAACCAGTGCTGACTGCAAGCGTGCGAAGAGCAGCCAGACATGTGAATCACGAAGGTGCTTTGGTAGAACAACAGCATGAAGGACCGTGCCACAGCGCGGGTACCCAGCACCCGAGGTCTCTGCGTAAAGTGAAGGTGGGTGAGTGATTTACTCTGAGTAAAAGGGCTGGGGCCCCTTCCACTCTGCTCCACGCAGGATCTGAACACCTCTCGCTGACCTCCCTGTTTGCCGACAGAGCGTGGAAACAATGGTTGCTCAATGCCTGCCCTGGGTAATGTCAACTGTTTTTCTGAGTCTGTCCAAAGACGCAGGACCAGGAACACAGCTGCACCACTTACCCTGCTGCTTGCAAAAAAATATACTGTGGAGGATTCATTTTATTAGATGGATTAGAGGAGTAAATTCAGATGCATCATCTATAAGGTGGTATATTGAAGAGAGCTGGTCAGCAGGGCTCCTTCACCACCCAGGACAGGGCTGAGCTGCTGACAGTGCATGACTAACGTCTGCCCGGGCAGAGCCTGGTCTGATGAGGAGGCTTGGAGGGCTGTCATTCAAAACACGCTGTTATGGACTGCTTCTCTTGCAGGGACACCCATGGGACTGTGCAATGATGGAGAAGATCAGGAAGCAAAGCTACACTGGAGTTCACAGGCTCAGGCAGGCAGCAAGTCGAGGGATGCAGCACACATCATCATCCTCCAAGGCATCCCTGGACAGCATCTTCCCAGCACAGGAACAAGTGGTGACCCCAACTCTGCGCACAGAAACCTGCCCACAGGCGGTTGTGTCCCAAACAGCAGTGGGGTTTTTTTTTAAATTTAAGTTTTTTTAATTTAAGTTTTTCTTGCTTACCCAGGAAAACAGCCTGTGGATACTGGTGAGAACTAACAGTTTGAGAAGCAGCTCTGACATCACCCCGCAGGGCCCTGGTGCTGCCTGGGCTGCAGCAGCCTGCCAGGCTGCTCTGAATCCAGGCAGGTTTCCCATGCTGACATGCTGTATGGCACAAAACAACCGTGTAACAGTGACTAATGAGATCTGCTGCCCATATCCATGCAGAAACACTTGGGAAGGGAGAGGTTTCAGGGAAGTCTCAACCTTCTCTAGTGTTCCTCCTTGCCTGGGAAAAATGCTTTCCATGGCTTTACATACTGGGCAGTGTGTGACCTTAGAGCCAGGTTTATTGCCCTGTGAATATCCATCCTCACCTCTCATGTACTTAGCTGCAACGTGCACAGAAGTTTGCTTTAATGGGGACTGAAAACCCTGATTCTGGCTTTAAACCTTATGAAAACATACAGAAACTTCCCCACGTGCAGTGGTGCATCGGGAGTTTAAGCCGTGGCAGATCAGCCTGAGCCTCTGACTTTGTTTATGTCAATAAGAGCAGAAATGTTGCACATCTCTGCAGGCACCACCAAAGGAAAAAATTACTGCATCCAGTCAATCTGGCTCAGTTTGAGCCATTCTGGGATCGTGGTTGGAATCTTTTATAGCAGTCTTGAGAGGAAGGAGAGAAATCTGTAATTAAATCAATACATATGTAAACGAGCATCTGCCACAGAACCAGTTTAACTTCTTTGTGTTAAACATCTATTTCTGTTGGCGTATTATTTGTGTCATATTCTTTGTATATAAGGGTGTTATTAGTTGTATTTTGGCTTGATTTAGGCAATTAGATGAGTCAAATCCTTCTATGCATTAGCAGGATTGTTTAAGCCGTTACGTTGGCTCTTGATGTGTGTTCAGATCACTGCCTCCCAGCTGACAGCTACCTTCATGATTTATGATCATTCAGACGTAGGTTTGGGTAAATCATGCAGCTGATTGATAAACTGGCACTGCTCAGGTTTTCACTGACCAAATGTGGTTGGATGTGAAACCAAGAGCCCTTCTTGCAAGATAGTATTTGGGTTTGGTTTGTTTCTGTACCTCTCTATAAGACCTTCTGAAACCTCAGCCAAAACAACAGATTCAGTGACTTCAGTCTAATTCTTTGGTGGCTGTAAACTCAAGTAGCATTATTTCAGTCATCTGACATATGGTAAAAATACTGAGAGTCTGAAGCCTTTATGGCATGAAAGAAGAAATTGTTATTTCCCATGTAGGAAATGAGCCCGGTCCTGCATTTCCTGAAAGCTTGATGCTGCCACTTACTCCGTGGATAAACTCGAATCGTTATTCTTTGTTTCTTTTCAGGGCCTGGTTCAGAGCTTGGACCTCCTCAAAGCTCTCTTTAAAAAAATGTATATATTCCTATCTGATCTCTTTGAAAAAAACCCTACATTTCTGCCTGTGGTCACTCAGCCTGCAGTGACGCTCCGCGGTGTGCAGGGTTTGTGCCTTGCATGTCAGAGGATGAGCATCACTTCTTCCTGAGGTATACACTGATTCCTTCCTAAATTGGGGATTCCAGTTGTGTCAGTATGGCTTGATCAGGAGAGCTGCTTGGTCTCCCCTCCTTACACGCATATTTTGGCTGCAGCAGGTTTTCACTACCCATGCACAGTCCCCTGCATCCTTGGCTCAGGCAAATGCTGCAACTCCCTTCCCTTTTGCAGCGTATTTCTTTTCATCTCCTGCACTGTGTTGCTTCTGCTGCTGCGATGGAAGGATGGCAGGGCCAGTCCAAACAAGGGTCACCTCCAGCTGCTTTTGCATGTGCTGCTAGAGCACTTGGAGATTATTAATGCTGTTGGAGGCACTTTGCACGCCTGAGGATGTCCAATGTGTTTGCACACAGGCAATGAAGTTTGCCCCTGTTTTGTGAGTGGATTCATCGTGTTACGGGTGCTTGTGGTAGACACGTGGTGCAGCTCCTGCTACAGTCTTTGAACATCACATTTGCTGTATAGCCAGCAAAAGACACAAAAATAAGAAAGGGATTGAGACAATGAATACAAACACTACCTATTAACCTGGTGGTAAAACAAGAAGCTATCTGGAAAAGCCACCTGCAATGCAAAGCTGACGGGTGCCTCGGGCTCAGTGCTTTGCACAAGCCTTAGTCCTCGAAAGGAGGCAGTAACAGACCGTGTGCAATCCAGCTCTTCTTCCCAAGGTCCTGACTCCCACAGCTCCCACTGCTTCCTGAGGAGCTGCACTGTGTCCCAGAGGCGCTGTCAAATGGTGCGGTGTGGGAATCAAACTTCTCCCAGGTTTTAGCTTGATGAAGTGCTACATTGCTCTATTAGATGGGTAAAAGCAGTGAATTCCCACTGCTAAGGAAAAGAAAACTGCAGAGCAGCTCGGCAAGGATCAGGCAGGTGGGTGAAATGAGGGAAAGCAAGTGCTTTTGTTGTAGTGTGTGAACTGTGGTTCTCCCAGCCCAGGGACCCCGTGAGGACAGCAGTATGCACAGGTCTCTCCTAAATGCATCTCTCTAGATGCAACCCCCAGTGTAGGAGCTTACAAAAAAGCTTTGATGAGCACAAGGTGGGTCCTTAATTTCTTTGGCTATCAGCTACTGTTGGAGATGGGCACTGGGTTGTCACTCCTAATGTAGGATGGCTTTTATGCCCAGGGTCTCCTGAGCTCCAGCTTGACTGGGCTGGCATCATAATCCAGCCCTCAACCCATGTAAGGGTGTGTGCTGGGCACCATGCAACCCCAAATGCTGTGTGTGGGAACCAAAACCAGCTGGTCAGTGTGCTGCCAGTCCAGGTGAGACTTTCTGTCCTGCCACCACTGAGCCCTGTAGGGACACAGCAATTCAGGAGTCACGTTTGCTGACTGCTTCCTTGGCCATAATCACACCCCAGAGCTGCTGAGCTTGGTGTTCACCGAGGCTGCATGCTGGACTGTATGAAACTCTTAAGGGCTCTTCATTAATTTTGTATGTTAATATCCCCAGGACAGCTATGTAATTTCAAGAGCATTTCATTTCCCATGCAGAGCTCTGGCCTTTTTTCTACCTGAGGCATCATTTTATGAATGACTTGCTGGCACCTTGCCACCCACCAGAAAGCCACCACATTGCAAAGGGCTGTAGTGGTGGCTCTTAGGAAGAAATTTCCTCCTCCTTCTGGGCAGGAAGAGAAAGTTGACCCATCCCATGAACAACAGTTATCCCCAGGCTATGAGGAGGACATGGGAGAAGATGCTTCAGACATCCCGTGATCCTCCAGGCCATGTTGCTGCTCCTGTGCCATTTGAGAAGGGGAAGGCATGGCTCCACCCGTGCAAAGGGGCTGGAGATTGTCCTTCCCCTGAGTCCTTACATGCAGCTGGTGAGGGATTTCTCACAGGTTTTGGAAATACACTCAGTGGAAGGAATCAGTTGCTGCAGAGTATTTTGGTGTTATCCCTCTCTGACACCTCATTCTTCAGAGAGGGTACTGCAGCTTCACTTCAGTGGGGTTTTTAATAAAAGCAGCTAGTTGTTTTAGGAGCTTTGCAGCCACAGACACTAGTGTTCCTTCTCCTGCAAAGAACCTGGAGAACTTGGCCTGGATTTCAGCAGGGACAGTGTTTGGTAGCTTTTGAAGTGGGCTAAAAGGACATATTTAGGTCTAAGAGAGCTCCATTGTCTAGTGGTAATCAGATATGGCCTTTCCATAGGGTTCTTTCAGGCACCATGAACCCCAAGCTCCATCCATCTGGGAGATGCCCATCCATCCTTGCCATGCAGGAAGGAGAACTTGCTTTACATCTTCTCCCTCTGAGGTATGTGAAGGAGGATGACACAAAACACTTGCAGGATTATTTGAAGACCAGGGCTCATTCTTAGAGATCCAAATCACGTGCTTCTACCCTCTAGGGCAAGCTCAGTGGTTTTTCTGGCAATAGCAGACCAAGAGGTCATTTCACCACTAAATTCTTCTGAGGATGTTTTCAGCAGCAGCTAGTGTTCAGAAAACAAACCTGGTAAACATTAGAAGAAGATTGTGCAATTGCCTGGTTTTGTGGTTCACTGTAGTTTTTCATGGGTGGGCTCTGTGGTGTGAACCTACTTTCACTTCCATTGATGCTCTTGCTTTGCAAAACTAAAGAAAAAAGACTGAGTCCCCTTTTGAAAGACCCTGAGGACTGCCCCAGAGGCTGCAGGGTCTGCTTTCACCAGCCTCAGGAAATTCACCTTCCTGCACCAAATCCAGGCTGTCACTTAGACACCGTCTCTGCATCGTGTGGCACTGCCACCCACCTTCACAGTCTGGGGGGGCTGTAGGTAGAGCTGGGAGGCATGTGTGTGGCAGCACTGAGACTCAGTGTAGCACCTGTAAACCTTGGCTGGAGGCATTCAGAGCAGCTCTTGGAGAATCAGTCGGGAAGGTCACTGCCCATTCACTGGTCAGTAAGCCAGAAGGGCAGTGATGCTCCTCAGGAACTGCATTGCAGAATGAGAAGGGAATGGGGTTGTGGGAGGGCTGGGAACTTGTGAAGTGTTGACCTTGGCTGACTGCCAGAAGCTCAATCAGCTGCTCTCTCACTCCCCCTCCTCAACAAGACACAGAGAGAAGGTAAGATGGAAAAGCTCAGGGGTCAAGGTAAGGATCACTTACCAGTTACTACCACAGGCAAAACAGACTCAATTTGGGGAAGAAAAGGGATGTGTTAGTCCTGCAGCCTCACCTCACAAGCCACTGAAAAAACAGTGCTGTGAAGATTAGAGTTGGCATAGTGATTTTTTTTTTCCTGTATCCACTGAATATATTTTGCTCTTTCCATCTCTGGATCTTTATTGTTCCCAGCAACAGAGTTGTCTCACTTTACCAGTGATGAAATTGAAACCAGTTGACTTGTCTAAGCTACCATAAGCAACCAGACACAGGCAGCAAGAGAAAACTGGAGTCCTGCCTTCCAGATCTCTCCACTTATATGCCCAGGTGGTGAAGGTAACAGGATCCACATCCCAGCCTGCAGCAGAGCATGGGGAGGCTGATGCTGAGGGAGCTGCCTGGGATGTCCTCTGGGTTTGCTTTCCTTTCTCTCAAACCACTTAGCCCTGTTTTCAGTACCGTTCCCCAACTTACTGTCACGCGGCCGGCAACAGTCAACAGTTTCGTGGGTAGGTTTTCTTGTGGCTCAGCAAAATGGAGCCAGTTTCTTGACAGCTGCACATTAGTCTTCCCCTCCCTGAATACTGGGGGAAATGGTCCTTTTTTCTGTCCTTATGGTTAGTGCTATTTGGGTGTTTTCCTTGAACAGGGTGCTTGGGGGTTTTTTTTCACTGTGTTTTGCAGCAACTGGCCATTTCATCACGCAAACCTCTCCGACCGCATCCTATCTGTGTAATAGTTCCCTCCAGGTGAGCAGGGGGTTTTTTGGGCCAGTTTTTCCACTGTAAGATAAAGGTTCCTTTTCTGCTAAGAGGGAATTACAGCTTCTGGGGTTTGGTGACTCAATCAAGCGAGTGAGGAGAAGTGTGTGTCCCCCCAGCCTGGGCTTATGAGGAGCTGCTCTGGAAATAAAAAGATGTCCCCTGAGCAGCGTTTGCATAGCCCCAGTCCAGCTCTCATCAGCTGTTGTGGTGGCAGAGGTGGGGTCCAAGGGGAGGTGGGAATGGCTGCCTGGGTTTCTAGCTGAGCCTGGACATCAACAGGGAAGCTGAAATCCTATGGCTCTGCAATTTGATGTCACAAGCTGTCCCCTGGGGTCATAACTAGCACCCACCCATGAGGTGCGTAGCTCTCTGTCTGATTTATTATACATAAGATAGGTTTGGAGGAGTCTTCTCTAGACAAAGCTTATTCTGCTTGTGTGACTTGATCCTGGGGGATCTGCATGTGGATAATCACCTTAATTTTGTGGTTTTAGGCCCATCCCCTCCGTAACCAAAATCCTTGAACAAGCCACATTTTTCCATAGCTCTACTGGAGCTTTGTCCACACCTTATGGGAAACCTCTGGGCAGGATGAAGACAGCTGACACTCAGCGTGCTTCCCGCAGGGTTTCCAGCCACCAGCCCATCACAGCCCAAGTGTGGTGTGGCAGGAACCAAAGCAGAGCTCCCACATCCCAAAGCAGCTGTGCAAGAGGGGCTGGGGCTGGGTGTGGGGTCCCTAGCACGGCAGGCACCCTGCGGGAGCCGTCTGGGTGTATACCTGGCCCCTGTGGTAAATGTGAGATGAGCTGAGGTCTCTTGACACACTGCAAACAGGCTGCAGGCTGCAAGCTCCCAGAAGTGCTGTGTGTCTGCCAGTAACAGTGACTTGTACCTAGAAACTGCAGTGGATTTGCTTCCAGAATCAGTGGGATGCAGAAGCTGGGGCTGCAGCATCTTCTGCTGTCATGTTCCTGGAAGGATAAGAGATGTCCTTGCTTGCATGTCAGGGCTGTGATTCACTCAGGATGAAGCTACTTCTTGGAAATGCCTCTTCTCTAGGCTGCAAATGTCAGGGGGGAATGCTGCAGCTGACTTATCCAGTGGCATACCATCACCAGGCACTACTCATGACCACATCTGTTAACCACATTCCTCGGTTCTGAGTGTGCAGCACCATTTGCAGAAAGGATGCTTCGCACAGGCAGCTCAGCTGGGTGTTTGGAGACCTGCATCTCTCTGGGAGGTGACAAAAAAAAATTCAGAGCAGGTTTTCCTGGTGACAAGCGTGTCTGGCTGTGATGGAAATGGTGTACAAGTGGGCAGAAGAACTCAAGCTGCAACACAGCCTTTTCCCATGGGCACCTCTGTTGAAAAAGAAACATCTGTCTTGGGAAAATTAAGTATTTATTTGTGGAACAACTTGGCCTGAGCACTACGAATGTTATTATGTCAGCAGCAGCTTTTGCAGCTTTAGTTTGTTCTCCCCACAAAGCCCTTTGCTCCATGGCCTGAGGACCAGCCCCAGCCATGCCCACATCCCCAGGGTGTTGGGGAGGTGAGGCTGCCTGTGTGCTTGGCTCCCGGGCTCCCCTGGCATCACCTGCGGCATCACAACCCAGCAAGCTCCTGTGTGTGGAGGGATGGACAGGGCAGGGAGGGGAGGCAGAGGAGTCACTACATGGCAGAGCTGGTTTAGTGTCTGCCGTCTGCTGTGTCTCTTGCAGCCTCACAGGGCTTTTATGATGGATTTGTTACCAAGATAACACCCCATTACCTGGACCATGGCCCAGTAGCAAGCTGGGGCTGGGGCTGCTGCAAAGCAGCGGGTCAGGGCAAGCATTCACACCCTCATGCAGGGCTGGCACCGTGCAGGGAGAGGGCTCCTCGTGCCGCCTACGTGCTTGGCTCAGAGCACCACGGAAAGGGCTGTGGGTTACCATTGCAGTATCTATTGCATGCCATTGAAGGTGACACTGCTCTGCCTTTGCGTCGCTTTGCAAGTCGTTCTAGATTGGTTTTGCTGCCTCCAACTGTGTGAGCATCGCCTTGGTTGGGCTCTCCAATCGAGTGTCACTAGAGAGCATGGCTACGTGTGGCTTTCCACCCAAGCACAGATCCCTCCTGCTCCCAGGCGCTGCCTTCTCCATGAGGATGATTAGTCCCAGGCAGGGGCTGAGGAGTTTCTCCCCAAAGTCCTCAGGTCAGAGCAGTGCTCCTTGTCTGCCCCTCACCCTTTTGGCTGCTCACCCTGGCTGGCTGAGCTCCTGCCA
The DNA here is from genome assembly GCA_025345505.1 of Todiramphus chloris collaris. NCBI lineage: Eukaryota > Metazoa > Chordata > Aves > Coraciiformes > Alcedinidae > Todiramphus > Todiramphus chloris. Next base: position 7,859,204 of record JANVCC010000049.1, on the reverse strand, counting down.
TTGCCAGCAGCATCATTCTTGCTCACCTGGGGCTGTGCATGACCCCAAGGGGACCCCAGTGATCCTGAGGTCAGGATCAGCACAGCATCCCAGGGGTTTCAAAGGTTGACAGAGAGAGAGGAGAGAAATGACAGCGAAGGCCAAAAGGGGATGCAATAAAGAGCCATGGAAGTGGTTCTCATAGGGGTGAAGAAAGCCCTATGACGAAAACTTTATGGAAGTCTGTGGATGCTGAAAAGCTGCTAGCAGAGGGATTTTCTCAGGTTCTCACAACATTCGGTGAGAGTCCTGCCTTTCTCACACAAGTCATTAAAAACAGTAGGATGTTTTTTGTAAGCTGGACCAACACCTGGTGTTTTGCTAAGTTCTGTTTATGGTACATTGGAAAAATATTTTGAAATGGGTGTTACAGGACTTTAGCCACTCACCCTAGGAGATGGGTGATCACTGACCAACCGCCCTCTGGGGCTAGGGTATAGAAAACGGCGTTGTAAATTAATAAAGTTGCTTCTTTTGCCTTCTCTTGCTGAATTTGTGTGTTGCTGCATCTCTCCACTCCCGGCATAAACAGCAACAGAGGTCAGTGTGAGTAAGGTTTTGAAAAAGATGAGCAATTTGAATGAATATTGGCTTGGCAGGGGGATTGTGGTTTAATGCAGGAGAGAAAGGCAGAAGATTAAATCAGTGGCTGTCAAATCAACACTGGGAGATTGCCCATCTCTTGATAATGTCCAATCAGGATCTGATGGTTTGTCACGAGATGCTTCAGTGCCACACAGCCCTGGTGGGATAACCAGGCACGGCCAGACCAGAGCTCAGCCAGCACAAGGGCTCACTGAAACTTCTGGCTAGAGAGAAAAAGGCTGTGCAGCAGGGCAGCTGACCTGGGTTGTGTCTCGCCGTGACAGAATCCACCCAAAATCCTCAGGCTCCCATGCATCCCAGCACTGCACATGGCATCACCTTCTGAGCTTTGGCCAAGAGCTGTGAAACCCTTCTTAGGGCACGACACAAACCCTGAGCTATGGGTATGTCCCACTCGTGTGGCTGGGGACCCTTGTATGGGGGAGACGGGGGCAAAGCTGGGTTTGGCCCCATGGAGCTCAGCGAGGGCTTGGAACAGCTGTGCAGCAGCTGCCAGGGGCCCAGCCCCACGGCGTGGGGAGGAATGACAGCCTCCCCGCTCTCCTCCTCGGGCTTCTGTTTTGTTTGCAAGCCCCACGCAGACGGAGAACATACAGTCCTGTCCCGACTGGGCGGGCAGGGGAGGAAGGGGCGATGCAAAGGCGATGCTGGGACCCTCCCCACCCACCCCATGGTGCCAAGCTGTGGGAGGCAGCCGCCAGTGTCGGCAGCCCCACGGCCTCCCACGGGTTTTGCTTTTCCCCTCTCCTGCTCTCTCCCTTGGCAAGATGAAAGGGCAGAGCCTCGCTGGGGTGTTTCGCTGCGGCTTTGATGGTGGCGGGCCCCCGCAGCCGGTACCCGGGCGAGCGGCTTCAGGCAGCCGGCGGAGTGCGGGGGGACACGCGGGATGCTCCCGCTCCCTTCCGCTGTGACTCAGGCAGCGAGCGCTTGTTTGGCACAGCCGGGGCCGGGGGGCTCCCCGTGCCAGGCTCTATTTTTAGGAAGCTGGGAGAAGTAGGTGAAGCCATCACAGCAAGAAGTTTCTAGTGCAGTTTGTGGTTTCACGGGTTCAGTGAAGCTCAGAGTCAGCAGTTTAGAGGCCAGGTTCTCTCCGTGGCTCAGCACGGGAAGGCTGGCATCGCTGCCCGATGTGCAGCCCAGATGTGGCACCAGAGCCACGTGCCTTGTGGGGCCCTCCGTCCTCTCTGGGGTCACTGGAGCTTGTTTCTCTGGCTTCCTCTGCTCTCCAACCACCTTGGTACCCTAGAGAAAGGCTGGCTTGGGGTGTCTGTGGGTGGTACAGCAAGGCAGGGAGGTGAGGAGGGACAGAGGAAAGGGGACATAGGTGATGATGGCCCTTGGAACAGGGTGGCTTAGAGGGACAGTAGCACCCAAGTGCCATCCCCTGCAGCTCTTTCCCATTGCTCTGGCGGGTGGTAGAGAAAGGGCAGATGTCCTCTCACATCTCTAGGGAAAATGTGCTCTGATCTACCTGCTGGACAGCAGGAGCCTGGGACAACTCATGTTCACCTCTGCTGGAGCACTGGACTTTTACTGACCTCCACATGGGTGTCTCCATGCCTGAGGGCTCTGGCAAGCGATGGCTCTGCAGCCCGTCTTTACCGCCATAGTCTTTACAGCCACCATCTTCTGCTCTTTTCTTCCACAGAGAAGAAATTGTATTGACACCTTCATCTATCACTGAGGCTGCTTCTCACTGCTCTGGACTCCAAGAGCTTTCTCTCATTCACGCCAAGGTAAAACCAGAGCGGAAACTGCAACGCAACCTTTCCTTCTCCGGATGCTGGTGATGTTTTCTGTGGTGTTCTGGCTGTGTCTCTTCTCTCTTCCTCTCCAGTGACAGGGTTCTCCTAGAGTCATGAGGGCTCAGAGGATGCAGTAGAGGGAAAAACCTAAAGTGACAAAGCGCTTCTTTATGTGGAATGGATGGAAATGGTGGAAAAGCTCAAGCTTCCCCTCTGTCCACGGCCCTGTGCTGAAGGGACTTCATTTAGGTTTCTCTCATAGGTTCCCTTCTTCATCCCTCCCACGGCATCGCAGGCAAACTCCTTTTGTGACTCAGAATAAAATCTTCTTTTTGAATGCATTGTTCTTAGTACCGCACAGCACCCAGCTTTTGTTAAGTGTAAAGAGAACGCGGGGTGAGCAGCACGTTTTAAAGACCTAGTCACAAAACCGCAGCGGGCACCCAAAAAAACCCAAATCACTCTCTTCTCATCAGCTTTCACCTTGCTGCCTTCAGAAATGCTCCCAGCCTTTGACAGATCACCGGGGCAGGCAACCGGATATTTTGTCAGTAAACAAAGCTCTGTGCACTGAGTACAAGTGGAGACAATTTGCTGATCAGCGGAAATACCACAACTAGGTCAATAGGAATGCAAGTGATGGATCACATTTTCCCATTGTCTCACCTGGATGTTATCTGGCTGGAGGAACCGTACCAGTTTGGGTTCACAACTGGATGGGTATGGTTATGTTCAGAGGGGTTGGGGGGGTGAAAGAAAACCCTGTTGATTTCTCAGTGGTGGGCTCATTACCAGGTGAAGGTGAGACTTCACCTTCCCTGCAGTTATCCCCTGCAGACAGACACTTCCTTCTCGTGCTGGCTCCTCTCTCCATTGCTCATCTGTACCAGGTTCTTCTCTGCTCAAGGCTCTGTTGCCTCTTCTGCTACCCTCCCCCATGTTCCTACAGCAGGTCAAGGATGTGTAACCATGAGGCTCCCTGGCTCCGGCGTGGGATAATGTGGATTTTGAGGATTTTTAATCTTTCTCTCCATCCCCACCATCCATGTGAAGCAGTGAGGTGGCAACAGGTGGCCCCTCAGGGGCCAACACCACCATACACCCTGCAGCATCTCTGTCCTCCTGGGCTGCCTGGCTCTCAACAGCAACGGTGGCAGATGGCACAACAGGGCTCTGCCTTCTCCAGAGCTCAGTCAGCACCTTCTGGTAGATCTGGTTCTACTGGTATTGACTCCTGGCTTGAGCTGGAGAAGCTGCAGGACCTGGTGGGGTGGGGTGGGGTGGGTAATGTGGCTCCCAAGGCCTTGCTCCCCCACCAGCCAGGATGGTGAGGGGCTGGATCGCTGATGTGGGGCACTGGTTTCCTAAAGAGAAGCTGCCAGCCTGCCCTCCCTGCTGACAAACCCCTGCCAGGATCCCTGCTGTCATATTTTCCACCCAGTTTCTCCCATCAGGGTGGCAGTGACTAACGACTCTCAGTTTCCTGGTTTGCAGCACAAGCTGTCCAACCCGCCAGTGATGTTTTACACTGGGTACCCAAAACCAGAGCCTTTCCTCATCCTCCTCACTGAACCCAGGAGCCCCTGCAAGGCTGCCACTGGCTCCAGCCTCCCCAGCAAGGTGAGTGCGGTGGGGCCAGCGATGGTTCAGGGTTGCTGGTGTTACCTACAAGTTCTTCTCATTTTGGAGACACAGTGAGAAGCAGCTATTCACGAATGGCTTTCAAAAGGTTTCATCTGCTGGGAACAGCCAGGAGCTCAGGCATAGCTGTGCAAAACCTGCCTGCTGCTCTCTCTGCTCATGGCTGTGGTTTCACACGTCGTTGGCTGCCTTTCAGTCCTGACACTCAGGATTCGGGGAAAGTATTAAGTAACAACTTCTCATGTCATTTTGTTTCCCATGTAGACACTTCCCCCAAATGTGAGTGTTGAATTCAGAGGAAACTCTGAAGAGCCCCAGTAAATGGCAGTGAGCAGCAGAGGGCTGAGGCATGGGGCAAGGATGGCAGGGAGCAGCCGCTGGTCCCCTCCGTGGCCTCAGGGTCCTCGGCTGTGCCAAGGGTCCTGGGGCATGTGCACCACAGAACGGCTTCTTGCCTGGGGTGAGCGAGCTTACTGTGGCAGGGATGGTGTGTAGGAGTCAAACCAGACACCTGTGAGGAGGCCAGGGCTGGCCTTTCTGAAGATAATGCTGATTTGGAGATGAAAAGGAATAAAAGCAGTGGCTTGGTGGTTTCCCAAGGCTGCAAGCCCAAGGGACCCGATCCAAAGTCCAGTGATGCCGAGGGGACTCCCTTTTGAGACTCAACATGGTGCATCCCCAACAGGGGGTCACCTTGCTGCTGTCAGGAGGAAGCTCCTTTGGGGGTTGGGAAGGCCTGGTGAACTGAACAGCGAGGCAGCTCTTGGATGGTGAGGGCATGTGGGCAGCCCTTGGGGTGCAGGCACCCGGGAACAGGGATACCAGGGGACAGACTCTCCTCTAGAAGGCAAAAATGACACTAGAGGCCTGGCCCTGGAATGGGCAGCTCCATCCCAAAGGTCCCCTCATCACAGAGGGGTGGCAGTCCTGGCACAGTGGTAGGTTGCATGGCTCCAAAGCACCGGCCAGCGCCTCTGCCCTGGGCTGTCCTCTGCCCAGATGCTGAATTGCGGCCCATGAAGACCCTGGTGCCATCCCACACTTGTTATTTGGTTGCTATATTTAGGTGCACAGTGACCTGCCAAGGTCAAACCCTGACTTGGTTGCAGAGGCGCTTGGGCTTTGTTACCAGCTCTTGCATTTGCAGCTCCCAGCACCCTAACCGCACAGGACAGGATGCGAGCGAGCGGGTAGATAGCAAAAGCGACTCCATCCTGCAACGCTCTGAGCATCCCCAGCAAGGTGCTGTGTACCCTCCTCTCCTCGGGCTGCTGGCGAGTGGCACCGGGCTCAGCACCCTGCTGCTTCTAGCAGGATCCAACCCTTTGTTTGCTGCCTGCATATCTGATAAGAGCATCGCCTTTAGCGTCCTACTTTCAAAACAGCTTCTCATGGTGGCTTGATGGTTGCCTTCAGACCAGCCCTCTTCGCAGTGCAGCCTTGCAGGTCTGCTCCTCTGCACCCCAGCAGAAACCCAGATTTGTCCTCTTCCCATGAAGAAAAGGAAATCTGTCCCCTGTTGCAAGCAGGGAGGACCCCTCTGCATTTAACCTAACTGATTCTAGTGGTGGTGTGTGGGCGCAAAAGTGTCAGATGCATGAAGAGCTTGGAGGCAGCACCTCGCCTCCCTGCTGTGCCTCTAGAGGTGTGGGGGCACAGAGGGGACACAGACTGTCAGGATTTGCATGGAGGTGGTGCTGGGAGGTCAACAGCTGGCAGGAGCACCCAGCACCCCTAACAGTCCTTTCCATGCCCAGATATATGTAGGTAACATGGGTAAGTGGGGACAGGGTCTGAGAGGGCTTGTGCCCTTGGCTGCAGGGTAAGTATCTTGCTAAGGCAGCAGGAAAGATGCTTAAAACCTGTCTGTCCAAAGTGATGGCCGAGCACCAAGACCCAAAGTCCCACTGTCTGTAGAGAAGCATGAAAGCTGTGCCCACACTAGGGTCACAGAACCCATAGAGATGGTCCTTTCTCCAGACTCATTCAACCTACCCAGGCAGAGACTTTCCCCATGGGAACCACAAGGGAAGGCCAGAAACCAGCACAACTCACCTGCCTCGGACAAGTGTCTTCACTGCAAAACCATCCTTCTCATGAGGGAAACAGAGGGCAAAAAGTCTTTCTTCCCCTTTCCAGAAACAACCAGCTTTCCGAGTACTTTCTAGCCCCTGGCAGGCCACAGTGCTGCTCAGCACCTCTGTCTGTGTATTTATGGTCTTCATTTCTTTGAAGACTTCTTGCCATGAAACGTTCATCTACGTCAGGAAAAAATCACTAGGGCATAGTCTGGAGCGTTTCGAGGGCAAATATGAATATATGGAATAAGAACCTCTCTCTGCTTCTGGTAGGACGGTAGGAAAAACATGGAAGTACAGCAGAGAAGAAAGTCTAAGCAACTTTTTTTTTTTGTTGTGGGAGACGGTAGTGAACAAACCTACCCACTACGAAGAGTTTTTTCCAGGAAGTGTAGGTTGCTGCAACCTGTATCCCTTGAGCAGCGGGTGCTCACACAACAGTTCTCATGCTACTTGCAAGCAGTGCATTTGAAGGAGCCCCAGCAACGTGCACAGAAGATGAACGAACCCTACAGTCCTGCGACACCCCGACCCATCAGCAGCACCTCTCCCAGCACCATGAAAATGTTCATGGGCTTCCTCGCTGTATTTATTGTAGCACAGACGATTGGGACCGTACTCTTCTGTTTGTATCTTCACATGAAGATGGATAAGGTAAGTGGAGAAATAAGGTTGTCTCAGCTGGATTGCTAATGTGATTTGCCTTCAGCCATAGCAAGGTGTGCTCACCAAAAGGATAAACATGGTAGAAAGTGATGCTGGCCATTGGATGGATGCAGGAGTGGCATTCATTACACTCATGTTCTCATTTCTGCTTTTATTTGCTACTAAGCTATACGTGGAAATAGAGATCTGTCTTCTTCATTAACAAACTGAGAATGGATCAATCAAGAAGAGCTGTTCATAGCAAACCTGGCAGCCAATGGCCAGTCTGGGGAGAGGAGAGTGTGGCTTAAACCCACAAGTAGCTATTTTAGGCTCTTTGGTGGTTTTTCTGGTGCCGTAGCACTTGGCAGCACTGTGACACTAACCGTGAGGATAGCAGGGTCCAGAAACCAAATCTTTTTTAGCATTTGCATGTATGAATTTTACCAACCACTTCAGGTGCTGTCTTTCTCTTTGGAAAGGAAAGAGTGGATCTGAGTACTTTGCCTTTTGCAGAAGAGACACAGTATCAGTGATCCTGTCCCATACTTGGGGCAATATTTACCAAAACGTTAAAAACTGAAAAGCTGGTTTTGAGGTTGTCATGACTGCAGCTGCAACACATGATGCTGAAAATCACTGATCTAAAGCTACTTTCCCCCAAACCAGTAAAGACAACCAGCTACAAAAATGAAATGGGTCTAAAACCCAGAATGTGTTCTCCTTATGAGATACAAGATCATCATTACTGACTTTTAAACATGTTGTCTCAATTTAAATTGAAATTTAAGTGGGTGACTTCTGATCTTCAAGGGTGGAGAGCAGACCTGAGAGGGCTTAAAGTCAGAGGGATGTATGGGGACTTTGCTGCATGGAGGTTGCAGCCTGGGATGAAGGAGTGAGTAGAGGGTCCCCAGGGGAGCAAGATGTGACTGACGGGACTGTGGCACAGGATCAGAGGTGCCTGAAATGTGGTCAAGGGTGGCAGGAGAATCTCAGCTGCCTTCAGAGCTTGCGGCAGGGCTTCAAACCTGACCCTCCGCACCCCAGTGCCACCTGCGCTGAGCGCTCTGCCAGCCTGTGTGTCCCCGTGTCTGCACTTCTCTTTACTCTTTAGTTCAATGTTAGGTTTTCACAAAAATAATAATAATAATTTAAAAAAAAAAGTTAAAAAAAGAGTATTTTTAAAAATTGGTATTTATTTTTTTAGGCTTTCTGTATTTTGTTTTTTTATCCTAGTTTTTAAATCTGAAGCTCTTGGCAGAAGTCAGCTCCAGCCCACAAGTCATCTTGGTCTCTTGGCAGCTGTTTTAGTCAATAAACTGTCTGAAAAAATGGAAAGCCACCCTGCATAGGCAGGGAAGTGTGGGGCTGAGCAAGCATCCCAGCTGCTTGCTGAGACCCCTGGGCAGCAGCAGTGAGCCCTGAGCCATTCGCTGAGATTCCTGGGCTGCTGTCTGTAAATGCAGGCAGGTGCATATTTGCCAGCTGCCTTTTGGAAAAGGCAGAGTGAGAAATCTAAATTCCTTATCAAGGTGATAGAAAACAGGAAGGGATCCTGAGCAATGCTCCTCTCATCCAGCACACCCAACCAGGGTCAGCCCACGGCTGCAGTTCCCGGCGGCTGTGGGTGCAGATGCTGTGCCGGGTGGCTGGCGGCAGCGCTTGGTACCCACAGTGTGTCTGCCCACCTTGTCTCCATGCTGAACAACTGACCCTGAGCCTTCCAGGCTGCTGTTTATCACTGCCAGGAACACAATGTGACTCCTCTGACAGTCACTGCAAGTTGCCCACTAACATCCCGTTCACGCTCTCTTCTCACCGGCAGATGGAAGAGGTGTTGAGCTTAAATGAAGATTACATCTTCCTGAGGAAAGTACAGAAATGTCAGACGGCAGAAGGTCAGAAGTCGACATTATTGGACTGTGAAAAGATTTTAAAGGGCTTCCAGGACCTCCAGTGCAAGGTACACTGCTGTCAGGCAGCTAAAGACCCCACTGAAGGTGGAGGGGGGGGTCCCAGGCACACACACAGCTTCACCCAAGCTTTGTTTTTTGGCAAAAAGCTGTAGGTGTTCTTCACCTTAGGGCTGGGTAGCACATGCCCTTTTTTACACTGTGGTCTTTTTACACCATACTGATATAACTGAAACTACTCATCCATTATTTTCTCAGCGTGGTCTGGATCAGAGTATGTCCAGCTGCAACATGCTGAGGGACGATTAGGGTTCATGGTGGAAGGGATGGAGCTGCAGCCACCCTGGCTTTGCTCTCTAAAAAACATTCGTTTTCTGTCTGGCACCTCGCTCAGATCCTGGGCTGAGTGGCTGTGAGGTTGCTGGTGGCCAGCTGCTACTGGGAGCACTTTTACACCCAGTTTGTGCACGTGGCACTGCGTGTGCGGGGCTTGGGCCAGGTGGCACGGCTCTTGTCGGCCAGCAAGGAGAAGGATGCTGTGCAAATGCCACCCCATGGACTCAGGGATGGCACCTCTGGCAGATGTAGCAGCTACTCACGTTTGGGTGAAAAAGAGCCAGCCTGCATTGCAGTGTCCTCCTGGAGTGTCTGAAGGCTGCCCAGCCAGGGGTGAGATGCTCTCAGTCTGGTCAGCCCTTGAATTAGCTATTTAGAAGGGGCTGTGTTGGCCAGAGCAGGAAGGAGATGAGCATTCTTCCTTGTTACCAATGACCAATAACATCAAATCTCTCAGCTAAACCTTCAGGTTTTCATCAGTACCCAACAGAAAATTGTGTCTGAGATGGATCTTGCTCAGCAACTCACCCTTGTAGGGACAGGGACATGCCCATAGCATCTACAGCACGGCGCTGTGGCATGGTTTTAAATGAAAAGGAGATGTTTATTTGTTTCTTTTTTTTTTTTTTTTCAATTAAACTTTCCCCATGACATCATTTTAATTGCATAAAACCTAAGATCACAAACCCTGTAAAAGCCCTGCCAAAATCAGCCACTCAGCCCATGGCCATATATGATGCTGACAGGGCTGTCAGGACCAAACAGCACCAACCTGAGCAGTGGCCGGAACGTTGTTTACACAGAAGCTTTCAAAATTATTGATTTTTACATCTTTAAACACATAGACATGTTTTTTCTGTTGTTACAGGACAGGGAAGCCAGCAAGGAGCAGCCCAAGTTTGAAATGCAGAGAGGTGAGTTTCCTTATGGCACCAGTGCCTCCGTGGCTTGCCAGGGGCAGGAGGAGTAGCTTGGCCTGGGAAGTGGTTTCCTTCACCCTGCAACAGCCTTCTGGTGCCCCAAGGCACAGCACGGAGGCCTGGGATGGGGCCGGGATGCGGAGCATCCCCATGGGGGGTAGGACTGTGCATGGGGCTGGCAGAGGGGGGCACCAGGCATGGCAGTCTCACCAGGGCAGGTGGCTCTGAGAGCCACGTTGTCTGAAGCCGATGAAAATGAACCAGAAATTAAATCTGTGGCCTTTTTGCATTGCAGGCCTTGAGCACCGTGAGCATCCCCGTTCAATGCACAAGAACGAGACATTCTTGCCAGGTAAGGGGTGGGCATATCCAGGTCTTCTTCCCACAGCAGGCAAGGTGGCACAGTCTCCTCGTGGGCTTTATCCCTCAGAGGCTCCACCTTGAAGGCAACTGAGTGTCTTTGCTGAGCAGAGACCGGATCCTGCCTAACTCAGTGCTGGGGAGGGACTTTGGAGACTGCATCTCTGCAATGGATTTGGCACATAGAACAATACCAAGGGTGGGAGATGATGTGGTCCCTGCAGAGGAGCTCTGCTGCCTGGGGGGGACAGCGGGTGCCAAGCCATCAATAACGACAGCCTTTCCAAATTGCAGTGGAGAAGAGGCAGCCGATTGCAGCCCACCTGGCAGGTCAGAAGAGCACCAAGGCAGTCTCAGGTAAGACAGACCTGCTCAGCACTCCCTTGGCAGTGTGCTTCCCGCAGCAGACCCCCCAGTCCTGCCCCATGGCTCTGTGAGGGCAGAGAGAGGGATGATACACCTCCAGCGAGAAAGCACATCCCCAGCGCACAGCAAACCTCCCAGGAGCCATGTCACCACGTGCACCAGTGCCATGCAGGGCTCACACATCCCATGCTGGCTGTCTTCAGTAGCCTTATCTATGCCTTCCTAGATGCATCACATTGGCTTTGTTTTTAGTGGTTTTTAGGAGTTAAAAAGCATTCCTCTTTGTATTCAAGGAAGCCAACTTGTGTGTGGGGCTCAAAGCACAACACTTCTGTTCTCCTGGACGTATCTTGCTGGGGTGGCTGCTGACCCGTTGTATCTACTGATCTAACCAACTTCTCACCTGTAGTGGTCCTGGTAGCAAAATGGGCTGTCTGGTGACTTTACAATTGCAACATAGATATCTCCAAATTGATTTAGGCAACTATTCAGAGCCACGGCCACGTTAGGCTTGAGAAAGGCATGCGTGTCCGTTTGTGTTTGTGCATCCCTCTGCACAGACCGTGGTTGCTCTCACGGCTCCATCCCTCAGTGTAGCCTTAGTGAAGGGACATCCTGCAAAAGCAAGGGTTACTGAAGTGAGTAAGAGTTTGCAAGGTCAATCTCTCAATCTGGCGAGCATTTCACCATCTGAGCACGTTTGATTTAATTCTGGAGTAACTGCCAGTAATCGGCAACTGCTCTTTCCATCTCTGACGCAGCATTTCACCCAGAGCTCAATCTACCTGTGGAAAGCTCAGTGGTAGATAAGATCAAAGAAGTGAGAAACTTGCTGCATTTTAAAACTCCCTGCTGAAGCACTTGTTGAGTCTGTGAAGCAGGCTGGCATTGTACCTCAGCAGTCAAGAGCAGAAGAAACATCCTTGTGGGATTCACAGGCATGGACCACGGGCCGCATGGCTCCCCCGTGCCACCTCGCCGTGGTGACTGGGGCTCTGGTCTGGGGCAGGCAAACCCCGTACTGCCCATGGAGCTGGGTTGCTCACCCTTGACGCTCTCCCAGGTGTCTCTGTAGGCTGGGGAAGGCAGAGGTCTAAAGTCCCTCTTGGGTGGCTGAGCTCTCTCCTGAGCTTGGCCCCTCTGGCCAGTGGCTTTCTGGTCACGGTATTGACTTGTGTGTACGGGCTCCAGCAGGAGAGTCCTCCCAGCAGCTCATGAGCAGATGCTGCTGCTGGAGTCGGTACAGAGAGGGCAATGCAGCCAATCCCAGTACAGGTCTGTGTGGGCAGTGGTCCTGGCAGTGGGAGGCAGCACTTGCCATGCAAAACACTTCCAGCTCTGCACCCTATCAGGGACTGAAAGTGAGAGACTTTTATTTTTTCACTTGCTTGGTAAAGTCTTGCCTTCTCCAGAGGCCAAAGGGCTTTGGAGGAAAGGCAGCACCCAGTTCAGAAAAATTATTTGCCTTGGGATGGGTGCTTCTGAAGGCAGGAGCTGCAGCACATTTTGGCAGTGTTCTGAGGGCTTGGAGGCTATGCCACCAAAAGCCATGGAGATAGCAACCCTACAGAGGTGGACATGGGGTGTTTGGCCCTGCGCAGTAACTGCAGTTCCACTTGGTCAGAAGAAGGAAGCAAAATGCTCTTCTGCTCACATAATCAATTCAAAGGTGTCAAGGCCAGTGATGTGAAACACAGGTTAAACATGCCCTGGCTGTCCCCTGGGGTGGGCAGGATCCACCCCCGCACCATGAAGCAGACACAGACATGCCAACTGTCTGTGGGGTGTCCCCCCAGAATCAACCTGCCAAACTGGATGTCTCCTTCTCCCAGCTCATCTGCCATGCTTTTCCCTTGGCAGTGCTAGAGTGGAGGACAACGATGTATGGCCCCATGAACAACAGCTCGATATCCTACCAGGAGGGGAAACTGAAGGTGAAGACAGCAGGGCTCTACTACATCTACTCCCAAGTCAGCTTCTGCACCAAGGCAGCAACTTCGGCACCCTTCACTCTCTATATTTATTTGTATCTCCCCATGGAAGAGGATCGGCTCTTGCTGAAGGGACTAAACACACACAGCAACTTCACATCTCAATGTGACCTCCAGTCCATCCGGGAGGGAGGTGTCTTCGAGCTCCGGGAAGGTGACATGGTCTTTGTCAACGTGACAGACTCAACGCGAGTGAACTACAGTCACGGCAGCACCTACTTTGGCATCTTTAAGCTGTAGCGAGGAGGGAGCCACCCTGAACTGGGGGTCCAGCTCTGTTTTGTTGAACAAAGTGGCTTTCCCTGTTTCCCGTATTTATGTTCCTCTGCCTCTTTGGTTTTCCTGTTTCTTAATTTGTATATTTTGTTATTTATTAATGAGGGCCAAGGGGCCATGAGAACACAAATGGAACAAAGTATGAAGCTGTTGTTTACACTTTGCTTTTTTCTTTGGTTGCCAACGGTTTGGTAGGTGCTGGTGTTTTGGGTCTGGGTCCACCATGTCCCAGGCGCTTGGCAGGGTGGCACGTCCCCGTTATGTCACAAGGGCTTTATTTAGTAAGCTCTACCATCAACGTTTCTTTCCTAACAACGTAGGATGGCTCAGGGTGCTCCAGCCAAGCTAAGTTCGTACGTATCTCCTGTACTAATCTGCTTACAAAACATCAATGGAAAAACATGAAAAGGCTTAGGAACATCTCCTCTAGAGGAATCAATCAGCCGAGAGCTGTCCTTGCATGCTAGCTTCTGGTGATGCATCATTGCCACCCTAACTGTCTGCTTTATCTCAAGAACACACTTTTTTTCCATCCACAACTATCTACGAAAGTCAACCAGACTTCTTGCTTAGGGTGACACTGCCTTGGCTGTGTTCACAGTCGGTGACAGCTGCCTCGTTTCAGAGGGGTGGCCAAGGGGGGCACTGCTGATGTCAAGCCAGAGTACGGGCAGGACACCAGCAGTGCTCTGTCGTTGGTGACCTGAATCCACTCGCCAGACTGTCCTTCTCCCACCTCTGCAGATAGAGGACCCTCTGCTTGTGGATTCTTTCACTCCCCTGTGGAAGGGGTGTTGTCCACCCCCATCAAAGTCGGACCTACCTCCTCCCCTGAGAGCCCTCCTACCCTAGGAGGAGAACCAGGAAAGCACTGTAATGGCAGGACCGACTGTTGCTTCCCAAGTCCTTCAAGGTGCATGTGCAGAGCATCGTCTGGCTGTCCTCAGTGAGGATGTGCCCGCAGAAGCACTTTTCCTGGACCTTCAGGAGAGCAGGACTGTGCAGGTGGGCAGGACTCCCTCTCAGGCAGGGGGTACCTGGGTGACACTTCGTGCACACTGGGTTCTCCTCTTCTCCAGCTTGGCCTGCAGGGAAGGAGAGCTGAGCAACAACAGCAGGGCACAGGGATGTTGATGCAGCAGTTTTTAAAAGCATCTAAAGTTGTCAAAGTTGGCAAGCCTGGAGGACTTGCTTACACAGGTCATGCTTGTTGGGATGCAAGCATTTGGAAATACTCCCCAAGAGGTTCGCAAGAGGAAGAGCTTTCAGATTTGGGGAGTCCTTAGGGTTTGCTTGGCTGCAGGCTGCAGGTCTGGTCCTCACACAGTCCCTGAGTGCCACCACTGCCAGGAAGGCAGTGTCTGCACAGCTCGTTGCAGTGCCAGGTACCCACCATGGCCCCCTCCCAAAGTCAGTAGAGGAGAGCTCAGAGTCAGTCTGGTTTCACTATAATTTAATAGGTACTTGTTGGTTGCCCTCCAAAACTGCCTAACTTTTTTCAGGAAATGGGCCACTCTGGCACCATGTATAGAAATGATTTATTTAGCTAAAACCACCTTTTTTTGTAAGCAGAGAAGGCCCATGTGCCAGGGGACTGTATGTGCCCATAGCTGGGCTTTGCAGCACGGTTTGACATTACTGTTCCCTCCCCTGAGTGAATTAAGAAGGTGATGAGTGTGCTTTGAACACCGTTCCCCCTCCTCAGCCCCACTCTGGGATTTCCCGAGGTCCTGCTTGGGGTCTGAGGCTCAAGAGGGTGGTGGGGTGGCACTGGGGGCACAGTGGGGACAGCCAGTCACAAAAGCATCCAGGGGCAGCCACTCCACCCGGCTCCTCGGGACATGTTGAGGGGCCCAGGCCGAGCAGCATCGGGGGCATTTTGGCTGGAAGAGGGAACAGGGACCTCCCTGCCCTGGGAATGCAGTGAAGCACTGGCCTGGAGCCCCTGGAGCAGAGGGCTGGGGGGTAATTTAAGGGGATTTAGGACACCTGGCTAGAAGAGGACTATTTCTGCCTGCCCTAAGGTCATGGAGCCTGCAGGAACATCTCCACTTTGGAGCAGAGGGCTGGATTCTGAAGAAGGTGGGATGCCCTGGCTGCCATGCACAGGGTCACAGGGGCTGGGTGGCCACCACCTCCCATGGTGGAGGTGTTCCCACCACATCCCTGCTGCTGCCAAAACCCAGCCAGGCCCTGCGGACTGGGCTTGTGGAGGCAGCACTGCCTGGAGAGGCACAACCTCTGCAGGAGAGGTGGAGGTGCCCGGCTGTGGTGGGAGTGTGGGTGGGAGCCACAGGAGAAACCAAAGACTGTGCAAACCAGTATGGTTTGAGACAGAGGAAAAGGCTGGATGGGAGCAAGCAGATGGGGAGAGCTGCAAGGAGTGTGTGCGTAGCCATTCTTGGGTGCCCAGAACTTTTGGGAGCAGAAACAGTTTGTCACGGGTGATGGGAAAGCGTGACCAGTGCACAGCCTTGAAACCCCTCCACAGCCCCCCAGCTTGGGTGGCCAGGAGCACCCACTGTGATCTCCATCCCAGATCATCTAAGGAAGGAACCAGGAGCTTCAAATGGCATGGAGAAATAGCTTTTCATGCACACCTGGGGGAAACAATTCAAGAGGGGAGGAAAAAATAGGCTTAAAGCAACTCAACACATTCTGCAGCAAGAGCAGGCGATGCCAACTGCCAACTGCCAACTGCCACCTCCCCTGCCCGTGGGCTGCCTGCCCGGACCCAGCCCCTGCTCACGATGCTGCCTTTCCCAGGCCTTTTGTTTCTTGCCTCTGTTCCTTTGCTTGCCAAAAATAGCCCATGAGGTAGCGTGTGGGAGGGAGGAGATGTGAATGCTACCATCCAGCTGTGGCCTTCTCCTGAGTGCCTTTGTTCTCCTCCCCAGACTCTGCCCGATGCCATAGTGGGCGCAGGTTTCCTCTCCCCGTGGAAAGTTTGAAGGTCATGAATACATTGATTTTTCCCTTGGCACGGGGCCTCTCTCTGTCTCCTTGGGCTGTGGGTTTTGTGGTTTCTGAACTGATTTTTGTTCTTCTTTCTGAGTAAAGAAGGGAGAAGGGAATGAGAGGGTGAGGAATACATGGAGCACATCAGCAGGACTGGCACAAGGGGTCATGGATGAGCAGAGGCAGGAGCAAGCAGCAGCTGCTGGGAGAGCTGGGAGAGGCGCTTGCATGACTCAAGACACACTAAGCTCAGTGGGAAATACATATTTATTTCTTTTTTAATTTTGCATGAGAATTGAGATTTCGGGTTGGTGGTCTTTTCCTCAAAAAAGGTTGCGATGCCAGTTTCCAAGCAAGGTCTCTTCCAGCTCATGCTGGAGTTCAGTGCTGCTGGAGCTGGAGGATGGCCATCCATGTGCTGCATGGCTGCACAGTGGCCACTTGGGTGACGAGGCCTTCTTAGTATCTCTGTGAACTACTTTGAGGTCTTTTACTTTTCAATCCCCTTTCGCAGTTAGGCACTGGCTGCCAGCCTTACTCCATGCTTGGTGACGGTCCTTTCTCCTGCTCAGGGCAGGGTCCCCATTGGCAGGGTCTCCATCTCTTCCAGGACGCCTAACAAGGTGCTGCATGCCCCCCCTCCTGGGGGCAAGAGAGACTTCTTCCTCCCATTTTGGTTTGGGGCTGCTCATGCCATGGAACGGTGATGAACTGGGGTGTTTGGTAGGAGCAGCCCAGCATGAACGGGTAGCTCCAGGGAGTCCCCAGCTGTGGCAGTGGTTTGGGCTGCACAGATTCAGCTGTTGTTTTTGGGGTTTTCCCCATTTATTAAGCTGCTGGTTTTGGGGTTTTCCCCTTTTTTTTCACATTACCGGTCATTTGGAGACAAACTCGGTTGCTTGAGGAACGCTGGTGCTGCCTCCACTGGAGGTGGGTCACACAAAGGGGCCATTTGGGAGCTGGTGTGAGAAACGAGGCCAAAGGGATCCTGCATTCAGCAGGAGAGCAGGATGGAGGGTCTCTGTTTAAGGCCTGGATCTGGCATCACGGGGACCTGGGATTGGAGGTGCTTTCTCCAAAATGAGACTGGGTGATGCCTCCTCCTTGCTCTTCTGCCCAGCCCAGGCTCTGGGACACTCAGAGCTGGATGTGACCCTGCTCTGCCTCTCCTATACTTCCCCAAAATGCTGCTTGGGTTCAGGTAGGCTCCCCTGCGGACCTGTGTCTTCCACCATGTGCCCAAGGCCAGTGCCAGCATTTCTTTTTCACCTGCTCTCTTTCCCACTCCGCTTGCTGTGTTTGGGCAGGGAGAGCAGAGTCCATCTCTCTAATGCCCTCAATCCTCCCGCTTTGGCTACGGGCTGAGAGCACAGTGTGTCTCTACCAAAGAGTTAAAAATACCAGCGTGCAGGAGAGGTTTTGTCCAAGCGGTAGACCAAAGGAAATCCTGTCACCACGCCTAATCTCCAAAAAAAATATACAAACTAAAAAGAAAAAAAATAAAGTCTCAAACAGGCAGGAAGTCACTAACCTACAGCAACCCGGTGGTACAGCAGAGAGCAGCGAGTTATCTGTAAAGCATCCTTGTTAACAGAGCGCAAGCGGGGCTTGAGGGATGGAAATACTTCTCCTTTCCCTGGCACTGGGTGCCCTTCCCTGCCGCAAGGCCAGGTGATGGTGGGAGCAACAGCCCAAGGGCCAGCATCACCGTTCACACCAGTATCCCCAGCAGCATCCAGTCAATCAACGGGTGGATGATGCAGCCATGGGAATTTGGAGCATATCAGGGGTGCCCAGAGCAAGCACCGGCTTTGCGTTCGTGGTGGGAACAAAGGAAGCAGCATCGAGAGCTAAGAAGTGATTTTTATCCTTCTTTATTTGTTGCAAATGTCAATTAAAAAACTGTTTGAAATAAAAACATGTTAGAAAAGTTGAACTTGCATAAGTAGTTACAGTAAATAAACCTACATGACAAAGATAAACTGGAAGGCAGCTGACACAACAGCCATCTAAAGACAGACTCACTGGAACCTATTTACAAAGCACTGTAAACAAAGTAAATATGGAAACATTGCTGTCCATCCTGCATGGCTTCTTTTCCTTTTTATTTTTATTTTCTTCTCTTTTTTTGGCTTCTAGCTCTTGACAAACGCTTGATCCACAATGTCCCAGTGTGCTCGCCATCACATTGCATCTTACAAACATGCATATGTACACAGCATGGGTTTCAACTAAACAGGGGGGGCAGCGAGGAAACAATTCTACCCTCTCCTCGGAGTGCAAATGGCCCTTGGTTTGCTTCCCTGCACTGGCTGCACACGGCGAGCCCCATCCCCAGCAGGACCAGTCAAAGCTGAGGTGACTGGGCACAGCATCCCAGAAGAGCAGCATGATCTGCTTGGCGTGCAGCAAAGATCCTGATCCCAGGAAGCGATTAACAAGCACAGTAGGGCTCGACTGCTCACCAAACCACTCAGCTACGTGCCTGGCTGGGGATGTGGGGAGCTGCCATCCAGCTGGGATGCTCTGGAAATGGCAAATGGAGCCCGAGCGAAAAAAGACCCCTGTCTCATCCTAGAAACAGCTTAGAATTAAAGAGGGTTTCTTTTCACACTCCTGGTGATGTTTTTGAGTCTAGTCAAACACCGTTTGCTATGTTCTGGGTAAATTTTAATGGCAAGGAGGGGGTTGTGATTATTGCCTCTATTGTGTCCGTCACCAACGTAAGGACAGGACTGTCACGAGCTGTGGTGTGTGCACAAGCTGTGGTGTGAGCACACCCTGGGACCGTGCTGCCCTCTGGTAGACATGTAAGACTTACTAACTTTAACAGAAGATTACTTTTATATAATGCTGCTGAGGAAGGAAGGAAAACACCAGTTCTAACCTAGGGCAGAACACCGAGTAAGGTGAAGACAGACGATACGTATGCACGCTGCCTGTGTGCTGGGCAGGGATCGGGAAGCATGTTGCATGTCCTTGCCCCAGGAGAGACCCAGCTCTTAGCAAAGCATAAATACCTTTCCTATCCCAAGAGAGAGTTCCCTTTTCCTAGCCAAAAGCCCCTTTGGGGTGATGGGGGGAGAAGTGGCCATTGGCTACGTTCCCAGCCTTTGGGAAGGAGCGATGGAGAGCCTAACATGGGCAGAAGGGAGCAGGGAACCGGCACACTTGGGGGTTGTTTCTTGTCAAGCAGTGCTTACATTTCATACACAGAAAAGCACGTCCTTGCAAGGGGAAGTACAGCAAAACTATAAACTCATACGATACCTGGACACTCGGTGTGAAAACAAAGCAGGGGGCAGGAATTACAGGTCATGCATAAGAAAAGGGCTGGGGGGAAGGGGGACAGAACAGCAGTTACCTGTTGTGCTGATCATGAGCTGTTAGGAGGCAGTACTGTGCAACATACCTTCCCATGCGCTCTGACAGGTGCTCCAGGTCTGACTTCCCCACGGAGTTCAAATGTCTTCACGTTAATTGCACATTTTAATCAGTATCAAGGCCACACGGGAACCACAGTATTGCTGGGCTCTAGTTCGCTACAGTCAACTAATGGGGAAAGAGAAGGTGGGTGGGAAAAGCTTCCCCAGTTGTGATTATCTGAAAAGAGGAGCACGGTGCTTTATTTGGTTTCCGCTCAATGCTACCTCGATAATGTTTTCCTTCAATAAATAGGTACCGGTGCTTTGAAAAGAATGAAAGCATTAAAAAGTGCTTAAGCTTCCTCTAGGAAACTGCTGCCAAACCCTTTGTGAGCGGCAATCGCTAGCAGAGTTTGTATTTGCTCCCAGTAGCAGGTACGATGAGGTATTAGTTGCTGCAGATGAATTGTGAATCATGGACCACTTGCTTACTGGTTTACTTGTGATCGATTGTTTCTGGTTTATTTCCTTATTGGATGGAAGAGAAACTAATTTTTTTTTTTCCCTATGACTTTTTTTTTTTTGGGTAACAAAATTCCCAAAACCAACAAAATAAGGAGCAAGAAGAGGCAAAGGATCCAGTTCCGCTTCCCAAAAGACACCTGAGGTCACACACCACTGCCAGCAGCTTCTCCCCGAATTCAGGCGATCAGGGACGACTTGCGCCCCGTGTCCTCCCTGCCGCACTCGTCCGTCTGCTTCAGCAGCCGTCTAACCAGCTTCTCCAAGTCCTTTCTGGATTTAAGCTCTTCCTCCAAACACTGTTTCATCCTTTTGTTCTCCTGGGAAAAAAGAAGGGAATAAAGATGCAGGTAATGCCCACACGGTGAGGTACTTCCATGTGTCCCGCTGCCCAGTGCCTCAGAGCTGAGGAAACATCAGGTCGCTGCCAGCTCGTGAGGATGACCAGCATGGGTTACTTGTGGTCAGATCTGCAGACCCTTGCTACCTTGCAGACCTGCATGAAAGCCCCAGTGACTTTCAGCAGGCAGAAGCATCTTCCTAGAAACCTAATTTTAGCCTGAGTTGGAGGAACCTGTTCTCCTGGGGTGGCCTCTCCCACCTCCAGACTTGGGGCTGGAGGGAAGAGGAAGTATTTCTGATTCTGCACCAGCATGAGCAAGACCTTTCCTGGGCACCAAGCAAAGACAGCAACCCAGCACAGCCTGGCTGGAGTTTGCTTAACTCCCAGAACAAACAATCCCACTCAAATTACCTGCTTCAGTTCTTTGACTTCATCTTTCAGTGCATAAACCGTGTCAACAAGGCTCCTGCAAAAAGAAATGGAAAAAAAAAAGAAGGAAATAAAAAGAGCTGGAGTGCAGCAAAACAGCATCAGCACAGGGGCTTTTGTGAGCAAGGCACTGATGGGAAAGGTGTTTCCAGCTTCAGCTTTGCAAGCATCAGGCTGCTGCTGTCCTTGTTACCTGGGAGGGGACACTGGAAGCACAGCCCAGAAGCATTTAGAGGCCACCAGTCCAAAATTCAGAGCTCTTTTATCAAAACTCAAGCAAAATAACTTGTTCTGCCATCTTTAAGCTATCAACAAATGGCTCTGGCTTCCTTGTTTAAGCTAGTGCAATAAATAACAATGATTTTAAAACTGGAAATGCCTGAGCATCTTTTGGAAAATGGCCTGGAACCCTTGAGGTTATGATGCAAAACAAACCAAGCATGAAAGGAATGCACTGTCTGGGTTAGAAAAGGAGCAGAGCAACGTGGTCACCCAGATGCTCAAGCTACGGAACAGGCTGGGAGCACTCACAGCCAGGGTGCCAGGCAGGCTCCCGACAGGTAGCAGCAGCCCAGTATATCAGCAGTTAAAAAAAAAAAAGCCACTTGTTTGGTTTTGTCCTCCCTGACCCCAGTAGCTACATCCAGATAAGCTCTGGGACTCAATAAACTGGCTCTGGGTCACACACACTGGTCTGGCACAGAGTCCCAGAGGGCTACAGCCACGTCAGAGCAGCTGGGAAGGCGTCTCTGTTCTTAAAAAGGGACAAAGCAGCAAGAGCAACAGCCCAGTGGTTCTTGCCAGGATGGAGGCAGCAGTGGGTGACACCGGGTGACTCCTCTGCAGAGACGCAGAAGCAAAGGGCACTGGGTTTTAATATCCTTCCACAAAGCAACAAGGGGATCTGCAAGTGGAGAGCAGCTGGGTTTACTTTTCCTCCGTGACAGTCTGGCCATTGCTTCGTGTTTCTTCTATGATGATTTTCTCTTCCTCGGGAAGAAGGACTTGGGGGATGGAGTCTTTACGAGAGCCTGTGTGCAAGAATTACTCATCAGGAAGGAGAAAAGGGAGACTTTCCCTGAAGCCCAGGCTGCTCTGGAGACAGCATGGCAAACGCAGCCCTCGGCAAGCCCCTGGGATGCTGGGGTCAAGCAACTGCTGGCTATTGGCCACGCTTAGATGGGCTCATACCACTAACCCAGAGCTAAAGCAGCAACTGAAAAGGTTTCAAGAGGGCTCACTGCATCTAAAGCCACATTGTGTCTTGTAAATGAAAACATTTTATTAGGATCAGAGCTCTCAGAAGAAACATGCCCTCCCTTTTTTAAATGTACCATTATTTGACAGTTCAGTGATTTAATTTGACATCTCACCGGTAATGATAGTTATATTTCCAGAGTTGAAGATGTTAGATAGGTTCTTATGAAGCAGCTTGTTCTTAAAACACACAGCTGATTGAGAGATAATAGTCATGCTTCCTTTCTAAAGCTGTATGCAACCTGAGATTACCATCAGGTTTTCAGTGCTGACAGCCACAGGCACTGACTGGGTTTGCTTAATTCCTAACAAGTGCTGGTGAAATAGCTGTGTCTCATCTGCCCTCCTATCTGCTTCATTCTCTGTGTTTAGAAGAAAAACAATGGCAACCAAACCACTAGGTAGATGAAGCTCCCTTATCTTGAAGATTGAACACCACACAGTTTCCTAGCATGAGTCTTGTTGCTGTATGATGCAACCATCTGTTTTTTCCCAGAGGGGTTATCAGCATCGCAGGCAGAGTAAGAATTAAATAATCTGGTTGTGTGCCCACCTGAGCTGAGAGCTTGCTGGAAGCCTGCCCCAGTACAGTATGCCTCTATCACCTTCAGGATCTGAGCATCTTCTTCCAGTGCAGCAGTACCTGTACAACATTGCAGACAACAGCTATCACAAAAAGCAAAGTGCTCTGGCTTCATCTCTCCCAGCCTTTGATCCCAAGTCCCTTAAGAGAAGAAGGTGTGGTTGCCTTGACTGACAGCATCTCTGGGACTTTGCCTAATTCCCTTTTGAAGCCCTTTGCATTTTCTAGCCTTGGAAACATCCTGTGGCATTGAGCACCATGACTAAATGGTATAAGAAGGCACGTCTAGCAACAGTTAATCTCAGCAAAACTCATGGGGTGATGCAGGCAACACCAGGAGATGGGCAGGCAGTGCAGCCCTTCTAGGAGGGTCTGGCAGAGACACATGGGAGCAGGACTTGGAAATGTGAAGTCTTCCATTTTCAGCTTTAGCTCAGTGCTGTCTCCTCAAGGGAGACAACTGACCGTCAAGCTGTACACTGCAGCAGCTCACTGCTGGGTGATCACAGCCTTTAATGGAAAGCCCTGGAGGAGCGTCCCAAGTGGACTTCAGGGAGCTGTCAGGACACCCCTCTTTGCACGTGAACACCCCTGCAAGGATAGGGCTTTTTGTTGCTCCCTAGCCCCTCATGGAAACCATTCCAGGACCTGCTAGCACGGCCAGGTAAGGGTTTGTTCCAGCTCTTGGACATACTTTGACTGACTGGTGATGTGCAGTTTTACTGCAGCTTTTAACTACGTAGAAGTAGCTCCTTGTCTTCATACCCAAAATGAGACCACCCACAACCCATAGCCTTGTGCTGGCAGTCATGAGGAGGGTGGTAGCATGTCCAGCAGTCATAACTGGGAAGGGACCCCTCAGGGGCTGAGGAGCCGTGTGATTCCAGAAGTTGCCCGTGCTCAGCAGCACGGTGGCTTGCTCCCAACGTGAGCACCCTGTCACACCCTGTGGTGTGAGAATGGCTGTTCTCAACGTCCCGTGGGGATCACCGAGCACACACAGACCTCCAGAAAGAAGAGGAAAACACAGCACTTACTTTTCCGAATAACAAACTCTTCATCGGATGGTTTCCTCTCAGTTTTCCTTTTTGGCAGAAACTTCTTCATTGTTTTTGGACTTTTGCTGGAGTCCTACAGAGAAACAGACTCCTGTGTTTAACCAGAACCAAGGGCAGCTCAAACAGTGGAGCAGCACAGCTGAAGGCAGCTATCCACACTAGAGAACTACAAAGCAGACAATGACAAAGTTGGGGGAAATGATTCTTTTTGCCTTTCCCATGTGGTAGCTGTGGACCAGCACTCACTGGAACAGCAGTGGGAATTGCACCCGCGGGTCCGGGCCAGGACAAGTTCCTCTAGCAAATTCAGCCCTCAACTAAGATTAGCCAAAGAATTCAAATGCATTCACAGCACTTCTAGTCTGCTTACCAACTCTGGGGTCTTTGTTTGAAAACCCTAAATTACGGTTTATTTCTTACCTTGACTCAAATTGATTTCTAATATAAAACAGTTGGCAAATGACATCACTTCTAAATGACAGGATTTGTTGGAGAGTATAAATCCCCCCCACACAGACACAGAGAACAAACAGATAAACACACAGTTAGTGTTCACAATGACTCCACGAGTAAGAAAAACAAGCTTTTATCTTCTTCACCGAGTGACAAGTCTTGCTGAATTGAAGAGAATTAGTGTATTAGTAGTAGGTTACATGCAATAGGGGTTTTAAGCAGGAGAAGAGGCATGCCAAGGAGTTTAAGTACCATAATACTAAATCCTTCTTAAGAGTTACCTTGGAATACATTTCCCAGTCACTATTGACTCTCACGAGAACTTACTGATAGGGCCAGGCACAGTTAGGGGGGTCATGCAAGCAGAAGAAGCGTGAACAGGAACAAGCGTTCTTTGCCACAATAATCCAAAGAGATGTATCTACCCTTACCTTTAAGATATAAGACATCCTCTACAATGAATATGCAAAGAAAGAGAAGATGAGTGTGAGAGACTGATGATTTTATTGACCAAGTCTATTAAATCCACAACTCTAAACCACATTCGAACGTTAGTCTTGCAATTAATGTGGCACACCCTCCGGACTGGCTTTAGAGCACTATCGACATGCAAAGGAGCACGGAGTCATGCAAAACTGAAAACAAATTACATGTGAAAAGCATGGTAAGTGGGCATTAATACACTCTAAACACATGAAAAATAGAGAACATGCCTCCTCGGTTAGTAGCAGGTTCCTGTAGGTGTTGTTTGGCCAAAACGGTACTTGAAAACGCAGCTCCCTTTGGCGCTGGCTGATGCTCTGTCTGGGACCTGGGGAGCATCTTGGGGTCTGGCCCTGTGCTCAACACCAGTCCTGTGATCTTCAACCTGACCCAGCCAGGATGACGGCAGATTCTGCCCGCCCTAGTGACAAGCCCCCAAAGACCCTGTCTTCTCAAAGGGGAGCCTCCCAGACGGGACCTGCCAAGCTCACTGGAGACCTGACAGCATCGGGCATCACTGCAGCAGCATCTCCTTGCTCTGCTGGCAGGATGGGGAGCCCTGCGGAAGGACCCATCCCTGGGATGCCATGTGGCTCTCCTGCAGGTCTGGCCAGCAAAGTCCTGAATCCTGATGTTATAAACCCTTCACCTAATGCAAAGCAGGCCACTTAAAAAGAAAAAAAAAAAAGAAAGAAAGAAAAAAAAGTAGAAGAAATCATCTGTAAATCTTTTTCACTTTGCTAACCTGAATCCGGACACAGCGCTTTACCCACAGCACCTGTCATTTCGAATGATTACTGGAAACAGAACAGGGAAAATGACCCAATTTCAATGGAAATAACAAGAGCGCTGTGTGGTACGCAAGCAGGTTCTGGGGTTTCCTGAGCACAGCTAGGTATGAGGAAATGCACAAAACTGTGCCATCCCATCCTACACTACCAGGAGCCAATTAAAGTAACACTGGATGTCTGAAAATCTCTAACCTTTTTAATCAACAACCCCCCCCTCACTCCCTTCCCTACAAATAACCTTTGAAATTTGTATTCCTTCGTTGTGTCTTCATTATAGGAAGGTGACTTGCTCTGGGTTGTTACCATACTTTATTTTCTGCCCTACTTTAAAATGAAAAACAAAAATACAGTGAAATGGGAGTTCTGCTTAGTGACCGAGCACCCCAGAGGCAGGGTCGAGGCAGATGCAGTCCTGCCTGGCCAACAACTGAACTTACTTCTCATTTGTCTTCAGAGGCTCATGTCCCTCCCCTGCACCCCCAGCTCAAACTGGCCTGGCTGGGTACCAGACCGTACCTGCTCAGCTCTGCTCCAGCTCTGCGGGACCTGCTGGCCTTTGGGTTTCCACCAACACGACCAGCACAGCTCATTCCTGTGCAAACCACATTTTTGGTCCTTTGCTACCTTGCACACTACCACCCAGCCTGCAGCAGCATCCAGCTCGTCGGGGCTCCCTGCCAGTTCAGCCTCTGAGGCAAAAACCTCTCACCCTCTACCTCCTGCGATGTGCAACACAGGACAACTGAGAAACTGCAAAGGACCATGGTGTTGATGGTATCACACGATTGGTGGGTTTGCCCTACCTTAAAAATTAATATCAGCCTTGCCCTTTCACACCGAACAACCTCTCCTGCACTTCAAGCCTCTTCCTATACTTTAGTTCACCATGCAAGCAAGAAACAGTTTAGTCTAGGTTAGGGATTTGGACCATGCAAAGATTGGTTTTGAACAATTTAATTCCCAAATTGAAATGTGCTGGTTTACAAATGTTAAGAGATAAACGTAACAAAATGTTGTGAGGCTACCTAAAATCAGAACCACAGCCCCCCAGCTGCTGGGCTCTTCATCCCTGAGTGCTGCGGGGCTGGGGGGGTTCCAAGCCCGGCTCCCCATCCCCATCCCCACTGGGAGCCTGGGCAGTGATGCTCCCAGGGCTGCTGTACCAAGAAAGGAGGCTGACTCAGAACCAGAGTGCTCATTCAGTAAGGGGAACATTACCCAAGTTACTGGTGAGTAATCCCAAAAGTTTAACGTGAGGTAGGGAAGGAGAGAACGCCGCAGTTGCAGTGGGGGTGACAATGAGATCAGGGTTGTATTTTGGGTTTCCCCATGCCACCTTCTACCTCCCAGGCTTGGGTTTTCTGTGGGGGAGGTGATCCCTCGGGCTGCTGGCTCCCAGCAGGAGATGGGTGTGTAAAACACTTGGGTGGGCGCCGAAGGAGGGTCAGGCCCCATGGCTGCTGCAGGGAGCCCTGCTCTGGCCACTGAAACACAGGCTGGAAGACATCAAAAGTGTCAACAGGCCTTTTTCCTCTTCCTCTTGGTGCAGCATCACTGCTCCATCCTGCAGCACCAGCCTGGGCAACACAGAGTCACTGCTACAGCTGGAGCTAGAACGTGTTCCAGCAGGGAGCCCAGCTCCCACCCACAGCTCAGACCAAGGCAGGAGATGGAGGAGGAGAGGAGGCAGCTCCACCATGGCACTGCTGAAGAAGGGTGCTCAGTGGGACTAGCAAGGCCATGGGACACCCTGCTACGGGACTGGTGCCCGAGGGTGCTGGCTACAGCAGCCGACAGCAAGCATCAAGCTTGTAAATACCCATGTCTGTGCTTCACTTGCAGCACAGAGACACCCACAGAGACAAGGATCCATCACACGTCTGCAGGACCAGGACTAAACTTGCTCTCTCCACATCCTCGTTCACTAAGGGCAGTAAATGTAAGCTGCTGTGCCCTCACTATGGGATAGGAACCCTGGAGACAAGCAGCAGGCACTGCCATGAAGCCACAGTCCTCTGCAGGCACGCAGGGTGGTTACCTCTTTGTAACTCAGCGCTGCCGAAGGTCTGAGCGGAGGAGCAGGACGGAGGCAGCTCAAGCTCCAGGGCTTGAGGATTTTGGGAGGTTCCAGAGGCCCACGGATCTGTCCAGCTGAACTGAATGTCTGAGAAAATAGATGAGAAGCAAACGAAGACCGTTGGCCACCAAACAATAGAGAGAAGCAGAGGGGGATGGAGAAGAGTTCACGATGAACTCCTTTAAGACATCGAGGCTGCAGCCGAAACAGGGCAGGATACGTGTGCGATGAGTGGAGCACGAGGCGGTTAGGAACGCAAGCGCAGGATGTGTCGCACCGCTGGGGACAGCGGCTCACGACCACGGTGAGCTGCTGAAGCAGGGAGATGGGGCAGCACCGAGGGACCCCGGGCACAGAGAGGCTGGGGAGGGGATGCCCTTACCGAATGAGAGCTCCAGGACTGCGTTTTGGAGACGGTGTTGCACGTCCCTTTGGTCAGCCTTTGCAGGTGGTCAAGCCATTCGTGCAAGTCCTGGCTGGTGCTGCAGGACACAGTGATCCTCTCCGTCATGTTCCCTGCAGCAGAGGGTTAAATAACCATCTTTAGCAAGCAGTAGAGACCTGGGAGGAAACACAGGGTGAGCTCAACTTGGCACAGCAGCAAGTGGCTCCTCAGCTTGCGAAGTCCAGTGGCTGCAAAAGGGCCAGGGCAAAGATGTGACTGCCTGTCGTGCTCTGGGCACCCAGTGCCAGCCAGCATTGGAGCTGCACAGAAAAACTAAGGGAACTGGTGAGATGAATGCATGAGGAATTATTTACTATTACAAGTAAGTAAGTTCAACATTTCCATGATTAACAGGACCATGACACCAGTTACCACCAGTAAAAACAGCTGCACTACAGCCAAGGCACCAAGCAGGAAATGACTGTGTAGCTACAAGTAATGAGACAAATGGAAGGGGATAACTGGGAGGAACATTCATACCTGATGGCCAGAGCCATTAAGCTGTCAGTAACTGATGCACTCACAGGTGGGATATGAGCAGCACAGAGCAGTGCTACTGGGACCACAACCAGCCCCGCTAGGAGATTTGTCCCCTGTGAAACACCATGGTCTTGGAAAGCAGCCCAGCACCAGAGACAGAGCTCAAGGGCACGGGGAGGAGGTTGCCTCAACCAGGAGGAAGATGCTTACGGGCTCAAACAACACATGGTAAAAGAGCAAAAGGAAGAGCATGGCAGAGTGGTAGGAGGGAGGAGGAGGAGGAGGAGGAGGACTGGTACCTCCAGTGGCAGCTGCTGTTTGGCCTGGGAGGAGGCAGGGGCCCCACTGACCTGCGATTTCAAACACGTGGTCGTTCCCTTCAGCATCTTCCAGCTTTGTCAGGGTCATTCCTGTCAAAGGCAGCTTTCCCTAGGAGAATTGAGGGGGAGTCAGTGTCTGCATCTGCTTCCCAGCGGGTGCTGTTCTGCTTGTTTCTGATGATTCCTTTCTCTTTGGGAATCACTATGAAAACTGATTCGTGAAGGCTTCAAACAGCTGGCAGAGTCTCCTTTAATGTATGGATCTAGATTTCCCTGCACAACTAGGTCAAAACCTGAGAAGAGGCTCCCATGACAACTGAGTCATCCCCAGCTCATCTGCCTCCTTTTCCCTTCACTAGGTGCAAACCCTTTTTACAACCAAGTCAGAAGGACCAACTTCCCCTGTTATTTTCTGAAAGCCTTGCCTGTCCCTCTGCTTTGCATGCTGAACTGGCTGCTCACCTTCCTCCCACTGGTGGGTAAAATCAAAAAACCCAGCCAAATCCTTCCCAACCCTTTCCCATCTCCCCTGTGTAAGAGAAATGACACATCAGCACCAGAGCATCCTTTTCCTGGAGAGTATTGATGGGTCCAGGTAATTGGAGAAAAGCCAAGCTCCCAACGGTCTGATTGCAGCCATTCAAATGGTAAAACAAAAGAAATGCAGAGTTCTGGGGTGCCTCAAGGAGAGCAAATTTAATGCTCTTTACAGTGGACTTTATAGTAGTGACTTATTTCCCAGAAATGTCACAACACTGAGAGCTGGGTGGCTGGTCATGTGGGGCAAAACACTATAGTTGTGTCAGTCAGGACACCCTACACACATACACAGAGTTCCTGAGAACAGCATGTAGGACAACATGCTTAGAGGGGTTTGGGGTTTGTCTCCTAATTTCACAAGATTCACACTTACCAAATGTTTGGCAGGACAAAGGCACTAAGTGTCCCAGCACCCAGGGTAAAACCAAGCCCTGGTTCCCAGCCTGCGCATTTGCATGGTTTAAGGAGGTTTAAGGAGGCAGAGGATTTGAATTCGATAAGAGCTATCTGATTTCCTTTATCACACCTAACGCCTTGCAACTTCAAATTAAGCATGCCTACCTGATAGATGAACCCACTCATCCGTGGGCTTGCAGACAGCATCAGCAAAACGTTTGAAAACAACAAGAAATACCGCTCTTCTTTCTCCTGCAGGGAGACGAATTTTGGTTAGTCCAGTTTTCAATGCATCACGAGCAGTTTCCTCCAGCCAGATGAACCTGTGGCAACTGGATCGACCCCAAAACAATTTTGGCTTTTTTAATTTACAGCATCTCACTTCTGTAGTTTTTTTCCTGCAGACATTTTTGTCTGCATCCTGCTAATCCTCTTCCAATCATTTCAGAGCACTTCAGAAGACCAAGAACCTTATGCCCCCCAGCATCTCACATTCCCAACAAAACTTCAGGATTAGACTCTGCAGGGCTTTGTTTTACAGGTCTTCCCTTCCCAGGGAAAAGCTGCTACAGCAGGAAGCGATTCAGTGTCCACAGGCACCTTCCAACACCAAGCATGCAGCGTGGGTGGCTTTACGTGGTGAAGGTCTGTGATACTGTAGGACCAGTAGCCCAGGAACCCCTCCAGTTGTTTCCAAAGCACAGTCAGCTCTGGAGTGGGATGTCACAGCAGCCACGGCGCTGTGCACAGGACATGGCACAATGGTTATGCTAACGCACACTTTCAAGTCACTCTCATTTCTCAGAGTAAGTCACAGGGGGGAAAAGAGGGAAATTAATGTGCTATACGACGCTGAGATACATCTTTTGCTTGAGAAGTGTGTCACCAAAGGCCTGAAGCTAAGTCCCCAGGGTTCCTGGCTCCAAAGACGTGGGCAGTCCCATTGCACAGCTCTTCTCCAGGTAAAATTACTTATCAGTGTTACTTATCAGTGTTACTTGTCAGCACTCTGCTGGCCTGGAGTGAAAGGAGCTGCTGCTTTGCATCGCTGAGCCTGTGAGCAAAGGGCTCTTCAGCCAGGAGAAGGACCACTGCACTCACCTCACTTCCCCCACACTGTACCATAACCTGGGACATGTAGATGATGTTTCCCATTGTTTTTATGTCCTCTCCTTCCCAGCGCTGGATGGACTCGGAAAGGATCTGCAGTTCGAGCTGCTTCCTCTTCCTCAGCTCCTGGCACTGCGACTGGGAACGAGAAGCGGAGCGCGTCGTTAGCGGAAGGGCAGGAGCCAACCCAAACCATCCCAAGGGAGACAGCTTCACTGGCAATGCTCCCGCAGCCACGTGGGCTCAGGGCTGGTCATGGCAAGGGGTGAGGGAAGCCTGCTTCAGCTGTATTACACAACGCTTGTTAGCAGAAAAAGGAAAATCACACCCTAGTGATTTACGGGGTAATAAATACATGAAAATGTCAAAGAAATTGGGAACTGCGCTGAGCAAACTTTTCTTTCCAAATCGGTCCTGCCCCTGAAAACACAGGGTCACATTTTCCAAACCAAGACAGCCGTCTCCAACGTCGCTGCTGCTTACAGAGGTTTTGCCCATTTTGCCCAAATAGCAAAGAAAGTTTGCTTGCAGCAATGCAAAGCCCCCATAAATCAGACGGGTGGGTATTTTCTAACCAAAATTTGCAAACCCAAAAGCTGGACTTGGCAAAATATTGCAGTGGTGCACTAGAGTAGCACAGAAAAAAACCCCTTTGAAGGTGCCATGATTGAAAAGACTGCACTGATGCTCAGCAGCTGGGGACTGGTTGAGCTCCACGGAGCAGCCAGCCCTTCAGCAGCTTTCATCGAGCAGAGGACAATGCTGACTGAACAAAGACAGCCCTGAAAATCCAAGCAAAGCTTGTTTTAACTGACCCCTCTGCCAACAGGGAAAATTGCTGCAAAGCCAAACCCAGGCTCAGTTTTCACCAGCTGCTTGGTTTTTTCCAAACCCCTGTTTCTGACAGAGATTTTCTTCCTTTCCAACTCAGTTGCCTACCAACTGTTTGACTATCCAGGTCTTCAAACAGAGAGGTTGCATTGGGTGTAGTCTGAAAACAAACAATTTTAAATCGGACTGGTTTGGTCTTGCAACTTGTCATGTGCTTTGATGGCTCCCTGGGTGTCCAAACACAACATTCCCAGGATGAAAATCCACATAAAAACCACAGGAATCCATCACAGTCCGTGCAGAGGCACCACTGCACATCAGGGCAGCTCTGTGCTCTCTCCCTGCCTTTGCTTGGCAGCCCCCCTGATCCCACCATGGAGCATCTCTACCTGTTTAACCTCAAACCCATCCTGAACCTCTTTAGTTGTAGCAAGATTACATTAAATTACTCAGTACTCAAGTGCACATTTCCAGTAAAACTGTCCAACGCTTACGAGTGCTCCTAAAGATCAATGACACCTTGTAATTTAACTGAATTATTCCCCTATTATCTACTAGAATAAATGGAAAGGGAGCTGAGTTTCTAAGTAAATGCAACTTGATCGCCCTTTCCTGTTTTCTATGAACTTTCTCCTCCCCATCTTTCATCTGCACTGCTAAACACCAAAAACTTGCATCTGCTGTGCTAAGGAAGGAAGTTGGACCACATCTGGAGTGGTTATAGTGAAAGGTTTTCAGTGGCTACAAAGCAAGAGAGACTATAGCTTTTTCAATAACTGAAAAAAAGCTTTGCTAGGTAAAACCTTTGTGCCCGTGGGTGGCTTTTCCCCCTCTTTTTCATCTCAGTGCAGTAGGACTTTGAGGGGTGTAGGTAACACAGCTCACAGAAATAGGTTTATTATCTCTGATTCATCCTTTCACTGCCACTGGCCACGGTACCCAGAGCCACAAATTACCTGCAATACAGCCAAAGCCTCCCGATGCCCATGAAGCAAACCTCAGCAAAACCAAGAGTGCTCAACAGGCTCAGAGGGCACCTGCAGTTGAGTCAGAGACTTGTGTTAACCTTTCACAGCTCATCTCAGGGAGCAAGGGGTGGTCTAGGTTCAGTTGGCAAATGATTTAGGGTACGGAGGCAAAAGGAGATGAAAGGGACCCCGTCGCCACCACTACCCACGCATGGCTCTCTGCAGTGGAGGAGAAAGTTGCAGATCCTCCATCTCTGCTGCTGGGAACACGAAGCCAGCGTGCATTTGCTGAGACATGCAGCGAGGGGAGCAACTCTGGCTTGAAACTTAAAAGTTAAAATTCTTTATAACCCATCTTTTCCATTTCAAAAGACCTTTTTTTCTAATGAGGAGACAAATGTCAGGCTTGACTCATTCTTCGTGAAATGCAGCCCTGAAATGGAGCGCTCTATTTTAAGAATTGCCACCTACCACGAGGGACTTGAAGGATGTGATGGCTTTCAAAACCTCTTCGTGATCTGCATGCGCCTCCTAGTGAAGGGAGAGAAAAGTCAGCAGCAGCAGCTGCCCTGGGCTGCACCCACTGTCTCAGCATGCCCAGGGCTGCCGAGCTCGCAGGGTGCTGGGGGATGCGGGGCCAAGGGTGCAGGCAGCATGGGCTGCAGGACAAGGCCACAGTCCCCCAGGTACCTTCCTTACGACCCAGTTCAACGTGACAAGGTTTAAAACACCTGTGCAATTCACTGATACCACCCAGACGAGTGTGAAGTAGCCAGAGCAAGAGCAGAGATGGTTTTACTTAGAGCAAACTTGGCTTGCAAAGAAAATCAATCACAACCCACGGAGGTGCAGGGTGGATTTCTGGTTTCACCTTCAGGAAGGAAACTTCCATTGGCATGCAAGGTATTCCAGTCACTGCCTCATCCAGGGTGCCATTCCCATGAACAGCAATAGGAGCTTCACCTCTGGGTCTGAGCATAGAGCTCTTGGGCCAGGGAAGGCAAAGCAGGATGCTGCCCCTTATGTCTGACTGCAGCTGCACGCTCGTACTCTCCTAGCACCTTCTCCTGGGTCTAGGGCCCTACATCATAAGCTCTTCACCATCCAGTCCTCATGCCAAGCAAATCTGAAGGTGTCTAGATCGTGATGGAGCTGTCCCTGTGGCTGGCAGAGGATGCCAGGGATTGCCCATCTCTGAATCAGGGATAAGGGCTGCCCTGAACATACCTGCCTCACCTTCAGCTGCAGAGCAGTGCAGGGAATCCTACGGTGTACATCCGCATTGCATCCATCTATATTGCATCCAACCATACTCTTCCCACAGCACTGCAGATTAAACCTCAAGCCTACTGATTCATGCAACAAAACTCCCACACTCAGCTCAGAAACTAAGAGCAATAGGTGACGTGTGTGTCCTCGCATCCAGTGCCGACCCCCTGCAATGAGCACGCTGCCTCTGCACGGGCAGCGGGGCTGCAGCCAAGCTCAGCTCAGTCCCTGCAGCTCACCTAAGCCAGGGGAGAGCTGGACAGGTAAGGTCTGTAGTGTGCCTACAGTGCAGGCTCTTACTCCTTCTCCTAGGGAGAAAAGCTCCTGGCTCAAGCACAGAGGTTTTAGTCTTCTGTCTGGGATGTGGGTTTGAATGATGATGGCTGTGTGCTGAGTAATTAGCTGGTAATTAATACCAGAAGAGGGGGAAAAAGCAAACGCAGTTAAAAAACAGACTGTAACTTCTGGTTTCTTCACCTCCTTGTACCACCGCTGAAGTTTGCTTCCCTGCAGCTGGAGTCCAGGAGGAGATGAGTAGCAGAGCTCCAGTGACAGAGGACTCCACAGTCCCCAGGGGAAGAAATGTCCCAAAGCAGATCTGCCACCCGCCGAGGAAGTCTCTGGGCCCCCTCGCTGCTCTCCCTGCTCCCAGGCCCCTCCAGCCCCGTGTCTGTGCCGGCTGCCAGATCTGCGGCTGCCCGGGTGGCTCTGCCTCCACCCAGGAGCACAAGCCTCTGGCGAGGGTTGGGGATGTCCCTGCGAGCTGCAGGAATTTCATAAAATGGTAATAAAAACACTGATTTATTACCCACTGTGCAAATAAATACCAGCTGTGACCTGACTCTGAACTCTGCTTTTACTTGTGCTGGAAATGGACCATTTTTGAGGAAGGGCTGGGGGGAAGAGCAAGCAATGCCTTCCCACAACATCTCCCAGACTCTTCCACCACCTCCCTGCTTTTAACCTGAAAGGTAGCTAACGTCCCACAGATGATGGGACACCTCCTTGGAGGGGTGGCAAGTACTTTTAGCAATGAGGTGCCTGAATACCAACAGGCAGAGGTGCCTCTCGCAGCTTGAGGGGCAGCTCTTGCCACATCCAGGAGCACAGCCTGCCCGCAGCCCCACATCCCACCTACCTCCATGTGCCGCTCCAGCTCCTGCAGCAGTGTGACATATTTATCCAGCCTCAGGAAGGGTTTGCTGAGGCTCGTGGTTAAGATAAGAATGCCTGGGTTGGCCGCACCCTGGCTCTCCATGAACTTCTCCAGCTCATCACTATAAATAGAGAGAACAACAAGAAGGAGGGCTCGCCACGGCTGAGAGCTGTGCTCTGCTGCCTCCCACGCTCTCCTGATGGCCGGGGCTCTGCTCTGAGCTGTGCCTTTTTAAAAGCAGCCCAGCCTCCCCTCTGAGCACCCCCTGGCACAAACCCAGCACGGCAGGCAGGGAGCTGCAAGACCCTGCTCCCCAGAGAGGCAGGGGCTGGTGGAGGTGTGCACGGCCTCGGGGGTACCCCAGTGCCAGCAGCGGGTCCCCCAGCACAGGTGTCGGGTGGACAGCGTGGGATGCAGAGGAGGATGCTGCAGCGATGCGCTGGGACCCTGCTGGGAGCCATTACAGCACTGGGAAACACGGCTCCCTTGCCAAAGCTGACTCTGATTGACTTCAGAAAAGAGGTCAGACTGAAGAACCACATGACTGAGTCCTGTACAGGAGCCGGGCTTTTCATTAGGCTGAACTGAACCTGAATTTCAGCACATAAGCAAATATATTGTGAGTTCCCATTACAGAATGGGAAGACTTAAATAGAATGGCTGGGGTCCTGGCTTTCCCATCACTGCAGGGAGGACAGCTGAGCTGCATCAGGGGTGACACTGCTGTAGCCTTTTGTCTTTAGTGTGACATTATACAAATTCAAGTGTCTACTCAAGTAGGAAATGTTAAAAGAAAGATGTTATTGCTGCGATCTACCAACAACCCTGCGAATCAACCGTCTGGTTGAACAGCAGCTCAGTTAGTAAAGTGGGTAAGTCCAGGTGAATTGATGACCACCCTCCTTTTGCAACACCGTAGAGCCACAGGGCAGATACTCCCATCTGCAAGCGTGTGAGCACTTCAAGGGTGGGTCTGAAACAGCATCTGGATCCTTTAGCAAGTAACAATCACAGGAGATGCTACTGCAAGGGCTGAGGCTGCCTCTGTTACAACCAAGGTAAGAGCCCTGTATGTGCAGGCAGGACCTGTGAGACCAGCTCTGAACACAAGCAGCATCAGTTGTCTCCATGCTGGAGCTGAGAGGCTGCACCACAGAGCCCAAAGCCCCAGCAGCTTTCCCAGCAGCAGGATCCCACGTTATCCCTTTGCCCTGTTGTCAAAATACAGGTACAAGCCAGGTCAGGCCAAGTATTAATTACAAAAGTAATTTTTTAAAGGAGGGGTTTCAGCCTGAATCTGCTCCCCCATCACTCACCTGTGTTGCGTGAGGACGTTGACTGCTGAGGGGTGGTTAGCGCAGTACGGCAGGTACAGGGAGCGGAACTGGGGCATCAGGTTCATGAAGCAGCCTCCCACGCGCTGCTGGTTCTCGGGGAGCCTGCAGACACCGACACACCAGCCACGACGTTAAGCCTCTGCAGCTGCAGCACTCTCACCTCTCTGCCCAGGAACCACTCGCTGCCCAGGGACATTCCCAGGTCGCCCCATAGCTGCAGCACCGAGGAAAATACCCACACTGCCACTTGGGGAGGAGGAAGGAGCAGGTCCCCAGATGGGTCTGGCTTTCTGTGGTGCAGCCCGTGAGTATCACAACCCATTATCAGCCTGGGGCAAGGTGTGATCCAGCCCGTCCTGTCCCACCAGCAGTGCTGCAGCTGGGATGCTGTAGCCCACTGCAGCTGATGAGGATGTGCTGGAAAGAACTGGGTGCAAGGCAGGGTTGGTTCCACTGTCTGGGCTGCCCATGAATACAAGAGAGGAGATGGAGAAAGAGAATATATTTTCCTGAATATATTTCCAACATTCAGTCTTCTCCCATCTCTTTTCAGCCCTCCTGAAGGAGAGGCTGGGCTAAGGCTGAACACGTCTGCCAGCCTCCCCACAGGAAATTATCACCTCTAATAAACTGCTCTTTGCTCCCTGGCAATCCCCACCTTCACGCCTGCCAGATCTCCCGCCCCGCATGTGTCTGCATCTTTGGTCTAGGCATATTTTCATGTCAGATCCAGTGACACTGTCATTCAGCAGATCCTCCAACAGTAGAAATGTCAGAGTTTCTTCTACCTTCCCTCCTGCCAAAGCACTACCTGCTGCCTTTCTTCAATCCTGTTATTTTCTTCTATATTTAACAAGTCTAAGACAGCAGCCAGGAGGAACATTAATGAACATGCCTCTCCATTATTTTTAGCTACAACTTCATAGCTTAACAACCTCAGTGCTACGGCATGAGCTTACTTTGCAACTTCTTCCAAGGCTTGGTTCAGTGTTTGCTGAAATGCAGAGATTTCTTCCACATTTCCCAGCAGTGACGCAATGTCCACGGCGCTGAGCCTAAGAGAGTCAAACTGCCAATTAGCATCCAAGAGACGTTGCTCTCAGGAGCACCCCCATGGCATTTGCAAACCATTCTTCCAAAAGTCACCCAAGAATTTCTCCTTCCCCAGACACACCATTGGGCATGGGAAAACACAGAATCCATGATCTGTGAGCTACAGACCACAGCCTCTGGAGAAGATATCTGCTGTCAAAGATTATCTTAATTGGACTTTAATCACACTAATCTTCTCGTATGCTTAGCTGTCTAACAGACACAGACAGAGGGGATTTCAGCCAGGGGTGGGGAAGAAGGTGTGTGCACAGATACAGAGACAGCTTTGCCTTCAGGGATTCATGCTGTGGGTTTCCCTACGGGAGGAGGGTCCTACAGAGTAGCCCATCAGTAGGGGCTGCTTTGTTCTTCAAGTGAAGTTAGATTTTTCCTAGCCAAAGCTAACATGTCCTCTTCTGTCATCAGAACCATCCTCAGAGCCACTCGTACCACCCTCATTTAAGCCATTTGCCACCTACAAGGCTGAGAGCATGAGAAGTGTTCATACATCCCACATGAAGACTTGGGGAAGGGAGGGGAGACTTAAATACAAAGGCCTTACGACACCACTCTCCCATCTCTCCAGACTGGACAACGTCTAAACATCTGCCCTCTGCCCAGGATGTCCTGGGGCTGCTCAGCCCTCCCACAGCATGCTCAGCTGGAGGGACCCCAGTCCTAATGCAGCTACATGGACAGGGTCACCAAGATGGCACCGCTTGGAAGAGACGACCGTAAAGCTGAAGCAAAAAGCAGGAGGTGAAGTCAACTGCACCGGGTCTTTTATGCAGGGTGAAACTATCTGATAGGCAGCAGCACCCTGCCTGGGTAAGGACAGGAGGACATCTGCTGCCCCTGCACCACGCTGGCCAGCACACTGAAACCACGTCAGCTGATGGATGCAGGGAAGCCCTGACCAAGCCTCCTGGTCGCCCTGGCATGGCTCAGGCCGTAGGGGATGGCAGCACATTCTGGGGATGGCAGCACATTCTGGGGATGGCAGCACGTTCCTCCAAAGCACAGAGGCTCTTAACGCCAACGGCTGCGCAGACGGGGTGACAGAGGAGCCCCTTCCTGCTCAGCAGCAGTTTGGGGTTAGCGAGAGGCCACCCAATCGCAGAGAACTCGTGTCGTGCCACACAAAATGAAGAGATGACCAGGAGATGCCCCCTGGGGCTGAGAAGTCACGAGGCAAACGACAAGGGGAGAAGCCACGCGCGAGCTGGCAGATGGGTGGCAACAGGCAGGCTCTGCCAGGTGGAAACACCCATCTCCAACACAGCCCAACGCCTGCACGGCCACCGAGGAACAGGAAAGGGCAGAAACCTGTACTAGGTGGGCTTTTTCTCTGGGTCACAGAGAAGCTGTGAGGCTTTACAAGAAGAGCTGTTACAGTCCCTAAACATTCAAAAGTGGGAAAATAATGAACTATAGTCGATTTTACAGGGTTCTCTCCACCTCGGATGCCCTTATATCTTACTTATCATAAGACTGGAGAGGTCTTAAGTAAGTTCCCAGAAGTGACTGTAGTTCCTTCGCATAATCTCGTTCTGTTTCCAGAATATTTTGCAACACCTAGGGTGAGAGACAGAGCACTGAGTAGATCTTTGAACTAGCGACTAGTCAAAGGAACATGACATCAGCTTCCAAGTGTGGAGAAGCACGGAAGTGTATTTTAATTCTATTTACATTTGGCAACGCAGAACCCAGAATGCTCACAAAAGCTCCGGGGGGGGGGGGTCCAATTTGGGGCTTTTACTTTGCAAAATAGGGGAGGCCTGGAAAGCAGGTGTTAAGGGCTGCTCCTTCTTCTCAGGCAAAGCATGAAGACAATGTCAGTTCAGACTCAAGTTTAGTATTTGAGCCCCGAGAGGCTCATGCCTAATCCTGCATGCATAACTGGCTGCCAAGGGATGCAAACAAGTGGTGTGTGTGTGCATCCCGGGAGCATCGTTTGCACAAAGGCGGGCAGCAATTTAAATGCACCGGTGGCCAGACCACGGATGGCTCCTGTGGCAGCTCAGGCCAGGGCACTGCTCACTTCCCACATCAAGGACGTGCCGAAATAGCCTTGGTCCTGCTAATCCATCTCGGCAGCCAATTCATCTCTGGCAGCAGGGTAGGCAAACCCACTGCCTGCACGCTCCCAGCTAGCGATCACGTTTCTCAGCGTGGATGAGCTTTGGAGACAGTGGAGGCGGTTCCCAGCTTTCTGGACATATTGTTTCTGATTTGCTTTGCTTGAAATATATTTAGACATGCTGATGGGCACATTTCACCTCCGGCACTGGGAGCCAGGGACGTTCACATGCAGGCATTTTAACTCTCTTCCATCACAGAGCTCGCTCTAGCCTGGACACGGCGAGAAAGTACCCGTCCCCCTTTGCCACACCACATCGCTCCAGTAGCAAGATGGTAGAGGAGGTGATGCTTCTCCACCCTCCTGCAGCCACAGTTCATAGCCTGCCAGACTGAGCTGCTCCAAAGCCAAGCCCAGTTAACAAGCCAGGCTGTGAGCTGTGGCTGCTGCCCCCTCCCTAGGGGCCAGAGCTGCTGGCAGGGGCACAGCTCATGGTGTGACATCTCCAGTCAGATTTCTAAGGGAAGGAGCCAGTTCAGGAGATTAATAATATGCTACTTTTTAAAATGTACGATCAGCACTTTAAAAACTTACCACAGGGTAATAATTCTTTGTCAGCTGAGTGCTTTCAAGTCCTTTTAATGCTTTGGGAGAGAGTGGTTTATCTGTACAAAAAAAAAAAAAAGAATACATCAATAACTTACAGTGCACAGCTTGCTTTATTCCAGCAGGAAAAGTCACTGCTGCATCATGTCCAGCAAACATAACTTTATCCCTGTGAACACAGGACTTCAATTGCAGGGTTTGTTTGCCTGCTTCAGAAAATCCAGGAGCAAACCTTCAGCGTGCGGCCGAGCGAGCGTCAGCAGAAGCGCCGCGCAGCCTCTGCCAGCTGCCTTACAGGTTTGCTCTGAAATCCCAGCCAGCAGCCCCGTGCCTGGCACCGCTGGGAGCTACAGCATGGCTTCACCTGGCCCACAAAACTTGGGGTTTAAAACTGAGCGTCTACCAGAAGAGCTGGATGCTGCCTTTTGATCCGGGTGATTCACAAGGCACTTGAGGCCAACACCAAGCAGTATTGCTGAACCCCGATCCCTGCAGTCATTTGTGATGCAAAAATCCTTCTCTGAATGGAGGTATATCTGAACAAAACGCTCCCGCAGACCTGGAAGTCAATTCTCATCTCCTTCTGCATTCATTAAATCCCCGTGGATGTCTCCAGTGTGGCACACACACACGTCCCCGCTCCATCCTCCTTCCCTAGAGAAGCCCAGCCCGTGCCAGCAGCACGGCTTTGCCAGCTCTCCCAGCACCGTTACCCCTCTGCACTGGGACTGTCTCCCCTCCAGACTGGGACAGGTTGGCACTGCCAGCCCTGGCCACGCTGCACACCTCGGACTGAAGCACCCCTGTGCTGTTCCCGTCTCCTTTCTCCCTGCAGTTGCTCACAGAAGGCAATTATTATCACCCCGACAGCAGGGGAGAAGCCTGACATTGATAAATTCAGCCCCTGGAAAGGGCAGCTGGATGGACTGTCTAATTACTGCCCTTGCAGAGTTTCCTGACACTTCCAGACAGGAGTTCCGTGCCTCATTTAGAGACTCAGAGGAGTTTTGCTCCACACAGGTAGTTATTTCCACCCAAAGGGCATGCCGAGGACACAGTGGACGTAGGAACACTGCAGAAAACAAGTAACTCCATTTGGAGTGACAAGTGTGACTCTTTAGAGGTGAGGAAAGCAGCTCCTGCTGGCTTGCAGCAAGGGCTCCCCCAGCCTACAGCCCTGGGGTGGTAGAGGGTTAGCTGATCCATCATTTGCAATACAACCACATGTCCTGAGCAAGCAGAGTCCAGGGGAATGAACCCTCCTCCCACATGTAATGGGTGCTGGAGGGAGGATCTAAAGGGAAAAGCTCTGCAGAGAAGTCTGACGGGCTCCTACCCCAGGATCAAGGGGCTACTCGCCCTTCGGTTCAATGAGGTGCTGTTATTCCATGCAGCTTCCATCTGATTTTCCCCATAGGACTGACGTTTGCTCTCCTTTTTTTAAAGCATTTCTCTTCTCCACTCACTGACTTAATTAGTGATTCCTGGGTTGTGCCAGACAAGCCTTCAACCTCTGCTGCAATGTCCTGCTCCAGCTCAGACATCATTTCCCCCAGGGAAACAGTGGGAGATGAGACATCCTAACAATGATTTTTTTCATTTCAAGTTAAATAAAAAACGGCCTAATTCTGAGCACTCATTAATTTTATTCTTTCCTCCTTTGCTTTTTTTTGCTTGCAAGTGTTGGAGCAAGGATGTCTAACAGGGGTTGTACACTTTGCAGACCACTGCTGATATCTCTCAGTGTTTGAGGCCAGGGCTGATCCTGAGATATAAAGCCAGGACCAAGCACACAACAGGTCTCTGTCTTGGGTAAGTCCTCAAGGTACAGGAAGGAATTAAAGTTGGATTTTGTGAAAAACCCCAGTTTGCTGTCAGAGGACGGGGCTCGGAAGCACAACGGGGTGAGGTGCTCGCGCGGGTACGCGACACTACGGGGCTGTTAGCCAGGGGCAGGCTTCATGCCACCACCACTCCACATCTGCTTCAAAGCACGTCGCAGAAAATGTTAAGCTCAGTAAAGGCAGACGTCAGCAGACGGACCGTGCCCTCCTTCTTCCTGTCTCAAGAGCACAGCAGCAGACGCACCGAGGGGAAAATGTACTGTGTGAAATCAGCCATCACTATGGACAAAAGCAGGGGACTGTTCCCTGCGGCCGCAGGGTTTTTGTTGCGACCGCGAGCATCCACTCCACCACTGCCAGAAATGGCAGGACCAAGCGTGAATGCATCGCCTGCCTGAGGTCTCTAGCAAAAACCTAACTCTGTGCTCAGGCACTGGAATGACCCAGAAGCTCCCCAGGACAAAGGGGACCCACGCAGCCATCTCCAGCCTCATCCTCCAGTGACATCCCCAGTCCCACGCTGCTGGGGCTCGGGGGGGCACCAAAAAGGCACGATGCGCTGGGGAAGAGGGTGAAGCAGCTCTCAAACAACCTAGTCTTTTGACTAGGCTTTCCCCTTCGGCCCCCTTCATCCTTCCATTAGCCCTGCTGCTTTAAGGACACAAATGGTCCTTAATATAATAGCAGCTCTTTCCGAAAGGCATGAGGATCTGCTGCATTACAGCTCTGTCATCCCATAGGCCCTTGGAAGCAATTTGCTTACCGGTGGATTTGATTTCTCTGACGTAGTTGCTTGGGAACCAGCCTGTTTTTCCATTCAAGGTCCCTTCCCACCAGCCCCCTTCTTCAACCCGAGTGACATAAATAATGTCTCCTTTGTTAACGGAGAGTTCATCCTCATTGGTCTGCTTAAAATTGAACCTGGCCTTTACCACCAGCTGATGACTTCCATTCTCGGTCATCTCCTAAGGAAAGAAACATGGAAAAATATCAGTAAATAGTCCAGAAAAGCAGAAGTCACTAGGACAAGCCATTGTTCTTCTTTGTTGTGACAGCTGTTTTTTCAGTAT
Source organism: Todiramphus chloris collaris (assembly GCA_025345505.1). Classification (NCBI taxonomy): domain Eukaryota; kingdom Metazoa; phylum Chordata; class Aves; order Coraciiformes; family Alcedinidae; genus Todiramphus; species Todiramphus chloris. Next base: position 7,816,422 of record JANVCC010000049.1, on the reverse strand, counting down.
TGCTCTTTATAACAGGCAATAATGTCTCGCTTTTTTATAAGCACTCCTGCCAGAGGACCACAAGGTCCCTCCCAAGCATTAACTTAGCTTCACAGTGGAAGGGATGGCAGATAAGAGTCGCTCTCCTCATGTCACAGAGAAGAGCACCAGTTTGGAGAAGCCACGAGACTCTCTCCAGCCAGGGCAACAAAGCCATGATGGAGATGAGGGGAGAAAAAACCCCTCTGGCATGTTCGACCAAGGGGTACCACTCTTACCCCTCTATCCCCACAGCCATCAAACCCTCAAAGAGATGCTCCCTAAAGCATACCACAGGCTTGGATTGCCTCCTCAGCACCCTCGCCGACTGTGGAGCTGCGCTGTTGGAGTCAGTGTGGGGACCTCCAGCCGCAGAGCTAAGAGACGACAGATGTGAACATGGCCCTTTGGACGGCTGATCTGGTGAAGCAAAAACAACATCTGAGTTTTACCCAACTGCCCACCATCCCTCTGCATCACAGCAAAGCACAGAGTAAAGCCTGTAAAGAAAATAAGAACAGGGCACAACAGCTGAAAGAGCAGCTATTGGAGCAAGATGGCAGAGTGCACTGCATCTCCTAGCCAACGTGAAGATGGTTTTGCTGGGCTGGGCTAACTCTTCCGTGATGGAACACATTGAACTGCATCCCAAGGCACTCCTAGGTTATGCCAGCTCTGCAGCCGCACATCCAATCACAGCATTTTTTTGAAATTCCCCATAAAGTCTAGAAAAATAGACTATTTGGCCTAATCCTGCCCAGCTGGGGACGTTTCTGGGACGTAAGCACTGGGAAGCAAGCACTGCTGAAGGTGTGTCAAAGTTTAGCTCGCGAGTGAGCGCTCTTAGGTCACCTCTGCAGCTGCAGCGTGGGCTTCCCCGCCAAGTGAGGAAGAATGCTGAACAGCTGGTCAACACAATCACTTCTCTATTGAGATAAGTCCTCCTGGGTTCATTATACAACTGAAAGAGGCTAGGCACAATCTGGTTACTGTGCGGGGACTGTTGCCATCACCGTGTGAGAGAGGGATTCAGAGCGCGCTGCGGAAGGACAGGAGTGTCAACCCCAGGAGACTGGCAGCCCACAGAAAGACTCAGATCCTCCCAGCAACTCTTGGACTTGCCTCCTTCACATGCTTGAAGCTCACCATTTTATCAACTAGTCTCTGGGCTCGTTTCCATGCTGGAAATAATGCTGCTGCTCTGACGCATGTCTGTTTTTCACGATTAGTGATCTGTTTCTGTATTGATACCAAAAAACTTGCCAGAGGGTAAAAAGTTCCCTGGTCACAACTGCCCTGTGCTGAGACTGGGTCAGTGCCCTCATCACCAAGAGCAATCCCAGTTCCTGCAGGACCTGGCAGTGCTCAGCCTCAGAATCCTACCTGGATGCTGCAGAGCAGCATGAGATTCAAGCCACCCAGTAATTCCCAGTACTGCTACTGTACCCTCATACCACAGCATGGGACAACACTCAGATCATCTCCTTTCTATGTGCCATGGTGCTGAAATGAAGCAACAGCAGACATTATCGTTTCAATAAACTGTGAAGTACTTTTGAGATTTGCCTTCTAGCTTCTTTTCAGGTTTAAGAACTTTTCTGTACCCCAGAGTTGTTGTTTCCCCCCTGCAGTGTGGACCCAGCATGCCCACGGACCCCAAAAGGAGGACAGAGTGTCACTTTGCTGGGTGTACAAGTCCCCTGGATAACATTTGGAATCTCTTCTTTGAAAACACTGCAAGAGGAGAGGGTGATCAAGCCACCGAGCGTGCACAGGCATCAGAAAACACAAAGGCTGCTGCTCCCCCATTCTCCTCCAGTCTGAATGTCAACGTGGAAAAATCATTCCAGAGGGGAAGTTTGGTGGGAGTTACAGGAACTCAGCTGAGCTTCTATTCTCCCCAGAGGATGTTTGTTTCAATAGGAAAACTCCTCATCCTTAGACTGGACCTGGAGTAACACAAACCGTGAGCTCTTGGAGAATGGATTTGCTTTGTTTTTCTCCAACCCGTTGCACAATGGGGACCAGGTCCATGACTGTGACTGCCAGCCTTACAAACCCCGAGCTGTACCACACCATACCAAACCACACTGTACCACACCACACTGTACCATACCATACCATACCATACCCACGCACCAGTCCACTCAGTCCACGCTCCAGTGTTGGACAACATCCATGGTAAACCTCGTGTGCTACCAATGAGTCAGTTTTCTCTCTTGCCCTGCTCATCACACAACTGCCTGGTGACCACATGGTGAATTCCCAGTTCCCTGGGCTGCAGCAACAGCAAAACCCCTCTGCATGAAAAACCCACTTTGCAAACACAGAGTGTTGGGTTTTTTCCCTCTGAAGCATCCCAATATCTGGGCAGGAGCCGTTTCGGCTGCTCCCAGCAACTCACAGGCCAGGAGGGGTGGCCAACTGCCAGCGTGAGATGTTCTTCCCCTGATTCCTTCTAAAAAGGGAGGGTGTAAACCATGAGTTCAGACTTCTCTGCTTATTCAAGCCATCAGCAACAGTCCACGGAAATGACTCGGTTACTGTAGATTTTATGCTTTTCCCTGCCCCTCTCAATCTTCCAAAGCTTTTATAAATATCTGCAGCAACCTAGAAACAAATGTAAAACTGACTGTGACAGTTTGGCAGGGGAGTGTATCATTTATATTGCATCATGGCAGCGTCCTATTTTATGCCTGGTCCAGCATGGAACACTGCTGCCATATGTTGCTTAAACTACGGTTAAAATAGCTGGGTTTTCTGCTCACATTCCTACACTATTTTTGGCAGATGAGCTTCGCCTGATCCAGCACAGCTGGTTTTCCTCCCCTGCCCTCTCTTCTAGATAAAAGCATCGAGCTCTGCGTTGCTGTTATCTGATGGACAGCTGCTGAACTCTTGAGTTTATCCTCTACAAACGATGCCTCTAGTTATTTGCATAACAAGATCCAGGAAGACACAAGGATTTGGCCTTCAAATGGATGCTCCAAAACACGTTCCCACGGCATTTCCTTAGCTGTCACCTGCTTCCCTCTGCCTCCAACAAGGGTGTCGGGAGGCAGCAGCTCTGCGGATGTTGGGATGTGCAGGCATTCTGGAGCCCTGGCTACAGAAGGAACTGCAGATGCTGGTACCAGGCTTGTCCTGATGCTCCGTTCAGCCCCTGGCCTCTGGCGAGACGGAAAAACCAGACCATCTGCAGTGGCGGTTTGTAGGACACAGGCTCCTGCTTCTCAGGAACTTGGCCAAGCCACCAAAAAGCAAACGTTTTAGACATGTATTTATTTTACCCTGTACTTTTCCCAAGGGTGCTCTCTGCCTGAACAGCTAATTATATCCCAGGCATTGCGCTTTTCAACTTTTAAACAGAGAAAGCATATGTTCAAACAGATGTTTGCCATGAAACCAAGAAGATCCCCACTTCCCTCTAGCCCCATCGGGGGTGGGACAGAAACTATTCCCCAGCAAAGCCTTGCCCAGTGACTGCACAGGTGAGCTGGGACACGTGTGGCAAGAACAGAGCTGGGGTTCTGCCGTGACAATGGCCTCACAGCCTCAGTGCCCCATCAACACACAGCCCATCTGGCCCAGCAACGGGCAAGCACAGAGACAGGAAAGCTTCCTGCTCGTTTTGCTTTCAGAATAACGGAGCTAATATCCATCATAACCAGAGCACTTGCAAAGGTTGCTCCCAGTCTGGGCGGTTTATATCCCACATCACACTGAACTGCAAGAGCTTTCTACGAGGGGTCACTGGGAGCTGTCATTTCATGGAGTGGGAAGAGGCTGCAGGGAGATGTGCTGAGGCTGAATTACCACTCACTGACTTCCAGGGAACGAGCCGGTGGCAGAAAGGCAGTCCAAGAACCTGAATTTCTTCAGAGCAGCATTATACACGCATACACGCACACATATGCATGTGTACCTATATATACTATAATCACACATGATATATTATTTTATATATGTTGCTGTTTATATAATACGTACATGATAATTTATGCAATAGTTTATCTAATGTACAAATATAGTGTGTGTATGTGTGTGTATATATATATGATTCTATAAAACCTTGCATCAGAACAGAACAGACAAGAGGAAAAAGGGATGAGAGGGCCCAGTCCCAGCAATGAGGCTGTTTCCTTGAACACCTCAGCAGCTTTTGTACTAGCAGAAGAGAACCCAAAAGCAAAAACTCAGTTGAATGAGAAGTGAAACAACTGAGAAAACCACTGCAAACCAAATCTAAACAAAATACAGTAGGCCAACAGAAAAACCTTCCTAGGAAAAGAAAATCATGGGTTTGGGTTTTGAATTTTTCTCCTTTTAATTGCCTAATATATAATCTGTGACAGGGAAATGGAACTCTTCTCCTGGTGATGGTCTTTGGTGGGTGTATGAGACTCCCTATACAAATCTGCTTTTATGACAGAGGGGCCATAAACTCTTCCCAGCTCCATGCAGACCTGCTCCTCACCCCCTCAAAAAAGAGACCCTGGTCTTCTCATCCTTCTTGTCAACCTCCCATTGAACTTCTCCTTTCACAGCCTATGTGACTGAATTATCAGTTCAAAGCAGCCTGTGGGGAACAGATACGTATTTGGGACGGAAACTAAAGGAGATGATTTTCTCTGCTTCAGCAGCCCACTGCTGCACCCAGGGAGGCAGGACAAGCCATCAGCTTGATTCCCAAATCCGAGAGCCTATTCGACGGACCCAGGGAGAGGAGAGAGAAACATCAATACAATTGAGTGAGCATCTGGCAACGACATTTGTTTTGACATTCAGTAAAGGTATTATACAGATGGAACTGTTTTCTCTTTGGCTTTAAAAAACACTATTTAAAATCTGGTATTTGCATTTTGGGAGGTGCATGCTTATTTACATCAAGGCTCTTTCACGATGACCTAATTTGAGATACCTTAATACTGTCAAAACTGAGCAGAGGTCCCTTTGTGTAAAGCTAAACAAGGTGCCTACAGCAGCTCTGAAATACCACATTGAAACCCAGAGCTGGTAGAAGCATGAAATGTTGATTCCCCTGTCCAGCACCAGGCATCAGTTCTGGCAGCACAATTTGCCAAGCCTCCAGAAATCACCATAAACCAGGAATTATCAAAACAAAAAAAAAAACCCAGCACACACACGAGACAGAATTTGGAAAAAAATTACAGAAAAAAAACCCCATTTCCTTACCTTCAGTAGCTTTATTTACTGCTGTTAATGTACTCAGGACCTTGGAGAACTGTTCTCCGGTGTACAAATCATGTGGATCAAAAACCTGTGAAAGAAGAACTTGGTCAGTTGAGCTCAAAACATCTTACTCTGGCCACCTGAGCTGCCCACGTAGGAGGTGACAGCGAGGATTAAGGAGCCCATTATGTCTCTGCAGGGGAAGGGTGTTTATTTAGGGCTGACAAGTCCCATTTCCTTTTTAGCGAGTGAATTCCCAGGGCGACAGTGGCAGGAGGAGTGGGGAGGGCAGGGGGACCCAGCAGCATTTGGAGTGTAACACTGGGGACAGGGGAGGAAGAAATCGGTGCTGTCTGCAGAGCAAGGACTCCTCTGGAAATCATGGAGAAGGTTACTGCTTGCCTTGAGGGGAGGAAAGATTTTGCTGCTATTTTTGTTATCAAAAGCTGAAGGGATTGAGGCTGTACATAGACATCTATATACAGACACACACATATTCTCCACCGCAGAAGAAACAAACACAGGGAATTTTCTGCTATATCTAACACATCTTCCATTTTTTACAGGAAGCCAAAAGCAGGTAATTTATGTGCAAAAATTCCACTTGAGAATTTTGTGTTGCTAAGCCTCAAGGGTAAAACAGATATACATAGTTAGCGAGGCCCTATTTTCCACGACTGGTAACCTGGGCTTTGTACACCCAGTCCTTCAGAAATCACCACCAGCACAGTGAGGGGCAATTTGAGTTTCCAAAACACCACAATGCCCCCTCAATACTTGAGAAACGCCCTCAAGTTCATACAGACTGGACAAATCCTACTATTAATGAAGCAAAGATAACCGATCCAAAAAAGCCCCCGTTAATGGTGCCACCAAGGCACCATCTGCTAATCCCCAAGCACACGTTATCTTGCAGATGGAGACCACAGATCCGCAAAGCCAGTGAACAGAAAAGATGATTTTAAAGCTCTCCTGGAAGGCACCAGCTACTTACAAACACCTCTGATACACTAAAGAGTGTATCCTGCTAAATAAGAACACGAGCTTTAATTACCTTTAGGGTAGCACTGCCCTTTAAAACGGCCCTGTCTGGCTTTCCACATATAGCTCCTTGAGTACACTTGGCATATTTCAAATAGGAAGGGGACTGGCCTCTTCCGCAGCCCTGGGTGCTCGCGGCATCTCTTCCTCTTGACAGGCACATCAGTGCAGCAACAAAGTCCAACACAGACAGTACAAAGGCTGCTCTTTCTCAAAAATGTATTTAAAAATTGACTCAGCCACTCACTACTGGGAGAATGGCTTTACCCTAAAGAAATTTAACCCACGCTCGGGGGGGGAACAGCCTGCCAGCCTCACAAAAACTGAAATCTGCAGCTCCGGTTGCACCTACTGCTCTTCACATGTTGGGGACGTGCCCACCTACCTTGGGCTGTTTGGAGCTGATCTATTGGCCACGCTCGCTTGGGTTTGCTCCTCTGGACCACACAGACCCCAACCCCTCTGCCAGCTGGTGCATGAACTAGTTCTCCTGCCTTGCAGTTGCAGGGTAGCACTGCCTCCAGCCCTAAGCAGCGACGTGAGTGTCTCGGTGGAAAGGGAGCCCGTAATGGGTGTGTGCTGACCCTGTTGGCAGTCGCTGGAGGATGCAACGTTACAGTAACGCGCCTTCACCCTCCTGCCAAGCAGGAGAGGAAAGTAAACAGCGAGGCTGGGATGTTTGCGTGCATCTCTCTGGTGTGTCATTTTCTCAGTCATATCCTTTTTCTTCCACTTCAGTAAGTCCAGAAAAACAAGTCCTGCTTTGAATGAATGGCATCTTTTTTTTTTTCTTTACTTTCTTCTTTTTTTTCCTTTCTTTTCTCTTTTTTGTAAAGGTCTAAAGCAGTAAAATACATCCCTGATCTTTCAACACACAGAATAATGCTGTAAGCTCAGAGTCATCATCAGATTGTCAAAGTCCAGAGGAAGATGGTGGTGGGAGGGATATGCAAAAAATTCTATCACAAAAGCAAGCAATAACTTTTAGGACTTCTTCACGGAGAAACTGTCTGGAACAGCTATTGTGGAACAATGGCTATGTAGAAAACTCTTCTGGATCAAATACTGTAATGGAAATATACTTTGCACCTTGTTGCAGAATAAATTCATCATTCAGAAAAGTCCCAATTTATGTGCTAAAAATTACTCTTGCCAGCACAGTCCATCCGTAATCCCACTCCTAAGGAAAAGACAAGCTGCAAGACTACAATAAAAACAGAGAACGTCTCTTGCTCTTAGCTCATGGAAGAGCTGGTGGACATAAGTAAACCCCCGTTTAAATCTATAGCTGTCATTTGAGAATCACCATGAAAATTCTTTTTCGACTTTCAGAATCACAGACTGCAGCTCCCGTTGGTGAAACGCTCCGGCTGCTCCGTCAGGAATCACACCAGGAGAGAGAAACCCTGCACTGCTGCACCGACAGACTGACAGATAGTGAGGAGTTGAGGAGGGGACGATGCCCTCAGGGCAGTGACCAGATGAACACCCAGTTTTTCAGGAAGAATCAAATCCAGGTTATCTAGCAAGTTATCAGCATTCAAAAATCTCAGTACCGGGAAGGGAGGTGCAGGAAAGTTCGGGGAAGCCAGATTGTGTTTTGAGCCCGAGCTGTGTTGTCTGCATAAACTATGTCCCTGCTTTGACAGAACCACCGCAAACCCCAAGCTGGGTGCAACCCGCAAAGCTCGGCGCGACCGCGACCCTTCATCCAAACCCGAGGAGGGCTGGAGCCCAAAGGTCCCGCTCCCGCTCCGAAGGATGCCCGCGATGCCGGCGTTCCGGGAGCTCGCTAAGCCCGACTGCTCCCTGCCAGAACTGCCTCTGCCTCCAGCGGGAGCGGCCGGATTCCGCCGGCGCTGCGAAACCCGGCGAGACGGAGACGGGCCGGCGGCCGGGAGCGCTTGCCCAGCCGCAGAGCCACCCCCAGCCGCCGGCGCCCGGAGCGCAGCCAGCCCAGCCCAGCCCAGCCCAGCCGCGCCGGCCCCGGCCCCTCGTCTGCGGTGCCGCGATGCTCTCGCAGCCCCCGGACAAGCCCCACGGCGGGTTCGCTTTCCAGGCGGCAACGAGCCGCGCTCCACCTCTGGCGAGCTCAGCGGGGCCACCCCGGTGGGGGTAACACCCGCGGGTGCTGGCTGGCGACACCCCGGAGGAGCGACCGGAGACACCGGCGGGGCTGCCGGGAGGATGCGGACGCCGGCAGGGCCGGCCCGGTGCCGGTGCCGGTGGCGCGGTCGGTACTCACGGCGGCGGGCGGGCAGGCGGGCAGCCCCGGGGCATGGCGACGGCGGCGGGCGGCGGTGCGGGGCGGCCGCTGCGGCTCTGACCCGGAGCCGGATCGCGGCGCGGGGAAGGCGAGCGAAGGGAAGGGGGAAGGGGAAGGGGAAGTGACAGGCGCCGCCGCCGCCCCGCCCCGCTGCCGCTCGCTGCGGGACACGGGCGGGCCGAGCGGCCGCAGCTCCCTCCGCCGGCCGAGGGCGGGAGGCGCCGGGCGGCCCGCGGGGGAGAGGGAGGGGAGGTGGGGAGGGGAAGAAGGGACAGGCCGGGGGAAGGGAAAAAAGGGGGGAGGGAAAGGGAAAAAGTAAATCAGGAAAAGAGGGATAAGAGGAAAGGGAAAGGAAAACAGAGGGGGGAAGAAAGAAGGCAAGAGAGAAAATGAGAGGAAAGAAAAAGACAAGAAAAGAAGAAGAAGGAAAAGAGGGAGAGAAAGTAAATAAATAAAATAAAATACAACAGGAGAAAGGCCAGGAAAAATGAGGGGGGGGGGAGGATAGGAAAGCAAAGGAAAATCCAATCTATTAAAACAGTAGTTACAGCGGATTTACACCACTGAGAAGAGAAATGCTGCAGAAGGGCCTGTAGACGAGGCACAGTTCAGCCGAGGCAGGGAATTCTCACAGACACCATGTCCTCACCACAGCCAGCACAGCTCCGCTGCCATGCGTGCCCATCTGTTCAGGCACCACTCTTCACCAGGGAGAGTGAAAATCCCCAACCAGATCAGCACGCCAGCAGGCTGCAGTGTGGAAGGGGAACAGACCACTGTACTGACATCCAGGGTGAAGCCCAGCTGTAGGTGCCAGCCCCATGCAGGGACACAAGGGTGCCAGAGACACCCCAGGTACCTGCGAGCTGAAGGTCTCTGGGACACTAGGTCACTGTGAATTCAGACATACCCACTCCCCAGTGCTCATGCTGGCTGATGATAGACAGACAGGAGCTCTCATTTTTGATGTTACCCAGCTAGGAAAGGTAAACTTGGGAGTGAAGCCAAAGCTAAGCAGGCTTTGGGAGCACATGGAAGGGGAGCCAAGGGGACGATGATTTTTTCATCTGCTCTCCCACACCCTCAGTCCAGGTACGGTTTGGTGAAGGTTGCAAGCACCTCCACAACTGCAGAGATAGCGTCAGATCTGCCCATGACAGCAACAAAATGCTGCCTGCGCTACGATTATTCTGGACAGTCAAATTTAATCCAGCTATTGATTTATCTTGCAGATATCGTTCTTAGTTCACTGAATTCAGCCCATTGCCAGAAGTTTTGTGGTTGTATTAGCAATAAAATGCTGCTGCTGAATGAAAGTCTTGTGCTTCTTCAGCCGTAAACAATGCTTAGCTATTGAGTGGCTGTTGTTTTATGCACGGCGGTGTCAAGAGCAAAACCAAAGTCTAACAGTTCCCATTTGTGACCTGAAGAACAAGCTGGGCCATGAGCTTCCAACCTGAGTTTTCTCCTTCCTCATGATCTTTCCCTGGACCTTCCACACTAGACTCCACCTGGCCACCAGGACAAACCCTCTTGCCTTCCACTTTCCACTTCAACCTACTTGCATCCAGCTGCCATTACCTAAGCAGTACTCATTGGACCCAATCTTGGGTCACATACACAGCACCGAGGTTGAAGCCACAGTGTAAATTAAGCAAAATCAGGTTATCTGTGCTGTTCCTCAGTCCGAACCACCAAAAAAACCTCAAAGGACACTTAAGCTCCAAAGAGGTGCTCGTGTCCACTGCCTAGTCCTCTGTCTCAGCTTAGCCGAGCTGGGCTGATAGACATTCTTATGACTTGGATCAAAGTCTAGCACTGAAAAGAAGTTAGAAAATTTTAGTCATGGTCTCCTTGTTCCACCTCATTACAGCACATGTCCAGTTAGAAGAAGATGTTGATTCCCCTGCTTGCCTTCTTTATTAGCACTAACACATCTCAAGTGGCAAATGATTGCAGGCTTCAGTCTTGGGCTGAAGCTGAAGAAGTGTTCTGTTATTTATACCCTGGAATGAGGTGGATGCTTCTAGCTCCCACCACCAGCCCATAGTGCTTCTGCAACTTAAGGGAGCCAGCTCACAGCAGGAAAGTCCCAGCATCCTTCTCCCTTCCTTCCACTATGTCCAAATGTTTCACTGTTCCTGTAAAATGGGAGAAAGCGCTGTTTGCCTCTCCATGTCTTTCTTCCACTTCCGAAGACAGAGTTACCAGGACAACAAAGAAGGGGAGGAGGGAAGTGTGTGTGTGTAGCCACGCGGGAGTAACCTCTTTGCATGCCCTCCCGCTGCAAGGGACTGGCAAGCAGTATCCCTTCAGTGGAAGGTGGGACTTGGGTTGCAACCAAAAGCCGTTGGAAACCCTCCCTTCCACAGTGCTCACCTTCCCTGCATGCTAGCAATGCCCAGTGAGGTATCCAGCTCCAAATGGCAGCTGTACAAGCATCTACAACAAAACCAAATTTAAGGCATAGTTTGAAGGTAGCCATTTGAAGGTACCTGGGCAAAGGGGAATCTAACCAAGTTCAACAAGGGTAAGTGTTGAGTCCTGCACCTGGGGAGGAATACCCCCACACACCAGCACAGGCTAGGGGTTGACCCGCTGGAAAGCAGCTCCACAGAGCAAGATCTGGGAGTCCTGGTGGACAGTAAGTTATCCATAAGACAGCAATGTGCACTTGGGACCAAGAAGGCCAATGGCATCCTGGGCTGCATTAAGAAGGGTATGGTCAGCAGGTCAACGGAGGTTCTCCTCCCCCTCTACTCTGCGCTGGTGAGGCCCCACCTGGAATACTGTGTCCAGTTCTAGGCACCCCAGTTCAAGAAGAGCTACTGGAGAGAGTCCAGTGCAGGGCCACTGAGATTATTAAAGGAGTGGAGCATCTCCCTTATGAGGAGAGTCTGACAGAGCTGGGTCTCTTTATCCTGGAGGAGACTGAGGGGGGACCTCATTAATGTCTATAAATACATTAGAGGCGAGTGTAAGGAGGATGGAGCCAGGCTCTTCTCAATGTCATCCAAGGTTAGGACAAGAAGCAATGGGAGTGAGTTGGAGCACAAGAGGTTTAGGGTAAACACAAGGAAAAACTTTTTCACTGTGAGGGTGACAGACACTGGAACGGGCTGCCCAGGGAGGTTGTGGAGTCTCCTTCTCTAGAGATGTTCAAAACCCACCCAGACATGTTCCTGTGTGACTTGGTCTAGGTGACCCTGCTCTGTCAGGGGGGTTGGACTAGATGATCTTTCAAGGTGCCTTCCAACCCCGAACATTCTGTGATTCTGTGAAGGCACTGGAACATCTCCCTTATGAGGAAAGGCTGAGAAACCTGGGGCTGTTTAGTCTGGAGAGGACTGAGAGGGGATCTTATTAATGTTTCAAATATCTGCAGGGTGGGTGTCAAGTAGAAGAGGCCAGCCTCTTTTCAGTAGTGTCCTGGGATAGGACAAGGGGCAATGATAATAAATTGGAACACAGGAAGTTCCACCTCGACATGAGGAAAAAATTCTTTGCTGTGAGAGTGATGGAGCCTGGAGCAAGCTGCCCAGGGAGGTTGTGGAGTCTCCTCTAGAGACTTTCAAAACCCACATGGATATTTTCCTGTGCGGCCTGCCCTAGGTGATCCTGCTCTGGCAGAGGGCTTGGTCTTCATGGTTTCAAGATGTCCCTTCCAACCCGTACCTTTCTGTGATTCTATGATTGCTCTGGCAATGCACAGTGAAGCCACTGGACACTAGGAAGGGATGTTAATGGCATGTATTAAGTTTTTCATGCTTGCCCTTCCCCAGGAGGAGGCCCTTTTGTACAAGCTAGTATCCAGAGAAGTTGCGAGCTCTGGATTTCCTCAGAACATCCTGTTTTGCTCACATATGCAACAGGAACAGAATCTCTGACCTTAGCATGCACTTGTCGATCTCAAGACAGGAGAAGTGGCTCAGATCCAGAGGTTACTTCTTCATATCTAAGGAACAAGAGTTCTCTGTGGCATCTGGAGAAGGGCAGAATTTGACTGAACCATAAAGGTTTTATTGTCAAATCCAAGGTCTGGGTAAGCAGCAGGATGGCAGTCAGGGAATTCAAACCCATTAAGCCAAGAACTTTCCTGACATTACTCCCTTCTCAAGCTAGGTTACAGGAGCACAACAGCTTTTCTATCCTATGCTCATATTCCTTACACATAACACTAGATTACTGTAACTTCTTACTGACAGACCTTGGAACCAGAAGGTTCCCTGCCTGTTCTGATGCTCCAAACATGCTTTCAGAATAGAAGTACTGCAGAGAACCCCCCTCTGAAGGGCACTGGCTCTTTCCAAGGCAAACTAAGCATCAGACATGAGGGAGGACCACCTATAGGTACGCTGCTTAGAGTCTCTTTGCCAAGAGGGTCCAAACAGAGCAGCATTTAGAAGGAATAGATGGCAGGGAGTTTTCATGTCTCCTCTGGCTTTGCTTCCAGAAAAGCTGGCAATATGGGAGGGGAAGAGCCAGAGGGAAGCATAAGCACTCTGAATTGTATCATGTCTTGCCCACCATCTCAGCTGTCCTACACAAGCGTTCCTCTGCCTGCGGCTACAGAGAGGAGCCAGGAAGAAGCAAAATTCCTGTCTTCACTTGGTGTTCTAACTTAATATTTGGAAAAAAGTAAGAAGACGTAATTTTCATTTTGCTGCAAAATTTAAACTCAAGATTGAGAGATTTGAGCTTTTATTCAGCTTTTGAGGTCTCCTCTCACAGCAACCAAGACAGGGGCAACCACAGGAGCACTCGGGAAGTTACTGAAGGGTCGGAATATTTCAAAGATTGAGGGGCTCATAAGTCAGAACAAAAAAAGTCAGAATAATTTTCTTTAATTAAAATCAAGGAAGAAAAGGCATAGGAAGGATCAGAGCAACACCCAGAGCTGGAGACACAACATTGCTAGTTCCTAGTATGTGAGAATTGTGGAGTGGGACTGCAATATTGCAGAACTGGCTTTCAAAATTGAGATGTTAGAGCACAACAGTTGAGAACATCTTTTGGGGTTTTTTTGTCCCATCTTTTATCTAAGACTCCTGTTTTTTAATGTTTTCCACCAGTTTTCAAATAGAAAAATAAACTCTCTGAAAAATGGAAGAAATCACATGATCAGTACCAGAAGACTGGCAACAACTGATTTCTGATGTGGTAGGCCTTCAGTGATTTTATATATATAATATATATATATATCCTCTTAAAACTGGGCTGCTGCAGCAGGCTCTGGGAAATGCATTAGTGGGAAACAACAGGCTAGTGAAACAGTTCTGGAATGAGCAAATTTTCATGCTGGTTAGCTAAAAAGCTCTGAAGAGAAGAAAGGCTTTTTGCTTGTTTAGACCTTGAAAGGAAAAGCACAGAAAGAGAGCTACCATGGGTCAGACTCTTCTCACTGCGGTGCGTGGATATTCTGTTGCAATGCCCAAGGATGCTGTCCCTGCTTCTGGCAGGATTTGTCTTCGGAATGAGTTCTTTTCCACAGTGTTGAACAGATTTCAAACGAGACAGTGATGGCTCTTAGTTACAGTTTCTTTTTTACTGTAGGAATTTGTGTGATACAAGGAAGCCTTTACATTTTAAATCCATATGCACTTAGTAAAAGATTCGATGACAGAATCAGCTGAACTCTTAAGTGATTCATTTAGACTGATCTTGCAAATGTGAGCTATGCTGAAGCGAAGGATTAGCATACAGATAGGATCAGGAATAGCCACTGAAAAGGTGTCTTTTGTCTTCATTGGGAGTATTTTTATGTGTAAGGATCAATTTAGTATTATGTGTTTGGCAGCATCTCGACACAACATTTGCAAGGGCACGAAAAATATTGCAGTATTAATAATATTTCCCCTTCATATTAAAGCAAGGCTAAAACCTGCAATCCCTTCTAATAATGAAAAAAATGAAGGAAAATAAAATGTAAACAGGTCCTCACTGCTTAACTCTGTTTAGACAAACCTCCTGTTACTGCTGCACCTATTTCCACCTGACCATTTAGGTTTGTCTCAAAAGATGAGAAGGAATACACTCCGTTTCCAAATCCTCCAGACAGAATATTAAATTACCCATGCTCTAACTTCTGTTATTAATACAATTAAGATGAGGAATGACTATCGATTTCATCCCTCTGGTATCTGGCTTCTTTTCAGAAGGCTGCTTAAATGAGCATGTTATGACAATAAAAGAAAGGATCCAAGTTGACTTACCTCCACTTGAAGAAGTGCACAGCCTTTCAAGAACTCTTGAATATTACTGATGCAATCAGCTTCATTTTTAGGCTCTAGGCAATACTAAAGAAAGAAAATCCACTGAGATCATTGCATTACCTCCCGTGTAGCCTCTACTCAGAAGGCCTGCATGAATATTGACATGTGCGTTTTATACTGAATTAGGGAAGCTTCTTAAGGGGGCGGATGGGGGTGGCAGGCAAGCTGTCGAAGCAGGAAGAAAGAGCCACTGGAGGAAGTGATGCATACATCAAAATGGTCGGCATCTTGTTTTGAATGTCAACATATGACAGTGCCCCAGGTGACAGTGGGAAACTGATGACCTTTAAGAACATAGAAGCAAAAGAGAAGGAGCGAGCAAAATTGATTTTTGCATAATAAACAAAGGCTCCTGTTTTACAGAGCGGAGAACCTGTTGTAGGGTTGGTTTTTTTTAATTAAACAGTTTCTCTTCTGTGTTGCCATTTCCTATCTCTCATTGGACTCCTTCCCTTTTTTTCTCCTGCAGTTACTGATCACACTTCTGGACTGTCTGAATACATGCCTCTTAGAACTGTAACAGGAGTTTAAATGGCTTCAGTACCAACAGGCTTGCTGGCCTTGGGACAGTTCAAGTGGCACGGGTGCAGCTTCTCTTGTGCATTTCCTCACAATGTATTTTACAGCAAGCATTCCAGAGTGAATATACTTACAGTTGTAACTAATGAGATTTACATTAATACAGACAAACTGCATATCCTTCTAGGCAAAACCAAGATATTTTGATCTCTGGTAGGCCCAGTATTTCCTGACACTGAATGAACATGCGTAACTCAGCCAACTGCAACCTTTACAGAGGTTTTTCTGGATGTAGAGACAAAATCAAAGACCTAAAGTTACAATTGTATTTTGTCCTCAGTTAGATACTAGCAACTGACATGTACAACATTTCTCTCTCAGATGCTGCCTGCTCATCTTAGTTACCAGAGAAAACTGTACCTCGAAACGACCAGGGGAGGATTTCACTAAGCAATGCTGTTTCAGGCTGGTAGAATACAACTTGAAGAGTTACCTTTTCTGCAGATCCCGGAAGAAGTCGATTAATGAGTTTACAAAGCACAGTTCCATCTTTTAGAGAAGTTTTCAGGAAGTCCTCTGGATCATCTAGTATTTTCTTAGGGGAATTTAAAACTCCTAATGAAATGAGCCACGTTACAATTTGTTCCTCCGGATTCATCGTGGAGAGTTCTGCCGGCAGCGCAGTCCTCCCGTGCAGCAGCTCGCTGGAACCCACATCCGTGATTGCATCTTCCTGCCTCTGCCGCTGCTTGCAGAGCTCAACTCTGAAACTATTTTTTTTCTCAGCACAGAAACTCACCAAATCCAAAGAACCAGAAATACTATTGTAGAGGAAGAAACTTTTTAAGCGTTTCTAGTGCTGTTGCTCTGAAGAGAGGCAGTGAAAGCTGTCTATAAAACTACACGTTTTCAACATTACTGAAAATTTTATGTGGGTATTTTTTTTCCACCAAAAAGATCTTACCTAGCGACTTCCTCCTTGTGGCAGCTGCCATCCCATCGTGTTAAACTTGGTCTGAAATAGTGGCTACTGCCCAAAGAAGTAAATTTGTCTTTAGTGTTGTAAAGAATGAAGTGTTTGCAGCATAATTCAACTTCATACTAAAGATGACTGGGGGAAAACGTCACACTAACTTTAAATAACCATTTTTGTGGCAAAGCTAGTTACTGAAATTGCCTTTTATAGTTTTCTACTGTCAAGATCTGATTTTTGAAAATAATATCTGAACATCCACTTTATATAGGAAAGATTTAGTTTTTCAACTATTTTATGTAAGTGCACATATAATCCAAAATGGTTTTCTGGCAGAGGATAAGCTCTCAAAACCAACATCAGGAGAACTTCAGAAAGCTCCTCAATTTAAGTCTTTTAAAGCTGAAACTTCCCAACTATTTCTCTTGTCCTGTTAAAACATCCCTTTCCAACAGCTCTGCAGAATCCACTGTATGGAGCACTATCAGTTGTTCACCCTGCGCTGGGACAGGATTAACCATCACTATTGATAGTTATCAACTCAGAAAAAGTCCAGTCATCGTGCAATTTTCTTCTCATTTTTAACCCTCCTTTTACCAGAACTCATAGAAAACAAAGAAATTCTCCACTTATGCCAAAGCTGAAGGAACATCACAGATTAAAGCAATACAACTGGAACAAATTACCTACAGATCAGACTTGCTCAGTGACAAATTCTGAGCCAATTCCTAACCCTGTTACTTGAAGCAAGTGTTTTCAAGCCATGAGCGCTGTCAAGCTGCTCATGTTCGTCCTTTAACGGCTAGGGAGAAATGGAACCGCACAAGGACAAAGTACATACAATAAACAGGCAGTTTCAGCTTTTACTTTCCAGGTTTACCAACTGGTACTGGGACCCACGCAAAGATAATTTTTAACAGCCACCAGTAAGAAATTTGAAGTGCCCTTTCACGGTCAGACAGGCTTTTGACCTTTACAAGGACACGGGGATGAGTTCCAGTTCCCCGCTGTGGAAATCCTAGGCGCGTGTTGCCGCAGCCCGTGTGAACGACAGAGCTGGCTGAGGCTGCACCACGGAACTCGCTGCCATCTGGTGAAGTACAGCTACAACCACCCATATGTGTGCAAAACATTTCGAGTTTATGACTAATTACAAGAACTTCAGGTGTTGGGTTTTTTCTTTTCCTAGTTCTCATGAGCACTACCTGTTTTGCAGAAGTGAGTACTGCAGTCTCAAATGTCGTGGCTTCCAAATCTGCAGCAGGCAAGACAGCTTCCAGGGCTCATTCATCTACTGGGAACGTTCATTTGTATACAGAAGGCATCCACTTCAGTCATCTCATCAGAATGATGTTGAGCGAGAGAAATGTTTCACCACAGAAGTCACACCCCCACTGCATCAAACTCAGTGTTACAAACCCAAGCACAGACCAGGGCTTCACCCACTCCCTCCTGTAAAGCAAACTTCTCTCATGGATAGGCAGGTTTAGTTTCATGACTAGTTCACATGCTGCTGTTGCAGCCAAGCAGATGTTAACAGTTGCAGCTCCAATTAAATGAAACTAACTTCCCACATCTTGAACGCTCGATGACTGCTTGAAAGACCTGTAGACACATGCATATTCAGGAAGCCCCCAAATTAAAGCATGTCTGATTAGCCACCTCCAGGCCAACTTTACATCTTTCAGAAAGGACCCATCTAAAAGTGTTCCAGCTTGTTCATCAACCCCTACTCTGAAATCAGTGCTGTGGCAAAGCCAGGCTATGAAGATACAGCCACCAAGCAATGAACAGTTTCTGGTCTCGCCTTTGGAAAAGACTGCAACTTCGGTCATTTGCTGAGAGGAAGAAACCAAATGAGTTGTCACTCATGTCTTGCAATCAACCTCCACCCCTACGTTACAAACACGGTTTTACTGGCAGCCTGCTTTACATGAGTGACATGTATCTAGTGTGGCATTATCTGAAACTCAAAGGGAGGCTGGAGGTGGTCTATCCCCAATTATCACTCTGATGGCACACAGATCAGCAGTGACACGGTAGCAGGAGCAGTTAATAGCATGCAGATGTTCAGACAGCACTGCAGAGTGATTCTCCCTCAGACACTGCCTTTTATGGAACGTGGCTTTTTTTTCCAGGACAGAGTGAGAACCCCCAATACAAAGAGCAACACCAGAGTCTTTTTCTGCTGCAGAACCTGCAGATGCCTTGAACTAATGACTTTCAACGACAAAGTCCGAGTCGACGCAGGAGCCGATTTCCACTGGGGGTGTACCTCACAATTCAGCATTATTTATCCTTTTTCATAATTAGGTTGGGTTTTTTCGTGTAACAGCTTGTATGTTGGCATTACATTTTAGTTAGGATGATCTGGCTCAGCCTCAACAACAGTATGCAAACTATAAATTACTGTTCAATAAGGAGTCTCTTAATATTACAGATTATTCTTTCAGAAGATACACTGACACCACCCTGTAACAATAACCTCTGTCAATATGGAACACTATCTTTTCCACCAGGCAAGAATCACCAAGTAAAAGGTGTCTGTTCTGGTTTAGTTTTGGTTTTTTTTAACTAAAAAAACCCCAACAACAAACAACAAAACCCATAATGCTTTTAACAGTGAATTTATTAGCCCTGGGAAATACTGCAATTCTAACCATCTGCTACATACTGGCAGACTCACTCCTACAATCTGCAGTCCATTAAGTGAAGTTTAAAGTGATATTCTTATCCCCAAAGCCCAAGGCAGTTTTAAATCCCTAGACAAGGTACACATGCTTTTCTTCTTTAGCTACTCATTATCAACTGACTGTTCTTTAAATGAGATCAGTTTATGTTTACCACAGAAGTCAGTATGAATTTTATTAGCCGTGACTCTTCGAGTATTTCAGTCTGAAGTGAGTTTTCTACATGAAATACTGGTGCCTGAGGACTCCTCTCACATACCCTTGCCCATCAGCATAAATGCAAAGTAAAAATGCATTAAAACCAAGGCAAAGTTTCAAGAAAGCATCTCACTGCAAGAGATGCACTGCTGTCTGGAGTTTTGCAAGCAGCGAGGACATACAGAAACACCAATTATTCTGGGGATTTGTCACCAGTATTGTTCCAGTACATCAACATTCCCTCTCACCCAGGCCTGGACAGTTATAAAACTGTTAATCACACAGTGAAACTTCTCATGGTTTCTTGGTGAAGAATTTGTAACAGTTTAGGCCCCTGTATTTTAGAGGACTAGAACCCACTCTTACAGAACTTGCTCTTTTTTCTGCATGAAGGGGAAGCACCCTATATAAGGGGTAACCCTGAAGTACTTTTCTGCTGCAGAATCTACTGAAAAAAGGCTCGCTCTTGGCTCCCGGAAGATGTTAGCTATCTGACCAACTGATTTCCATCTGAGAATTCTGTTTATATCCAAACAGATTAGTAGTGCTACTTTCAAAGGCAACTCCTGAATGATACCACAACCCTTTAAATCAAATAGTGGGTCACACCACACTCAAAAGCCAAGCTTTATCTGTTGGGTTTTGTTATCCTTTGATTTTCCAACGCACATCCACTGCTGCATTGCTGCCTTCTAGCTGCCACAACTGAAAAAAAAAAGGAAATGCAAGTCAAAGTCAGTACACTCTCAGAAACCAAGAGACAAAAAAAAAAAAAAGCTAGATCAACTTCGAGTTGGTTGGTTTTATATGAATGCTACATGTTTGGATTATATTCAGTTTGTCCCAACAGTATGAAAACACATTAACTACAATAACCAAAACACTTCTTGTACAACACTGTCTCCAGAACAATACCAAGTAAAGCCTCTGTAATTCCTGAGCACATTCCCCCTCCAAAATCTATCACCAAATCTCACTAGCTCATGACCATCTCACCACGATACTCAGGAGTCCTGTAATAAACTGGTATACGCTCTGGTCCTAGGCTGTAAAAAATTATGTTATAAATTAGATAAGTAAAACTTGTGATCAAAAGGTGAATGGCTTCCTGAATCAGTAGGATTACATTTTATTTTATTTTTTACAAAGTTAGCATTACCTTTCCTGCTCTGAGTCAAGTTCTATTTACTGCTCCCTAAACTAACACTGGCACCATGTCTGCTAAACATTTGGAAACATTTGTAAGTTGCAAGATAGGCTGAGAAAATGTGTTTTTTCTTGAGTATCTTTATTAATTACAACATGGCCCAGGACCACCAGTAAGCAATGAAACAGATCTAGTGAATTGAAGGAAAAACACTTCATTTTTTAACAAGAGAGAAGCTTTTTCACTTGCCAAGAGAAATTAACCTTCAGCTTCCTTCAGCTAAACCAGAGAATTGAAGTGTACACACATAAAAAAGCTGAAAACATTCCGATCCAACCTGTAAGATGACTTGACAAAAGCCTATTAAAGTTGCCTAGGATGCTTCATATTAAAAGCAGTATTCCATTTTTTTATTAGAGGATTCATAATCTGGATCATGAATTTGAAATTTGACTATTTTTTGCAGGTTGGTTGGGGAGAGAGGGAGAAGAGCTTAGGCATATTTCCCTAATCCATTTTGGTGCCATAGTACTAACATCAATGATATCTGAATGAAAAAAGGTTAGGTTTTTTTAATCTTTGAAGAGACACCTACAGCTCAAAGTGTCCTTTCCAGTAGGATTTATGATTTATTATTCCAACAGTCACAGTGAAAAGGAATGTGAAGAAAGGTTAAGTTAAGACTTTCCATTGGTTGAAATATTATCAAGTGACATAAAATAGAAAGTTAGGTCAGGAAACAGCTTTTGTTTTATTTAACTATATGCTTCCTTTGACTCAATGGAAAATACTCACGATGCTGCTGTATTTGATCTGAAATACAATCCTGCAGCCTGGAATAGAATCGTATTTTTTTTTGTTCTTTATCAAGGTTAACATCAGCAATTTATCCAGAGTATTTACAAAACATCACTGGCATATTCTGACCCAGGCAGGGCAGAGCTGTTTAGCTGCTGTTCCTGAGACTGTACCAAAAATACACCTCAAGGCAAGTGAGACCACAAACATCACAGAGTATGTGATGGAAATCCCCCAGTATCTGTGACCACGTGTCAAATGAACAACACCCTACCAACTACAGCTTTTTCTTTTTCCCATTTCAAAATTGTTTCTCCAAAGCAGTGTTTGAACCAGACAGCAAGGTGTGCTCTTACACAGGACTTTGAAAACTAATTAAAAAATTATATTCAAAGTACACGTACTTCTTACATAAATACTTCCCCTGCAAAAGGGATTTGTTCTTCACCCTGTACTAGATTTTAAGAGATGTACATGCATTAAGAGTTATCTCTTCTTTTTTTTAATTAATTATTTAGTACAGAAGTTTCCTGAAAAGTTGTATTAGCATTACAGCCACTACCACTTCTTTTTCTCCTGTGGAGTTATCAGAGAACAAGAGAGACCATCACTCTTCCACATGAGGTCTGAAGACAGTTGCTCCCCCATCTACTTGAAAAATAGTTTTAATAGGGTAGGCTCCAAAGTCATGAAACGCAGCTCAGAGCTGACCTACAAAGTTTTAAACCATTCTGGAGACGCCCGGAAGTCTGACATTTAATCCAATGACCTCTGCAGAGATTAATTCCTAATCAAAGCTTTTACTCAGTAGTCATTAAATTGTATGTTCTGCACATTTAACAAGATTGATGAATTGTCTGTACTGACATTTATTACTCCAGATTTTTATGGTCTCGTCTTAAAGAGTTCTAGACGAAGTGCTTCCTGTAGCAGGATTTAAAGTGCATTTGTAACTATGTTTTACGTTCAGCTGTATCTGAATTGAACCAATTTCTGCAGATAAGCCTCTCATTGTTATGAGAGACTTATCCTCCAAAAAATTTAAACAGGAAGTTGAAAATACTGTTTATCCATAAAGAATGTCGATCCAAATCTATAGACAGAATCACCAAAAACCTTCCTTCCAGCTCTTACACTAAGACAGTATTTACCTTATGCATTGCTACAGGTACTACTCATCTCTGCCATCAATACAGATGAATCTGCATTATCTCAGCGGCATCCTCTAGAAGTTATCACCCTGCAATTAAGAAAAGAGAGAGCAAATTGAGAATGGTACATTTTACAGACCAAGTCAACCTATAGCACTTCCCCCCTTTCAGTAAAGTCACAAGCTTAATTTGCAGATTATTCTGTTGCAAGTTTTACTACTTCTCTTTTAAGTGGTGGAGGATTCACTGGCTTGGAATGGACTGGAATGGCTCAGTGACAGGTTGCATGGCTTATGGATTCTCATTCCTTTTCAATGGTGCACTGCCATGTTAAATCCATAAGTTGAACGACAAAATTTACTGAGGACTAAAGAGTAGTACAAAGCTTTTGGGTTTGTGGTTTGGTCTTTTTTTTTTTAGTTGGAGGTCTTCATGTCTACTATATTCAAGAGCATCTTTTGAACTTCATGGCTTTACCCGAGTCATAACTTGCCCCAGGTTCTGCCACATGTACTAGATCTCCCTGTAACGCAGTGTCAAACTACACAGAGTCAGGCATCCAACTAAACGTCAAGTTTGCAATGGCTTGCTTCAAACTCCCAATAGTCGAGATGGTATTTGTCAATCTAAACCAATTCCTGATTTCACAAGACTTTAATTTTGTTAAAATATAGAATATGCAGCCTCTTTAAGCATCTCCACTGAAAGATACTGGGCACAAAATACCCCCTCCCAACCTTACTTGGCAATATTGTCTACAGTGAGCTGCATTGCCTTTAGTTTCAAAATTGGTGCCATAAATGCTTTTATCCAAGATGAAATGTTGAATTTGGAGAACTTCTAATGTATTGGAGTATTTCTTTTCCTTTTTTTTTTTTTAATCTAGACAGCACTTCCATTGCCATGACGTGCAGCTTGTCTTACTGTACTAGAGGAAGGTAAGTTGGTTCAATTTTGACTTAGACTGAAAAACTAGTTTGCTTTGCTTACCATCTTTGCTGTTTCACAGGCATTTGATGCTTTAAATCAGCTGTGGAATGCTGAAAGATTCACTTGTTTTTATGAAGCCATAAGCCTTTGAGAAGTTGGAGAGAAAGACTTCTTTGCTTATCTTATTTTCTCCTTTGGAATCAAAGCTGTTCCTTTAAAAGTGAAACACTACAGAGTTGCAAAAATTTGAAACAGTATGAGTAAGCATCGTTTTGCAGCTTCTTTGATGGAATTGGTCAATTTTTTTTATTTTTTTACAGTATTCTGTAGCTGACTTACATGTACATGATTTATTTGAAGGGGAGATCTTTTCAAACTCCCCATGTAACAGTAGGAAGGCAGAAAATAGTTATTATCCACTTGCTTTTTTGGGTTAAGTGAATGATATCCTCTATTTTTCTTTATACAAGGATGTGAAGGTATTTTATACTGGGAACACTGACTTCAAATTCTAGGCACAACTGAACTTTGTGTAGAATATCCCCACCACCCTCCAAATTACAAGCAATACTTTAAGAAAGAGATGCTGATTGGGTAGAATAATCCATCTCCATGTTAGATGATTGGATGTTGTGTGGAAGATCTTAAGAACTGGTTGTTCCATTCATGAGGAAAATCAGATGGAAGTGTGGCATTTCAGGGAAACTTTACTTTGAAAATTACAACACTAGTACACAGCTCAAGTTTTATACATTTAACATCTGCTTTTTGAAAGAAATGTTAACAATTTTGAAATGAAACTAAACATTGGTTTAACTTCTCCTCACAAAAGCATAAAAGTCATGGAGGGGAAAACTTAACAGGCAACAATAAAAAAAGGTAAAAACAACTTTTCCTTTTAGTAGTCCTCTGGTAGTAAAGATAGAACAACTTCCACTTTTCATTGTTTTGAGAAGTAATCTGTCTTGGTCCAAAAATTTAAGAGTGTTTTTAGTATCTGCTTCTGCCTCCACCTCTATCGGATCTGCTTCCACCACGGCCACCACCTCTGGGTGCTCCGCGGCTTGAACTACTGTAAGAATCACGAGGAGGTGGATAGCCCCTTTCCATGGATGGGGGAAGACCCCTGTCTTGTCTTCCAACACGATCACGGCCACTTGAGTAGACATCACTTCTGCTGCTTGAGTAACTTTCTCGGCTTCCATATCCATCTCGTGTGCTGCCGTAATCATCATACCGACTGCTTCCACCATAAGATGGAGGGGGCCCTCGTGCAGGTGGAGCACTACGTGAGTTACCTGCAGGGTCAATGGTCAGGTAATATGGCAACACCATAAGTTATATAGAACAATTTCAACCTGAATTTACAGAATTGCTGTATTTAAATGTTTACTGCTACTCTTTTTGTATGAATTGATGTTCTTAATATAATCTGTCACATTAATGGTATTTAAAGTGGGGATTGCATATCAGGCAGTGAGTGGATTTAAAGACTCTGAAGGAATGAAGACGGTGCTTATGCAGGCAGGCTCTTTACTGGGCATTCCAGAACAGCTTGTTATTTTAGAGAAGAAACTCAGCCATATTTTCCAGAGATAGTTGCAATTCTGAACTGTAGACTTTGCTTCTTTAGCTTACAGCTTATTTAACAAGTTGATCAAATGAAAACCAACAATTGCACTTTGACTGTAGGGGGGAAAAGAAGTGTGCCAGCTGCCCCTAAAACATGAGCAACCTAGTAGAAGTCAGATTTTATGACATCTGTGCAGATTACTACATAATCCTCAAAATGGGTTCTTACCATAACTCTCATATGAATCTCTGTAGGAGCCTCCACTTGGATGATCTGAGTAGTCTCTGTCACGCCCACCACCGTATCCATCACGATCACTATAGGAGGAAAGACTACTAAGATTTAGTACAAATCAGTGAGACCACAGCAAGAATAAAATGACAGGGAGAAAAATCCAACAGTAGGTACCTGTATCCCCTGGAGGGGTATTCGTCACGTGAACTGGAATGACCGTAATCACGATAGGCATAGTCTCGTGGAGGTGGCGCATAATCCCGTGTGTCCCTGGAACTGGGATAATCTCTGCTTGAGTAACTACAAAAAAACCCACAAGAATTGATGTCAGCTGTATGTCACACCTCAAAAGACCAGGGATTAAAATCCCTCTCTGAACACAAAAAGCAAAAATGAAGCTAGTAAAAGAATTTACCCATCTTTAGTGCTATAGCCATCATCTCTTGGAGACATGTAGACATCTCTTCGTGACGGCATTGGTTCCCTGCGTGGAGGACCACCGTAACTGTCTCTTCCACGGGACACAGGAGCTTAAGAGAAACACACCAAATTCAACTTCATTAGCATTTAGCCACACAGAAGACTCCTCAAGGCAAGTTCTAGACTGTTTACAGTGACTCAGCAGTATCTCTGTAGCCTATATTTGTAATTTTGCATTTCTGCTTGTACAGTTTTAAAGCAGCACTAGAATGATATTTAAACCGCACCAAATTGCTCCAAACAGCTACAAAAGTACAGTTAAGAGAACCCATAGATGAGGAACACACACTATGCCGCAACACAATTAAGTTACAATTGATGATTTGCAAGAGTTTCTGAAAAAAGACTTATGGTGCTAGAGCTGACTTAAGCTACAAAATAACTGAGCAAATCCTTACCTCTTCCTCCCATACTGCTGCTACGCACTGGTCCTGAAGGTGCGGATCTCTTAGGTGGAGGGCCTCCACTTCGTGGAGGTGGACCTCTCTTCATGGGAAGTGGCCCTCTAGAAGATCCTAGAAGGATAAGCCACGAACCAACTTGTTATTTCTGTGATAGTCACCTGTATGCCCCTAAAGCCTGAACTGCAATAACCTAGGCACTGTTACTGACACTGATCCACAGTAAACCTCAAGCTAGACTTCAAAGCCTTCTCTTGTGTCTTGGCCACTACGAGATGCTACTGGGCAGAACTGAGAGCCCAACAAGTTAGCTTTCCACAGCCTAGATACCTGTCAGGAACTGTCTTTTAGAACTTATCCAAAAGCCACAGGGTGTGACACAAGGGAGAAAGACAACTGATATCTGTTATCAGTCACAGCTTAAGCGCTCAGCAAGTTACTGTTCTCAGAAGACAAGAGCCACCTGGGAAGATGTACTAGAGAAGATCCTACATAGAGAGGGAACAGAGGCACTACAGAGTCTGCAGAACCTACTACACAGACTCTTCCAGACAGGAGTTGTCACTGTTTCCGTGGTTTTGTGGTTTTTTTCTCTCTGCTTTACGGCTTTTACTGTTACACCTCAGGTGCTGCTTGCTTTGTCTTTTAAGCAACCGATTTGATACTGAAAAGTCTCTGAATAGATAGCTATATCTTAAGTTAAAGATTATCCAGTATCAAGTAATGTACTATCCTTCCACTTCAGAAAGCTTCAACACCACACTACCATATTTTAACAAACAAGGCTTAGTGTCCCTAGTTTCCACTATAATCTGGAAGGATCAGTCCTAGAATTTAGTAATTTTAGACCTCTTGCTAGTAAGAATGAAAGGCAGTTCCCTTTCCCTGGTGGAAGAGAATCGCTTTTTCAACTTGAATACCAGAAAGCTTCCTTTCTCACGTGCAGGGCAGGAGTTTTGCTTTTCTTTCATAGCCAAAAGTCAAGTGGAGTGTTAGTTGTAGAAGGGAATCTTCACATTTGAAAGCCTTTTCTTAAGGTGTACTTGCCTAATAAAAAAATTGACTAAACTGCCGAGATCATATTTCATCATTTTAATAAAGAACAAGGAGTGCACTATTCAGCTGTTTTGACTTTTTTTCCAGTAGTATTATTGTCATCTTCCAATGGGATTGTCTTGTATGTTGTCCAAGTATATAATGAGAGAGGTAAATACATACCCAAGTGACTCCCTCTTGAAGGTGGTCCTCTCGCGCCACTTCCGCCTCTTCCACCTCTAAGGCCCCTGGGAGGACCTCTGCTTCGTGGAGGGGGTGGCGGCCCACGCCTACCACCACTTTCAAAGGATGGCTTGGTTGCTTGTTCCACTTTAATTGCTTTCCCATCTAATGACTAAAGAAGAAGCTGCTTTACTTACTGCTCAGTCATGTTTGTATTTCTTAAATTAAGCCCTCTTGCTTCACTATTACAGGGCTTCCATTTTATAAAGTTAGAGCAACTCTAGAACTGATTTCAGTCTTCAGTATTAGTCCCCACGTACTCAGCAGCATGTCGGGCCTAATTCCTACAGCACTTCATTCTTGTGGTATTGATGAAAAAAAATATAGAGCAGCATCAGAAAGGACTTTTCATGAAAACACAAGTGTCCAATGATTACGGCAGCCCCATGTCATTTATTCTGTAAATGAAACATGATTTATGATCTCCAATTTACTTTCAATTGCCATGGACTTTTGTACCAAACTAGGACTGCACCAGTAGTTACACAGGATTAAGCTGAAGGTATCTTAGCTTCAGTTGGGATTTCTGGCAATGGGGAGGCCGTTTAGTACATTTTCTTCACGTCCTGATAAAACGGTGATCACTGGAGTATTTAGAAGTAATTTCAGCATCTACAAAGAGTATGGTAATTCACCCCTCTTTACTACCATTTCAAGCTGGGTTTTCAAAAGGTGACTGGCACAATTTATTACTTGTTTTTCCAAAGTGGAGGTGCTTCGTAATTTTTTTTTAGTTTGTTTTGGGTTGGGTTTTGGTTTGTTTGTGTTGTTGGTTTTGTTTGGGTTTTTGTTGTTTTTTAATTATTTGTTCAGTTTGTTTTCATTTAGGGGTTTTGTTGTGTAGGGTATTTTGTTGGGATTTTTTTGTGGAAGGAAGTGGAAGCTTTTTCTGAAACAGACCTGGAGCCAACTACTATGCCCCAAACATGAGCAGGTGATAAGGTATATTAATCACTCAACCAAATTAATCAAATTTCTATATCATCTTTTCAGACACCAGATATTTAGCAATTACAGCAGAGCCACAATCACAAGCTCTGCTGAAGTTAGGTTGCTGCACATCTCTCCTGGCAAACATGGTTTCTTTGCCTTTTTTAGCAGTTAAATATTCAACTCTGCTGTGACAACTTATGAATTAACACAGGCAGGAAGTGCTGTTTATTGCACTTCTTTGCTGCAATAATGAACAAGAGTATAAATTTTAGGTATGTCTTACTCTGACCTACTGAAGCTTTTGTTCTCCACTGAAACCTAGCCTCAGAAACCATCCATTTTAGCAGCTCATGTATTCTGCCACCATATGTAGTTGCAGATACTGTTTGAAAAGCCTATGTGCATATCAACACATCCAACGTGACCCATTGTGAGGAGAAAAAAATAATACTAGCAAAATCATATAGGTCTTGGCTTTTAGTAAAAATATTTTACTTGGTATTACCAAGTTTCTCAAAAAGCTTTTTGGCATGACAGGCTGAAATATTCCAGGAGCAAGCATTAGTACTTATCACTGGATATTCTCAGTTTGTATCACATTATTTTGCCATCATCATAATCATCAGTCATCCTTCTCAAAACAGAAGAGTGGGCTTGAAGCCTTAAGCTTTGTCATCATGACCACTGTCCTCAGTTTCATAGCATATTCTTGACAGCTTGTTTGAAGTTTGGAAACCAAACGCCATCCCATTCTGCTAGCATAGATTCTGAAAGCCTGGATGCTATGTCCAAATTTTTTCCTTTCTTTTTTTTTCCCCCTGGAGGAGGTATAGCTTTCCTTATAATTTGTCCTCCTACTTCCTTCTGCCTTGCACTTATGCACATTAACTAGGCAAAAGGTTAAGTTTATTTTGAAATGGCTTTATGCAAGTAGTCTTAAAAAGCTATGCCCAAGGTCCCAAAAGACCTTTCATGAGGTCCAAGAGGATTATTTTTTGTTAACTAGAAGCTATTTGCCAAAGTATGCCCTAATTTAAAGCAAAGGGGACAATTTCACTTTATAGGTTCTTAGCTCAAAGAAAAGTCTCATCACACCTCACTGAACAGATAAAAACTCAAACAAGTCATCATAGAATAAAGGAGGTTTTTTTCCATGAGCCCAAAGCACCAGCTGTCAACATGAACACTCATTAGTTGGTGTTTATAACCTCTGAATTCAGAGTGTTATGGTAGCATTTTTAGTATGATATGGGCACCATAAAGTGGAGTTACCTTAGTGCTAAAAACCAGGAAAGTAATTTAAGTACAAGTCATTTAAGGATAATAATAGGTTGGCAATCATAAAAACTCCTTGATGTGGTATGAACAATCTATACAGCTTTGTAAGGTCAGCCAGAGAACCTTAACCACATAGAATTGGAGAACTGTCCTGCAAATGGTTCCACATTCCAACAGAAAGGATGAATGAAATCTGTGAAGTTTTAGGAGTGGGGCAGAAATCAAGTAGTCCAAAAATCTGTTACAGAAACGTGCAGGAAACTGCAACCTAACATTGCATAGGGCTTTCCTCTCCAATAGGTAATTTTACTGTTGATGCTGCAGTGAGTCCACCATTTCTGCAAGTTCCTCAATGGCACAGCAAGTGGGCTTCCTTTCAGTGAATATAATTCCAGAACTGAAGATCATTTTTGATCAGGCTGAGCCTCTACATATTTTATCACTTCTTCACAAAAGAACTGGAAACACTTTCTGTTGATTAGAAGGCAATCTTCTGTAGCACTGAGTACAGTTTAGATAGCTTGTTTGTATTGTAGTATTTGCTTCCAACCTGTTAATACAATCCAGCTGGCTTGGCAAGTCTACACAGGAATTGAGTCTTTGGCTTGTCCTGCATGTTTCTCCAAGGTCATATCATGTCTAATTATGCACTTTGTCCTCAAGACTTAAAATCACAAAATCATGAGACAGTCTAATGCACAGAATGACCATTACTGACATGGAGTATTCACTACGTGTCCAGAAAAGCATGTGCATTTCATGACATCAGGATGTAGATTTGAGTACCATGAAACAAAGGTGGTTCTTGAAGAAGGGTAGTAATTTGCTACCATGAAGTACTTCTAACATTTCTTCTGTGCTGCTCAGACGTGCTAACGTTGATCCAATTTTGCAGGGAAAGTAATTTAACTGAAAAATCTCCACTCCCACTCCAAAATCATTATCTCCTGACCTCTTTCTGCAGGATTGAAATTAATCTTCAACAAGCAAGCTTAGACTGGTCTATGCTTGTCCCATTTTAGAGTGAAATATAATTAATCCCCTTCCTTCCCCCCCACTCAGAAATGAACAGAACAGTGGATACATATTTATCATGGACATCTGCAAAGCAAAAAAAAAAGTAACAATCTCACTCTTGCAGAATGTAAGTCAGCTTCTTCTCTAGGCTGCAACTTAATTTCTTTGGAATGACAGAATGAGTAACACACTGAAGGTGCAGAAGTCTTCTCCCTGGATGGATGGGTCAACTAAGTCCTTACAAACTCCATGCACAGTGCTTCTGCTGCTGCTTCTTAATTGAATGAAGTTCTCATGAGCACTCCAATTATCATTTCCAAATGGACATAACATCTCCAAGTTCTGATTTATTACAATGATGTCTTCCCACAGCATGCATCAAACATTGCTCCTCTTCAAAGCTATCCTGCAGAGTCCTTTTGAGGTACAGCAGTACTTAATTGTCCAGAAGGCTTTCTGAAGATGTGGAAGAAGTTCATGAAGTAGTCTCTTGTCCTCTTCTATCTACGATCAAACCAAGCTAGACCACTACAGAACTGGAACTATACACAGCAGCACCTAAAGGTTTGTGAAAAAGGTGACTCTAGGGCAAATCCCAAGTGAGAATGTTTTACTTGTACAGTATTTGCTGTTCAGATCACAAAGCACATGAATGTACTTTCAGGTTTGCAGTGTTGCAGACAGAAACCATGAGAATGATGATCCGCAAGGCTGAACTTTGTAGCATTTCTTGACGCTGATGCAGATGGTGCATTCCAGCACATGTAGACATTACCTCAGCCACAATCAATCTCATTTAGCTACTTTACTGAGCATTACTTTCCTGAACATTTCCAATGTGACCAAACACATGCCACAACATTCAAGATTTAGAACAGCTGGTGATTATTTTCAGAGGGATTTTCATTTGAAAGCTGCACTCCACAACACTTAGGATTAGTGACTGAACTCCTTTCAGTCTGACAATTAGTTGTTGGTGCTTGAAGTTACCTCATGTGAGGGTCTGTAATAAACACCAATTTCCTCTGAAGTAATCAAGAACTGCAGTAAACAAGTTTTCAGAACAGTAGCAAAGTACACAATGTAGAAACAAATTCAATAAAAGGAACATCTTTAAGGATGTTTAGGCTGGTACAGAAAGGACATACCCGACTTGTCATACTCTGCCTCTACAAAAACTACTAACTTGTTTAAAGGAAGCAAGTCTCCAAAGAAAGCAATGCTAATTGTCACAAGGGTGTCCTGAAGCACCCAGAAGCCAAGTACTCTCACCAGAAAGCCTGCTGCACACAAACCATAGAAGTTTTACTGTTTGTCTTCACTATAAACTCTAGAGCAAGCTCACTTTCTTATTCCCAAAGTGCAAATATTCATTATGCTTTACTTACTGACTGCAATGACTGACATTCTTCTTTCACTGCCATGTCTTACGCTACCAAGACAAACAGCTATCAACATCCCAAGCATTCATGACAATCAGCATCACAATTCAGCTTACACCAACAGCACTTTGGAGACACTGCTTAGAAAAAGGCCAACGCAGCACAACCCGAACACAACTGTGCAGATTACACATGAAAAGCAAGAATCTGAAATTCAAGTGAACCAAGAAGACAACTTTCACTGCCTAAAGAGACAGCACCTCTAAGAAGGTAAGCAGCTGTTGAACATTAAGTTGCAAACTTGCACCTAGCTTTTCAAAGCATATGCCAGAAGAGATACCAATCACAATAGCCTACAATCCTTCAACAAACTATCCTGGTGTTTATCTCAGAACTTTTGCTCCAAATTCATAGGATTTTCTTTAAATATTAAATTCTTATTCCACTTTTAAGTCATACCACTGCATTGTGGGGTGTAAACAAGCAAACTCAATTGCGGCCTAACTGCAAAGCTGTTTCACATTTACAGGCAAGATGCTCCTCATACATGCCAAGTAGATTGGTGATGCAACTCACAAAGGTAGGAGGTTATCTACAAGATTACCAGATAAATGCAACAGCACTCCTGTATGGTAGGGAAGTCACATTAAACCCACATTAAGGGAACCATTAATTGTTTTCAGGTAAGCCACTTCCCTGAAGTATAATGTACACAGTACTGCATTCAAATACAATAAAACAAAAACAATGTATCAGACATGCAAGAATGAAGACCTGACTACTAAAAAGCACTCAATCACCAACTGAAAAAGGAAAGTGTAACTGACTGACAGCTAGACTTCACTTTCTACTGCCAAATCCAGCATCAGGAGAAAGTGATTCCAGCTTTCTGGAGACATTTAAGCTTATGACTTTTCTCCAGGATCTTCTAACTCATTGCTTTTCCAACTTTTATTACTAGTTAATCTATCCCAAAGATCAATACTGCTGGTCAGTAGCAACAGCAGCATGTAATTGCTTTTAATTCCTACCTTTCCATTCATATCTCTGGCAGCATCTTTTGCATCTGCTGGACTCTCAAATGTGACAAATGCGAATCCTCTGGACTTGTTGGTTTCACGATCTTTCATCAAAAGGACTGCAGAAAAAAAAAAAAGCATGTTACCCTTTCCTGCAATTAGGCAGCAGCACTTAAACTTTATTTAACCTTTTAAGCTCAGAACTTCTTAGAGGACATGAAAGCACCATCATTTCAAATGATCAATGCCAAAAAAAGTCATCATAGCTATGTTGTTGCTTTTTGTTTCTTAGCATCTTAAAATAGAAAGTTTTTTCTTGTTACCTTCTACAATGCGTCCATATTTGCCAAACACAGCCTCCAGGGCTTTTTCATTAGTCTCTGTGTTCAGGCCCCCAATGAACAGTTTCCCAGGACGATCTGCTTCAACCATTTTGATTCTGCAAATGACCTATTAAAAGCACAAGGTTATTAACAAAACATCAAACTGTTAACAGAGACTTCCGTGACATCTCATAGAATATACATGACTTTTACACAAAATTACAAGGTAATTTTCTTGAGCAAGTTGTCAATTAAGAGATATGAAGTATAACGAATATAAAAAACAGTAACACTTTAGACTGAAGCAACTAGAAGTAGTACTGTCTTTTGTTACTTCTTCACATTTTATAGCCTACTTCAAATAGATTGTTACTTTTAAGTAGTAGAACAGAGCACTGTAAACAACTCTTAAGGCCAACCAGTACTGGTGAGTAAAAGAAGTGTTTCAGGGTTACCATCTCTTTGCCCTCGATAGTAATCCTAACAGCCCCAAAAAACTCAACACTCCCTCTCTCTAAATCCTGACAGAGATATTTCAAGAAATCTATGCAATATAAAAACATCAATTTTAAAGCCATCCGAGACCAACTTTCCAAGTAAGCTCCTCTTTATTATTTGAAGCATACTGACACTGTGCCAAAGCCCTGGCCCACACAACGCCTCGGTCTCGACAAACACCAGCCCATCACTGCAGTTCTAGGCGGCGAGGCCTCGGCTAAGGCGGGAGAACTACAAAAAGAGCCTAAGACAAAGCAAAGCCGCCCAGTGCCTGCCTGGCACACGTCCCGGCGCCTGTGGACAAGCGGTACCCGCCTGCCTGCGGCCCAGCGGCGGGCGAGCGGCCGCAGCGTGCCCGGCAGGCCTGCGCAGCTCCCCCCGCGCACCGGGAGAGCGCGGACAAAGCACCCCCCCCCCCGGGAGACTGGCGGGGGCCGGGCCGACGGGGAGGCCGCGGCGCGCGCGAGGACGTCCCCCTCTCCCCCCTGCGAAGGCGCGCGCTCGGGGAGCGGGAAGGAGGGGGGAGGGGGGGAGAAGGGGGGCGTCAGACCCTCCGCGGTCTCCGGGCACCTCCACAAAATGGCGGCCACCTTTGGCGGGGATTCTTCTCCATTCCGGAGCCGAACGACCGCCTTAGCGCTAACTCGACCGCACACCTCAAGCCGGTTCTCAAGTATCCACCCGGCCGTCCAGGCGCGGCCGCCACCCTCCCTTCGTCCTCCTCGGGGATGCGGAGGCCCACGCAGGGGGACCTCGAGCAGAAGCCCCCGCACCTAAAATGGCGGCCACAGCACCTCATGAGGTTGGGACAGCCCCCCCTCACCCCACTGCAGTCGCACTGCTCCCCCCGCCCTGCACACAGCCAGGCGGACAGAGAAGCAGGCCTGGTTCCGCCGCGCCTCACCTCCAGTCACAGTAGCGGTCGTGTAGGGCACCGCTCCCTCACCCACAGGCCGAGCCTTTCCCCGCGCCGCCACCTTCCGCGGCCCGCTCCCACCCCACAGGGCCTCGCTATCCCCGTTCCCAGAGCCCAGGGGCCTGCTCAGCGCGCCCAGCGGCACTCACCTCCGCTCCGACCGAACTGCAACTGCGCAATGAGGACGAACAAAGGCGCTGGCGGACTTTATACCGCTGACGTCACCAGCCGCCTGGAGCCCCGGATGCAGGTGGCGGCGCTGTAGAGGCCGCCGGGGGTCCCGTGGGGTCGGTGCGGTGTCGGCTGGCGGGGCCCTCTCGGGGCTGCGGAGCCCGGGTGCGAGCCGCGGGAAGGGAGCGCGACTTGGTCCTCCCGCCAAGGAAAGGTCGTGGGTGCAGGCAGCGCGCCCCTCTTTGTCTCCTGGCCCCTCCGCTGGCATCTCCTCGTCCCATCTTGAGAGGGGTGCCCGGAGGAGCGGTTGGAGTCGCTGCTTTGGAAGCAAAATCCCTCACGGTAGAGTCAGTGTAACTCGGGACGCGCCTGGGCAGGAGGTTAACCCCGTTCAGCTAAAGCACCCTTAAAGGCATTTTTAGTTTAATTAATATGTGTGCCCATCAATACCTTTTGCTTGGAGACTTAAAGTAAACTGACCTAGGAGTGGTGTAAAATGGAGTATGTTGTTGCACAAAGTTTTACACAAGTTTAACTAAGTTTTTAAATTATAACTGAAGCTGTTTTGCTAGGCTGTGGGGTTTTTTTTACTAGGTAAACCTGATAGCTCAACAGTTAGGAGGAGGTCTGTGAATACAAAAATAGGCTTTTGTAATTTGAATATCTAAAGTGGCATTAATCAGCCAACAAGGCCTATTTGCTCTGAGTCACCCCATCTAATCGCCACTCAGTCTTTAAAAGCAAAAATAGATGTTTCTTTTTTTTTTTCTTTTTTTTCCTGTTGCTTTCTTAGAAACTACAGTTGCCACTTAGTTTTGGTTTTTCTCAACCAAAAGAGGAGTTGTCTGATCATGTATTCTGTGTGGCTTTTAAACAGCACAGCTATTTTGCAAGCTTGTCTGTCTCCATTCATTACCTTTTAAAAAATTCCAGAAGCACAGTGAACTTGGTCACTGAAAACTGGCAGCCAGGACCTGCAAATAACACCCATTGCTACTCCTTGAAGAAGCCCCTTAGAGCTGATTTCTACAAAATGCAAAAGCTAAGGAGTTGCAGGTTCCTTGAATGTTTTAGGATTTTGTATTGCTCCTGATTCACCCTTGTGCAGCGAGGAAACAGTGCCAAGATGTATCACGGGTAAATTATTTAATAGACCTGGTTGCTATGCTGAAATTCCACTGGATTAACCAGAGGACTTGAAACAGAACCTCAGGTGAATCCCTTGACCCCAGGTTTGAGTAACAGGATGCCGCCCACCAGTCCCTGCACATTCCTGGGGATCTGTGGTGCTGAAGGATGCCTGTAGGGTCTGAGGAGCTGGTCTCTAGATCCTCTCCATATTCCTGCACTGCACCTGCAGCAGCTGTGGCAGGTCACCAGGTGGTTTTTCCAAGGGCTATTCTGCTTAGCAGGCCGCAGAACTGGAGGCTAAAAGGACTAATGGGTCAAACCTTGAGTGGTTTCCTGACCTGGGTGGAGAATGAGAAAGGCACTTGGAGGAGGAGGGTGTGAAATGCAGCACCGACCCTGGCCCAAGCTGGGGCCTGCTCTTAGCAGATAAGGAAGTTAACAATAGGAAGAGGTAAGTTCTGCAAAGGTGGGATGTGTCTTTCCCCGAGTTAATTTTTTCATTGCATGTCCATGGCCACGCCACCCATGTCCTGGGTGTATAAAAAGGACGGTGGTGTATTGAACAGTGCACATCCACCAAAAAAGAATGCAAGATCTGGACTAGTCCCACAAGATGTTGATGGAGCCAAGTGTGGTGGTATCTCACTCTTTTCTTCTCTTCCCCTTTTCTTTCTTATATTCTTATGAAGTTGGCATTAGAGACCAAAGCTTTCTGAACTACATATAACACTTCTTGTTTCCAAGATGTTTGGTGTCATTTCACCTTAAATTTATTCCAAAGGAATTTTCAAAATTTGTATGACCCAACACACTACCCAGGGTAGCTTGTCAGTCTGGTTGTGATGGGTGCATGGTACTTCTTCAGTCTCTTGCTTGTCCACACCGATCCCTCTCCTTGCAGACCCTGTAGCTTGCCTTCTCCGAGTAGCCCCTAAGGCTGGCAGGGCTCTGCAATGGACCTGCTGGGAGCTGACAGGGGAAAAAAATGCCACCTTTCCCACCAGTATCTACTGCCCTTCTGACTCCTTCCCACACTGTTCTTTGTACCAGCTGTGTGGAGGGGTAGGTGGGGATGGGCTGAAGCTATCAGAAACAGTGGTGTTGTTTCCTAGGTTGTGTTGTCTTGTATGAGTTCTAGGAAGCAAAGCATATGATCCACCAGCATACAACCCTATCCTCTTCTTAACACGTGGGGTGCGCAGTGGTCTCCTCCTGTGACTTCTGCTCTCCCTTGGGGTAGTCTACAAACCTTTATTTCAGAGGTGCCACAGAGTCTAAGGGCTCCACTGGTACTGCCTGGTGCCATCACAGTCACAGAGCTGTGTAGTTGTTGCATGCTGATAAAATACTATCAGACTCTATCCTTATCTCCAGTTTTTCACTCCTCCCTGTTTAGATGCTGATAGTCAACTGCTCTTTGTGTCAAGGAAAGCAGAAGGCAGCATTGCTTCAGACTAGCTCATAGATCTGTTGAGAATACAAAAGAAGGTAGCTCTCAAACTCTTCTCTAGACTGTAGTACATACTTACAGATAGATGACCACCCTCCCAGCAGAGATGCTGAGAGTTTCTGGGTGCTGTTACTAGGCTTAGGAAAAGGGAAAGATGACCTTTGGTAACAAAGTGGGAGGGCAATGCACATGGTGCCGACGCAGCTGCTAAAGAATGGCATAGCCAGATACTCATCAATTACCAAGTGAGGAAAAGGTTCAAATTCTAATTTCAGTACAGGGTAATTTAAACCTCAGAGCCTCCCTGGAACGGATAAGTGAAAACTAAAGCAAATTATTAGTCCTGTAAGAAACACGCTGAAAATATTCTCCGTCTCTGTGTGAAGTCTCTGTGTGCTTGTATGACCTACAGCAGCGCCTTTGCTGGCTGCCTCCCAAGTAATTGAAAAGATAAGCAAATACAAACTAAAGTCTCCTTTCTTCCTCTGATAAAAGAATAAAATGTTTCATTTATAACTCCAGGCTTCGTTTTATTAACATTGTTACCGCGTACTGTACGTGTAGCTAGATGGGATTAACATGAGCATCGTTACATTTGAAACGGCAGTTGAAGGTGACTGCTGTAATCTTGAAAGTTGCAGATAAAGGTTGCAACACTGAATCTTGGAGCTAGTGAAGTCTAGTTTGACTTTTTCTGCTGTGCTGGAGGCTAAAAAGTGGGAAAAGGTTCTGGTACGAGTCACCACAGGGCACTTTAGGAGGAAGGACTGCGGTGAGCGTGGCAGGCAAGAAGGGGAACCATCTCCCCAGAGAGAGAGGCGAGAAGCCGGCCCCTCGTCCGGCCAGCGGCGGCCCCCGTGAGGCGAACGGCTGCCCTGCCTCAAGATGGCGCCCAGCGCCTCACGTCCTCACCGCGCAGGCGCTGCGGCCCCGACGCGCTCGTGACGCCGCCGCTACCCTCCTCGGGCTCGGCTGGGGCCGCCTCTGCAAGGCGCTGGCCGGGGAAGTCGGGGCTGCAGTGTCGGCCGATGGTACCTTCGCCCTTTCAGGCTGGAAGATGAGGCTGCTGGCGGCCGGACTTTTGCTGGTGACGCCTCTTTGCGCCGCCTTCTACCTGCCCGGCTTGGCG
This sequence comes from Todiramphus chloris collaris, assembly GCA_025345505.1. Lineage (NCBI taxonomy): Eukaryota > Metazoa > Chordata > Aves > Coraciiformes > Alcedinidae > Todiramphus > Todiramphus chloris. The sequence continues at coordinate 7,778,013 of JANVCC010000049.1, read as the reverse complement.
CCCGTCAGCTTCTGCGAGGAGGGCGAGGAGACCGAGGGCTGCAAGGTGAGAGCCTTCGCGGGAGGGCCCGGCACGGACGGGCTCCGCGTCGCCCCGGAAGTCGGGAGCGGAGTTTGCCCCCAGCGGGTTTTCCGCGGCGAGGCGGGGACGGCCGAGCGCCCCCGCGCCGCTGCGTGCGGGCCCCGGGCGGTCTCCCTCAGGCTGCAGCCTTCGCTGCGGAAAGCGAACCGCCGCCAGCTCCCTTTGCCTTGGCGCACACAGCGGTGGATTGATTTATTTACTACTAATGAAAACCTCCCCTTTTCCCGCTGATCTTTCTAGTCAGCGCCGGAGGGTCCTTGGCCGGTGCTTGGCTGCTGGTTGCAGCCTCCCGCGGCGGCAGCGCGGCCGAGGGCGGGCGGCTCTGGCGGGGCCCAGCGCGGCCTGTCCGGAGCCGCTGCAAACTCCGCCGGGGAGTGGCACGGGGAGCTCCCGAACTTGTAACGGCTCTTGCCAAAGAGGGATGCGTTTGGTATCGGCCGCACGTTTGGTTTCGAAAGCCTGTATCTTAATACTTTTTCTCCTCCTGCCCTTCCCTGTTCCAGTCGCTAATCGAGCTCTTCGTGAACAGACTGGACTCGGTGGAATCGGTTCTGCCGTACGAGTATGACGCGTGAGTACCTTGCAACAGGCTTCCAGAAGCGTGTGGAAAGCCTGTTTTCTGTTGTCAGTGTGGTGATAAAACTCCTGATACCGTACACGTGTTTCTTGTGTTATATCCCTTTGGATGTGGGGGTGGAAGAGTAAATCCAGAGCTCAGGGGTTAGTGAAGGAAGTAGAGGAGGGTGGAAAGGATAAAGGCCACACCTGTGCCTCCTGACCATCCTCTGTTACTGTTACAGGTAAGGCTGCTGGGTTGCTAATGGGAGCATTTTTTTGAGCTGAGTGTTAGACTTAGTGTTGACTTTGAGATGTTTGAAAGTTCTGTTAAGTCAAATATAGGAAGACATTGTGTTGTTTTTGTCAGCTGAAAGAAATTGGAAGAAGAGTCATCACTATTTTTCCTTTTTCCATTAAATCTCTGTATCTAATTCTTTTTTGGTTTTGGTTGGATTTTTTGTTGTTGTTGTTTGGTTTGTTTTATTTTTGTTTGGTTTCATTTTTTCATTCTTGCTTGTGAAATCTATTACCTGCTTTTAAAGACATTTATAAGTCTACAAAGCAATGATACAGTATGATTTGCTCTCTTGCTTTTGAGCATGTGCAGAGGTTGTAGGTCTTGCCCTGTGCAGTGCAACAGTAGCAGCAAGAGCAGAGACTAACTGCGAAATCCCACAACATCTCTGCATCAACCTTTATAGAAGCCAGTGATTTTAGGACCATTTGTTGAGGAAAAGTACTTATTTACCAAAGGAAGTTAAGTGGTTTTATTTGTGGTTGTTTCATAACCTACTGCTACCTGTGTTTAAATAATGAAGATCCGAATTGGTTGCATTCTGGTTCCCATATTCAGCTGTTTCAGACTGTATTTACTTGAAAAGAACTGGTGAATGGTGTTTGGCAGTGTGGCACATTATGTTAGAAGCACTTCCTTTCTTTGGAACACGTTTCATGTTAAATGCTATTTGGCAAAACTCCTTTAAGAAAGGGATATAGTTGTTTTTCTGAAACTTTTTTTTTTTTCAAGTGAAATGGGCAGTCTGTAGTTGTTGGGTTTTTTCCTAATCTGAAACATTCTATTTTTTTTTTTGGTTAATTTGCCGTTTGAAAAGGGTGTTTTGGCCAAGCATCATGCATTTTGTTAAAAATACTTGAGCTGTGATATATCTTGGTTGAAATTGATATCAAAACAGGAATATTTCTACATATTATTTGCAAAGGCACTCAAACTTCTGCTGACAGTGTCTGACCTGCCAAAAGAAGCATGGAAACTGGCATGTTAATGACATCACTTAAGAAACTGTTTTAGACTGGTATTTTCTGTTATATGTCAATGAAAAATTAAAGCTAATATTTTCCACTTTTTTTCCAGTTTTGACTTTTGTCAAGATACGGAAGAGAAAAGACCATCAGAAAATCTTGGGCAAGTGCTGTTTGGGGAGAGAATAGCATCATCTCCATATAAGGTTATTTTATCCCTTGAAGTTGATCCTGTTTAAATTTGATAACTGTCATTCTGATGGCTGTAATCCATAGACACAGCTGAAGAGGTGATGATTGTGTGCATATTTTATTTTTTTTTAAATACAGGCTTTCTAGTGTTTCTATAATAAAAACAAAATGCCTCCCACCCCAAAGGTGGCTAATTAAAGTTAGGAAGCTGAGCCAATAATCACTCTTCTTTCCTGTTCTAAAAGTCCAGAAACTCTTATCTTAAGCAGCTGGCTGTGTAGTGTGTTAGGTGATGTGAAATCATTAGTTTTTCAAATATTCTATTGGAGGCTGTGAGCTGGTGGTTCAGGAACTGTTTCATATACTTGATTGTACTATTGGGCGACTCTCAGTGGGGGAAGAAGTCAAATTGGGTCTCACTTCCAGCTTGTCCATGCTTGAGCACAGTATCTGCTGCCTAAAACCATATTTTTCACTGTTGATGCATGACACTTGAAATTTCCTGTAAAATAAATGCGTGGAAGTAGTTTGTAGATTAGGTATATAATACTTTTCTGTCTTGTGCTGTGTGGTTGCAGTGGCCAAATGTAGCACGACTGAAAAGCTGCATGATCAACTTGTGAAAATTATTAGCAGTAAAGGAGATATGGTCAAACACTGGCTCTTAGTGCAGACACTGCACAAGTGCAGTTTCCACACTGGGATTTGCTGGTGAACCTGAAAAGGAGGCTATATTTGTGTGTGAGGGTTGCTAGATCATCCAAATCCCTGGGAGAAAGAGAAGCAGCAAAGTTTCTGAGTCTATTGCTTCTCGGTCATTAGGGACCTAATCACATCTTTTCATAGGACTGTGAAGGAGGTGATGTCTCCTCCCTTGTGTAAACTGCTCCTAGAAGTCTGTGTGATTTTTCTGAGCTAATATGATTTGAAGTCTCGTGACTGGCCACAAGAAGCTTTCAGATATGTAGCACGATGGGTCATTTGGGCTGGATACTCATTTAATAAATGAAGTATTATAACAGTTACTTGTTTGAGCGGCTGCACACTACAGTAAGTAGAAAATGCTGTTATTGGTTAGCACTTTGGCATTGATAATGTTAGAATTTTCAGTATGTTAGCTCCCTAACAAGTAAATGCTTACTAGGTTAGAGGTTTGATACACAGATGTGAGCACACTTGTGTTAGGTAATGTCTGCACTTGATGCTTAGATGTTGTGCAACATACTGCGTTTTTGGCAGCCTTGTCTAATGCCTTGGTCATTGTGGGGAAACACAGATAAAATTCACATGGAACACTCAAAAAGGGTGTAGTTAAAAGTCTGTTTTAGCAGATGATGAAATTACAAAAATAAAAGAAAATTGGCTACAGCTTTTCTACAAATTTTCAAATTTCAGTCCTTAAGGTTTATTTGGAGGTAGTTTGTGGGCTGTTGAGAGTTTTAGCAATGTGAGAGGGGATTACTGGTGCTGGATATACATAAATCTTCACATTTAAATTAAAGCTGTTATATGGGAAATCCTTGTCATAAAAGTTTCTAAAACCAGAAAGTGAAACATCTCAAAAAGGTCAGCTTTACCTGGGGAAAAAAAAAAAAAGCAAAAAAATGTTTGAAGCAAAACTGAAATGACTCCTTTTGTGTGCTTATTTAACAGTTCACTTTTAAAAAGCAAGAAACGTGCAAGAAGGTTTGTACAAGGTCATACGACCCAGCAAACAGTGCTGATAAAAGCAAACTGGCTTTTTTGAAGAAAGGAATGCAGTTGAATTATCAGCATCACTGGTAAGCTGAGATGTGTCCTTGAGGTGGGTTGTTTTGGTTTGCTTTTTCTGCTTTTTTACATTTATCTGGTTGGTTTTTTCCTTCTGTGAGATGGTTGTCCTCTACTCTGCATCTTGTGGCAACTGTTGAAAATATGTATTACATGAATGTTCAATGTCTATGTGAAATAAGGTGCATCCCTTCCTGAATATGTGCTCTTTGATGATTTTTTTTCTGTCTAGGATTATCGATAACATGCCTGTAACGTGGTGCTATGATGTGGAAGATGGACAAAAATACTGTAATCCAGGATTTCCAATAGGATGTTTTGTTACTCCAGATGGTAGAGTTAAAGATGCTTGTGTTATAAATGTAAGTGGTGGAACTTTTTTTTCTTAGTACAGCAGATGTAGTTTCATTTAGTTTTTCTTTCTTTTCTTGAGAAAGAACTGATACCCTTGTAAGCATGGTTAATGTTCAGAACATGGGCATTAACAAAGCTGAATGCTGCTTCTGTATGCAGTGTCTCACTGATGAGATTGTCCAAAGAAAAAATGTTCATGCAGATCTTTTGACCAATATACATAAAGCTATAGAACAGCTGTGGTGGTGTCAAAAAGCCTTAGAAAACTGAGGGGTTTTTTTTTGAAATTTCATGTGTATTCATCTTTGTACTTATTCATTCTTGGTCCATGTTCTATTGTGTTCAAGACCTTCTTTTATTGATTTCAGATAGAAGCTTTCCAGTGAAGACCTAGAAATGAGCACTGTGCTCTAGTTGCAAAACTTAGGTCTAGCACAGTTTACAAGTTAAATATATCAGAGTTTTCCCAGGTGGCTGGAAGGTGAGAAACACAGCTATGTGACAGGGAAAGAATTGTATTGACAACAATTTGAAACGTGTCAGTCATCCTGGGAGTTCCATGGTGAACTAGTACAGTTACAGATAATAGTGATACAGTTTTCTCACTTCTGGAGAGAGGGGCCATGCTCCTCCCACTGAGAGAGCTCTCTGCTATGACTCTGCTCTGCTCCACAAATTACTGCTTTTATCCAGTTCAGCTCTGATGCTTCTTGAAAGCGGTGCATTTATCATGCATGTTCATCTAGTTTGCTTGATCTGCAGTCACCTGCCAACTTGGCTACTCCTCAGGCTCCCTGGACTATTGAAACCAGTCTGTGAATTGAATAGCCTGTTCCAGTTAGGTGTTCAACTTTATTACTTTGAATGTGAGGTTGTTTTTATGTTAATTGGATACTGGTGTGTCTTGTGTTGGAAGCTGTTTGGTACCCAGAAAACTGCAGTAGCAAAATCAGTAAAAATTGTGGTGGTTTTTTATAGTTTTTGTTTGTGTGTGTGGAGGGTTTTTTTGTTTTTTGTTTTGTTGGGGTTTTTTTTTTTTTGTGGTTTGTTTTTGGTTTTGGGTGGTGGTGGTGTTTTTTAATGGGGAGGCCTTCATACGTAGGCATCAACGATTGAATTTTGTAGTGAGTGCTTGGGGACCTTGTACTCTGCATCCATGAAGTGCTGTGCAAACTGAGGGCTGGCTGTGCCAGTGTCAATTTTAGTCTGTGAATTCTGGTGAGAATGTTGCATGCTATGGCAATAGAGGGATGATTGTTACCTGGGGAAATAAGAATGTAGCACCATGGGTAGGACTGTAATCTCTGGGCTGAGTTGGGGAATGTCATTCACTTGTAGGAGTTCTACCAAATACCTATTCCAGCAGATGTAATTACCTCTCTAAAAATGGGGCAGGAAAGGGGTTGCCATCATGCAGTGGCACAGCTACAGTTCATCACGTTTATGCAGCTGGTGAGCTATATTATCACTTCAACTGCTGCTTTGGAAACAGGTACCTAGAGCTGGGGTTATAATATGACACAGGTATGATTCTAGTTTTCTCCTGATGGGGATCTCAATCATAGTGAAAGAAGAGAAATCCAGGTAAATTTAATGCAGGACACCTTCATCTTTTGCTGGAAGGGGTCAAGGAATGGAAGCTTTATGGTAATTGGAAGCTGGCTTGGTATGCACGATAAACACAAGAATTTTTTACTTGGAAATTGAACCCACGGTCTGTCATCCCAGTCCCCTGTTTCAAGTTTAAACAGTGACAGTGCTGAGGAGAAAGGAAAATCCAAGTCAACTTAATTGACTCTGGTATCATCTGAACTTTATATAGTTCTTCATCGTTCCAAATTCTGAAAGGCTAGGGGTGATGAAGTAGAATAGTTACTGAAAGTGAAAGGTAGTTTCTTGAAACAGAACCTGGTTTGTAAGCCTTGGTAGCTGGAGTGCCTACCAGGAAGACTGGGGGGCTGAGAGGGATGGGGTAGAAATGGTTGAGTCTGAATGAGTTGTACCTTGAATAAATAAACTTGTTTTGTCAGCTTTTTGTGGCAAATAGAAAAATGATGTCAAATAGATGTAAATTTTACTAGTAACATAGTAAATAGTGATACTTTACTATATGGGTTTGTGTTTATATGATGCAATATTATGTATAGAAAAATATATAAATATTTTGTGCAGGTAAATGATAAAAAAAGTGAGTGTTGAAGTATTTCCCCTTCTTTCTTGCTCCTTCATGGGACAGTAGACTCATTTTCAACTTCTTGACTGCTTGTGCCCTCTCCTGCTGGAGAAGTTTCTCAATCTCTTGATCTTTTGTAGTCGGAGTTTAACAAGAAGAACACTTTCTACCTCTTCAACCACGTTGACATAACAATCATGTACCATAGTGGGAAGGATGAAAACTGGCCTGGTGCAAGACTGGTGATGGCGAGACTGAGACCGCAAAGGTAGCTGTGCATTAAAGCAGTATAGTCTAGTACTAGGGAGCCCTAACAATAGTCACAAACTTCAAAATGATACTTGGTGTCAGTAACTTCTGAGGAACTGGTTATTCTGACTTTAGATAAAGCTTTCAGTATACTGGTCCATGGCTGGAACTGTATTTACACAGTGCAGAAAGTGTCATTTAACTTTGCTTTTAAAATGTTCCCTGATGGAAAAACTGCTTATGCAGGCTCTTAAAACCTGACACAAATGATAGAAACTTTCTCCTGTTTTTATTGATTTGCACCTGGGTGTGCATTCCTTTTAAAAGACATGTTTTCAGAGACACTGAGAAATGTCCTTCAACTGAGTGACAGTTTTCTGTGTCATCTCTCTCGCTGTTGCTGCATTGCCTCCCAAATGTACTTTGTATGAACATACAGTATTTGTACAGGTGCACTTTTTCCTGTGTTAGTTTGGATACTGAGGTGTAAGTGAAGTATCAAGTTAACACTGGTATTCAGAGCAGCAGAAGATGACTGTTTTCCTAAGAGGGTTAACTATCTTAAACTGTTGTTGACCTGGGAGGAGATGCAACAATTCAGGGGTCAGAAACAGACTGAACTGATTACTTTGTCCTCTTGTCAGTGTGTTCATGCACAGTTCACCCTTATCTATATTTGAAAGCCTCAACCCATTTAAAACATTCAAAATAGGCTGCTTTTTTTTAGCTAAATTCCTTCATCTTTTCTAGAGAGATGAAGTACATTCTTAAATTACGCTGCTGCAGTTCCTCGGTGGCATAGTGTGTTTTTAGTCAGTTATGCAAATTTATTCCTTCCATTGCTTCCACTGCTCTGAAGATGGTGGCAAGATTCTGCCAACCTTCTCCGTTTTTGATGAATGCTTTATCAGCATCCTGCATGGTTGAAAAAGGAGAATGTCTTTCCAGCCGCGCTGCAGGCCACAAGGGGGCACGGTTGGGTTGCACAGAACCTCGATTCTGTCATTCTCTGACCTGCTGTTCTGCTTGGTGCTCTCCTTCCACCTTTGAGCGATCCTGACCAGGAGTATTTGTGGTTGGAGCACCTTAGGTCCTTCATAAAGTTTTTATTATCTTGTGGCTTGACTTAATTGTTGACATCTAATAATGCGTATAAAGTAGAATTGTTTATCTGAATCGGGTAAATACAGCTTGCCCAAAAGTGTATGAGAGAGAAGCTGTTTTCCAATGTTATATGTTCCCAGGGGTGAATTCAAGCAAACCTTAAGGTTTCTTTGACTTTATGCATCTACAGCATAAGATACTGCAGAGAAGGGTATACATACTTGAACTTTAGGATGTAGAATGTTGTTCTGAATTGTTCTGTTTTTCAGAGCACACGAGACTGATGAAAGGTGAAGTTAGACCATTTGTATAGGAATGGAAAATGGAAAATTTCTTTTGCCCCAGTGTAAAAAACAGAATAGTAATAAAAAAAAGACACTGTCAAATCCACCAAATTGAAATAAACACCCTTCTCCTTATGGAACTTGAGGGACTGTGTGACCCTGTGGGAGATTGCTAAGAAATTCTTTGTCGTATGAGCACACACTGAGATTAGGTCCCTCACCAATAATGAAGTCTTGTTAGAATGTGGAAGGGAGGTATGGTAGCAGAGAAGGGGTATTTTGTGCTAAAACTTCCCATCTTGGCAGATAAAGATCTCCAGATTTCACAGCCTGGTCAACCAAGTGTTTTAGCTTAGGACTAGGACTTTATTGTTATGGCAGAAAAGTGGGTTGAGTGAAACCACATCATATGACCTTCAGAGGTCTGTGGTTCTTGTATCCCATGTGCTTAGCAAACAACTTTATCTCTAATGTTCTCAAATATTTGCAAGTGTGAACAGATATTAACTGGATGTAGGTTAGTGATCCGAGATCTGAATCCCTAGGATGCTCTCTGTGGAGTTTTTAGCTCTCACCACAAGTGCTTTTGAGAGCTAGTGTTCATTTCTGGTGTGGCTTTAAGGCTGTTACAGAAATTCTGAATAACAATACACAATAATATACATGGGTTTTTTTTTTTCTCATATTAGCTTCATATATAAACAAAAGTATTAATAAAAATATGCTTTAAGATCTTTGAACTTTGGTAGAAGAACAGAAAAGCAGGTTCTCAAAGAAGCTGAATAGTTGGTACAAAGTGATATACACAGCACTCTGTTTTGTTTTGGTTAGGGTTTTTTTTTGGTGTTTTTTTAGGGGTGTTTTTGGGTTTTTTTGTTTGGTTTTTATTCATTTGGTTGGGTTTTTTGTTTTGTTTGGGTTTTTTTAATAAAAACTTTTTTTAATTACCTTAGGGGAAAAAAAACCATGAAAATTCAACCAGTAGAGCATGTGCAATTTTATTTAACTTTAACTTCTTTTTTTTCTCCTTAGCTACAAACATACAGATGAGAACAACTTAAGTTGTGAAGGTCCACCTATGGAGATACCTGGAGAATTCAACAATAAGCTGAATTTGATCTACACTTACTCTGTGACGTTTGAGGTAAGCCTGAATCTGTTGACATGAAAATCTGTTGACATTGAATCTGTTACATGAAAATGTAATGTCCCCAAATAATCAAAATAACTGGATAATTTGCTAATAGTTGTGATGGTGTTAAAGCAGTGTAAATTCCATAAGGATGCCCTTGTGAAGCAGATTTCCTTAAACCTGTTACTTTCCCATTGCTGTAGTTTGTGGCAATTGGAATGTATAAAGACAGATGTTTTCCCCACACCTCTTTTGTTACCAGTAGAAAGGTAGTAGATTGAATAACCACAAGACTGACTTGTCTTCCTTGACATACACTCTGTGTTTTCAGAGTTCGTTTGGAGTACTGGGAGTCTCATATTGAAGAAATGTTTATGTTATATTTGGAGATACTTCTGTGTTGAATGTTGATTTTTAGCATATTGTAAAGCTGTTTTTTCCTAGTGAAACTGCAGGTTTTGTCTCCTATTGCTTATATTCACTGTTGCTTTTTTTTTTTTTTTTTGAGTAGGGGGCCATTTATCTTTTAGAGTTAATACTCTGTTTTCTAATATTTTAATGATTTCTTCAGCCTGTTATAAATTGGACAGGATGAAATTAGGCTTTCTTCCAGTTGCCCGTGGACAGCGAGTCTCCTGTGGGGGTGAGAATAACTTGATTGAAGATGCTTCAAACCTTGGTACCTTGTTTTCAGCCTGTCCTGAAGGCATGCTTGTTTTTCTAATGTAAGACAGCAGTCTCCCTGGATTCAGCTTGAGATCACCAGCTTATTTTGTGTAGGCAGTCAAGCATCCGTCATATGGTAACGGCTTTCATTCTACCAAATTGAATTTGATTTGAACCAATGACCTCGAGGTGCAAGGCTCTATATCCTGTTACTTTTCCCTTGAGACACCCAATCCTTCTTAGACTCTCTGATTTTACTACATGAATGAGCCTCCTGTCTATTAATATTTGTGTTTAAATCTTGATGATAAATTGCCATTTAGAATTGAACTTTGTCCAGTTATTCTCAGGATGTCTTAATGCATTTGGGCTCCCTGCTTCCTTTTTCTGGGGTGCAGAGGAGATGAAGTGTAGCTGCCTTGGGCTTGGGCACTTCCAGCAGATGGTGCTCGGCACGGCTCCATCACCAGGCACTGCAAAGCTGCTCATCTTCTGTTATCCGTTAGCCTTGATTTGAAAGAATACCTGAGATTTTTTTTTTTTTTATTAGTAGCTTCAAACTAACTTAAAAGAGGAGTATTTATCAGGGAAAAGTTGTGTTTGGTCTTTTTTTTTAAGTAGGAGAACATCAGTTTTAGTAAGCCTGAATACATAACCAGTAAAATGCATAACTAGTTTGTGGTCCTTTCTAATATGGCAGCTGATTGCTGATGAGAAAGCTGTGGTGTCTGCTTTAATTCATTGAAACGGGCAAGGTATTTACCTCTGTGTATGAAAAGTATACATGATCATGCCTCTAATAGTTACTGCAGGACTGTACAGGGTGAGCAGTTTTGTACTCAAGTAACAATCTTTGGAACCACACTTCTGAACCTCTGTCCCAGCTAGCTGTGAACTACTGATCAACTACTGATTGGGCTGACAAAGAGCAACTTAGGGCAATTTCAGTCACTGTGTTGTGTTGTTGCAGTTCCTCATTGTTATATGTTCTTGTTCCAGAGCGTGAATTGAACCCTCTAAACTTTGACAGTTAACTGCTCAAACTTACCCCCTGGTGAAGTTCTGCCTGACCTCTTCATTTATTCATGCTAGTCAAGAGAGAGAATTTGGTAGCAGGTCAGCAAGTGTACATCCCATGAGACAAGCTGTAGAGGACAAGGCTTGTGGATCAGAAAGCATCATCACTTGTGCAGCTCTCACATTGTTTAGAGGAGGATGTAGGGAAGGGAAGCATCTTTTGAAGTTGAAAGTTGTTGAATGATTTCTTCTTAACTCCCTCACAGGGATATCTGGAAATGAAAGTTGTCTGCCAGGAATCAGAGTGAAAACAGTTTGTATCAGACAGCATTATGGCAGGGAGAAAGGAAGCCTGTGCTAAATGCATTAAAGATGCCGAGAGAGAAAAATTCCAGGGGGAACTAATTAATAGAGCATGTTTAACAAAGTTGAAGTTTCAAGATCAGTGTGCTATGCTGGAAGTATCCTGTAGTGAAGGTATGATTGCTGCTCTCAAATGCGCGTGGAAAACCAGGTAGCTACAAACCGAAGCATGGAAAGATGAGGCTCAGTGAAGCCTCACTTGAAGGTAGAAGACATCAATAGGAGATGTCAATACAGAAGATATTTTGTGAGAGGCTCAAGAGATGAATTAATGCAAGAGGGAGACATCCCTAACATCCAGGGTTGATATGAGCTTAGATACTAATGCTGAATAGAAGGTGTGTAGAAGACATTTGACGTGCTTATTTCTTCTCAGAGACTGCAACAAATTTGTACTTGTTTCTATTAATTGCTACTTAATTTCTTTATAGGAAAAGAATAATATTAAGTGGGCTTCCAGATGGGACTACATTTTGGAGTCCATGCCACATACAAACATCCAGTGGTTTAGGTAAGATTTGCATTGATTTAGTGAAAAATGTTGCAGGGGAGATTTCTTACTTGTGCTTCTAGGAATATATAACTTCTGCTGTGGTAGAATAAAGTCTGTTAGTTCTCAGGCAAGAAAACTTTCTTGTGTTCATATGTGAAGTAACTTTTATCAGTCTTCCATCTCTTGGGAGCAACTGTAGTATTGCATTTCAGCAAAGGAATGCACCATTAGTGTCCAAAAGGAAAGGAGTTCTATTTTTACTTTATCATCTCCATTCTATAGAACTTTTGAGACATTGTTGCTCAGCAGTGTTCTTACTGTTGCTATCTGGCTTTCTCTAACTGCCAAGCGAGAGGTACACGTGTGTACTGCAGGTTTTGTACTCACCAGCTGCTTACAGTAAAAAGAAGCGTGTTTCTTTACGAGTAAAAAATGTTTAGGAAAAGCTCTTATTTCCCTCTGTACCACAAAAATGAAACCGAGTATATCATTTAGGTTGAAATGTTATTGTTCTGCAATATAAAGGGTTTGAAAAGGTTAATCTGATTAAATATGTCTACAGAATATAAAATGGCATGATGTAGATTTCATCGACAGATAGATTTAAAATCTACTTGACAAAGTCTGCTTTTAGAGCTGTAACTGTTACACCAGGAAAATTACTTCTGAGCTCTGTGAGGAGGAGAATAAAGAAAAGCAATATGTAACTGTCTTGAGGATTAACAATACATGATAAAATATTCTTCTCACTTCTGTGTTTGAAGAAATCATGAAGGTATGCAACTTAAACCGGTTTATCTTCTCTGAGTGGGAAAGGATCTGAATGACTTAAGTCTGAATATCTAAGGCTGTTCCTCAGACTTAAGCTGTACTTGTGGTATAAATTTGGATGCATGTTCCAAAACCTGGATAAGTGGACTGAAAGTTTTTGACTTTTTCTTTATCTACAGTATAATGAATTCCCTCGTAATTGTTCTCTTCTTATCTGGCATGGTGGCTATGATCATTCTGAGGACGCTTCATAAAGACATTGCAAGATACAACCAAATTGACTCTTCTGTGAGTAAGATTTACAGCTTTTACATGAGCCTGTTTTTCTGGCGGTAGTGAAGCCTACCAGTTAGTTTTGAATACAATCTAAAGAGATGTTTAACTACCAAGACTTTGATAGATGCTAATATCTGGGGGTTAAAAATAGTTTTATTGCCATTTCATCTTTTCTAACAGCAGGAATAGATGGTTGGATGGACAGTCTTACTTTTCTAGTATCATTTGATGAACTTGTAACATGCAAGGACAGACTTCAGGTTTTAGAAATATGTGGAGTGATTCACAAAAACCTTTTGGTAGTGAATAAACTTGCATTTGAAATTTCTCTTTTTTTCAAGCTCTCAACCAAGGAAAGCACCTTGTTTTTGATAAATATTTTCACAGTATACCAGCAGTCACAAGACAACAGTGCAGATGTTAAAAAGTGTTGTGTCATTGGTTTGCTATCAAGATGTGGCCGTTGCTCCTGAATCCTATGGTTGCTTTATGGAGTCAGTCTGGATGTGTAGCTGGTGGTATGACACTGACCTAAGCAACCTGTTTGTTTATGGAATCTCTATCCTTAGAGATACTAAAAAAGATGGATGTGGTTCTCAGTAATCTTGCCTTAGGTGACCCTGCTTGAGCAGAGGGGTTGAACAAGATGACCTCGAGAGGTTCTTTCCAGCATCAATCATTGAGTGAATCTGTGACTGGCAACCTGTAAGGTTCCTTGTCAGTGCAGCCCTGTTTAAGTCATGTTATGTGGCCTTAGCACAGGACCTGCATTTGTATCTGTGACAGAGACATTTGTAGCACAGAAGTGAAGATTTTGCTACCAGCTTTGGCATATTTTCTGTCTAAAAACGTGTTTTACAGTCAGAACAGACAAACTTCTGAAAAGAACAGTTATTGATAACTGTCTTTTCCCCTATTTAGGAAATCAGGCTTAAAACTACTACAGCCAGGTCTTGTCCCCACTGTAATGAAGTTGCATTAGGCTGCTCAGTTGCTGTAATTTTTCCAGTGCCAAGGTTGTATTTTTCTGTAGTATTTTGTAGTATAGCTTGTCCAGGTAGCAAGTGTTCTAGCACGTGACTTGTGAAGTTTGCAAAGTTTGTGATCTATGTTTCATGAGAAGTATGATGCTGTGTAACTTCATAAAGCAGTATATTTAAAAGAAAAACCAAACTATCAGGTGATTATTGCAAAAAAGGATTAAAATTTAAACAAATAGCTAATAATGGAGTGAAAGTAGTGTGAGGATCAGTACTTGTCCTGCTAAATGTTTTGGGAGAAATGATGATTAACATAGGCTAATACAAATTGCTAGAATTTGTGGCTAGAAAGTGTGGTGGAATCACCTGTCTCCAGTCAGGAGGCTGGAATATTGCAGCTCATGTGCAACACAACTTCTGATCTGTTTGTAGCTGTGAGCTACTTGGTGTGAGTGTGTGTTAGTGATTTTTAATACAATTCTCCTGGTGATCACTGTGTCAAACTGAGCCTCATTTGTCTGACTTGGTGTGATGACTGAAGCTTGTTGATACCTGACTGTGTTGAGAGCTCTTTTGAAATATGTACTCCCCAGAATGGGAAAGGGGCAGGTTGCTGTACTGGGTTGCTGCCTTGGTGGAAGAGAATACAGCTGATGGTGAGTTAGGAGATTGACCAGTTGACTGTGAGTGAAAGGCTTGAGTAAAAGTTACTCTCTCCTGTTGGTAAAAGTGGCGTCTGCAAGCCAAAGATGAGAAATGATGTCAGATACTACAAAGGTTTGAATTCTCACTGTTGCTGCTGTCTATCTTGATAAAGAAATACTTTAAAATGCAGAAAAACGTTTCATATTGAAACTATAACATCTGAAAGTACTTTTATTCTTCTTTGTGGTTTTGATATTTAATATCTTTTGTTAATGCAAATCCAGGCAGTAATTAAAGTGGAAGAATTTTTTCCCCATCCTTTAACTGATTGTTTTTGTGAAGCTCCTGTTTGATCTCTCAATTAAATTACGTTCAATGTCTTACACTGTGTTGTCTTTATTAGTTGGTCATTCTTAATGTGATAAAGAGCAAGACTAGTTGAAGTTTGATTAGTTTTAATGGATAACAGCAGGCATAGGTGTGACTTTCAAAAAACCACACTTTTTTCTTTTCTTGCCAGTTGTAAGAGACTTAAAGATCTGTGGCAGTTCAAGGAGCTTATTTTAAAAAGGTGTGAAATAATTGTGCAAAAGAGAAACTGGGCTGAGGAAGCTGCAGTGAAGCAAATTAGTACCTCACACTTGGGGAATGCTGGTGGTTCTTCACAAGGCAGTGATTGTGGGCTTAGTATGTGCATTTAATCTTCAGCTAATACCAGCTGTCTTTTAGTGTGATGTAGATTTAGTGAGACATACGTTAATGAAGTGTTTAGAAATCATTAGATTACTTTTAGGGTCTTTTGACTAAGAAAAGACTCCTGAGCTGAAGAGAAGTCAATATCTTTTCAACAGTGAGAGGTAAAACTCTTGTCCTCTTCTTGGTGGTTTTTTTGGTTGTGTTTTGTTTGGGGTTTTTTTGATTGTTTTTTATTTGTTTGTTTTAAATTTTTTGATCATGACTACTTGAATGTAGGGGACTTAAATCTTTATTAGAAGATTCTCTTAAAATAGAGAACTGGGCTAAAAGGTGAGGATTACTGCACTTAAAAAAAAAAAATTACAGTAATGTTTAGCATGTTGGCCAAGATTCAAAAGTATCCTTTTAGATTTTCCTCAAATTATTACTTTTTTTTTTAAAGTGTAGCTTCCTACTTGGATGAGTTGTACAATCCTTGTTCACATCTTTGAATGATAAAGGTTAGCAATATAACATACTGTTGAATTCTTTAAACAAACATCTAGAAAATACTGACTCATAACTAATTGGCCTGTAGTGGAAGAGTTTTATTAAAAATTGAGTTTTGACATGAACATTCTGGCTCATAGGCCCCTACAAGACAAATCAGGGGTTTCTATCTGCCAAGATTGGTTTCTCTTTATTTTTCTTAAACCAAGACATTTACCATGGAGCCATATGTTTTAAAATTTGTATTGGAACCAGAGGGTTCTTCTGAGTGAATTTGCCAGATTAGGTGTCGGTAAGAAATCCACTACCAGCCATTCCAAATTTGTACAACATTTTTCTTGTTCTGTTGGGAACTAAAGCACCAAGCATTTCTTTCTGCTTTGTGTTCACCATTTTGAAAATGGATAAAGATTTGCTTCAGATGGTAACATTTTAAATTCTTTGATTCCTGACTTTCAACTCCCTGGGAAAAGTCTTTACCTCAGCACCTTTCCCATCATCATCATCATCACAATTAGTTCAAGGTCAGACTTAGAGGAAAGTGTGATCTTTTGTTTCTTTAACCAAAGAAACCATTCTTTACTGGAAGAGCACTGATGTGTTGGAATTAGATACCTGGTATCATTTTCTTTGCATCCATAGTTTTTCTTTGTGGTTGATATCTTTTATTGTGTTTTGGGTTTGTTTTTTTAATCAAAGTATTCTGTTGTGTTTAATACTTTGCAACTTTTGTATTAATGTACCAGACTTTTAAGAGTAATTTCTAGCAAACAAATGTAAAAAGAGGTATCAGTATGGGGAAGGCAAAGATAATCTTCCTGGAAAAAAAAATTGCATAATCTATCACAAGTTAAGATGCTTCATGTCATTCATCAGTTTGATCTGTGTTCTTCCTTGCCCTATTTTTTGTGTGCTGTCATTCCAGTGGTAAGCTGTCCCTTAACTATACTCAATACTCTTAAGTTGAATAAAACCTTTAAGTTAATGAGGAAGAGAGGGGTTGGTTATTTGTGGTTGTGTGTTATTTGTCACTTTTTTTTTTGTGAGGGAGGTGTTTGTTTTGAGTGACTTTATTGCAAAGTTTTATTCTTCAGCAGCAGTTCTTCAGGGCCACTGGACCAAGGATCTGACCCTGTGCCATCCATCCATTCACCTCTGGCAGTGGGACAAAGAGTATTGGTACTTGCCCCTAGTGATTCTAGGGAGTGGACTTTCTCCTGCAGTACAGGGACTGTTTCATTCTTTCCCAGTATTGTCATTGAGACTGATGCACTTTGTAATGGAAGAAAAAATAAAAAGATAAATGCTTGAACTAGATGGAAATTCTATAATCCAAGTTTAAATTAAACGGAATGCTTTGTCTTGGTTTTAAATTTAGAATGTTGTTACATGATTTGGCTAATTACATTTTGTTTTTCCTTGCTTTGAGATGAGGGTTTTCTTGATAAATCCTGCCTTTTTTTTTTCACTGAACCATTAGGGGGTTATAAAATCAATGAGTGATGAATCACATGCAATTAGTCTGTCTTTGGATCTAAACTGGAAGTTAATCAAACTTTAAATATGTATTTTGCATCTTGTTTGTGCTAATTCACTACTGCATTATGTATTTTTGCTAAAGACACTGTTGATTTTGTACAGGAAGATGCCCAAGAGGAATTTGGCTGGAAGCTGGTTCATGGAGATGTGTTCAGACCTCCGAGGAAGGGAATGTTACTATCTGTCTTTTTGGGCCAAGGAACACAGATTTTCATTATGACATTTATTACTTTATGTAAGTAACTTTATTAAGGTGATGTGTTTGTAGTGTAATAATGTTAAGAAAGATATGAAACCACTTATAGAAGCCTACTTTTGGAAATCAAGTCCTACCTTTAGTAAAACAGAATATTAATGCTGTTTCCTCACAAGAATCTAGGTAGTTTCAGTGCTGCTGTGGTAAGAGGTGTTGCTCACGATGTTGTGGTATCAGGGCTAATTCAGATTCTTCATGTTTGCAGAAATGAAGCTTCCTTGTTACAAGTTTCTTTAAAAAAAAAAAAAAAAAAAAAAAGGCAAACAACCAAACCAGTTTGTCATGGTGTAAATTTTCCAAGGATCCACTAACGCAAGTTCAAAGACATGTAATCAAAGCTTTAATGTTCTTGGAACACTTTCTATCTAATATGTTTGACACAACAGCCTGCAGCCATGCAGAAATAAGAGCAAGAATGCATGCCAATGAAATAATACTGACACAACACTGAGATAATATGAGAGCCTACTGTAAATAGCTGTATATACATGTGATGATGTAACCTGTCACAAGCTGCTGTTTTGTTATATATAAAGTATACGACCCTTGCTTTTCTTACTGTGTAGCAGAACTGGAAATACACTTGTTACAAAAGAATTCTGCTCTCCGGGTTTTATTCAGACTTTTTGGCCTTTCATAGAGGATCTGTGTTCTTTCTGTGCTTTGCATGATGCTGTAAGATTAATAGAATTTTCTTGATGGGCTTGCCTTTCAGTGTTGATCACAACTCTTCAACTTGACTGTGATAGTTTCCTGGGCAACCAGTGTGGTACAGGTAGAAACTGGGGGGGAGCAGGGAAATAACTTTTCTGTTTGAAAACAAAACTTCCCACTAGAAAGCACTGACAGACTTCTTTTTTGAGAATTAATTCTGCACTGGCCTCTACAATTAGTTCAGACAGAGGCAGCCCTCTTTTAGTGAAGAGACACGTTCTTGAGTAAGGTGTTGTCCATTGTGGTGTCCGAGAGCCTTTTGTGGAAATTCAAGCAAGTGACTCCACAGCTCTTAATTAAGATCATCTATCTTCACAGTTATTTCTAACTTAAAAAACAAAAACAAATCCCCAAAGCAAAAGGACCACCAAAATTGAAATAACTTCCCAACAACAAAAAAACCCTTGGCTCTTGTCAAAGTTTTTGGCTTCTTCAGACCTACTGGTTTGGATGTCCTTTATGCCATATATTAAACTTCTCTTGTTACTTAGCATGTATAAGTGTTAACCATGGATGTTTGCAGGAGGACTGTAGGATTTTGGAAGCAGACTTCTTCAAGCTGGAATTTGGTTCGAGTTCATCTCTGTGTGGCATTTTATTTTTGTCTTTTGGCTATGAGAAACTTTCTGGTTTAAAAGATGAGGTGGAAATAATGCTTTATGAAGGAAACAGGGACTTTAGGGGTATGGTTGTATGATGGGGGATAGATGAGAGCACATAGTCTTTGTTTAAACATCTGGTAGTCAGAGGGATAAATCTGTGTGTTACAGGGGAATTTTGACAAGTGTCCACACATGGCTAAATCGTTTTGTTTCTTCAGTCCTAGCTTGCCTTGGTTTTCTTTCTCCTGCCAACCGTGGTGCTTTGATGACCTGTGCAGTTGTATTGTGGGTCTTACTGGGAACCCCAGCTGGTTATGTGTCCGCTAGAATGTACAAGAGTAAGTACAGTGTTTGTTTACTGTGAACAGCATGTTAAATTCAGAATTGCTTGGCTTACTATAAACTTCAGACTGGAGGTGATGTCTCAGGGCAGCCAATCTGCTTCTTTCTGCTGTACTGCAAAACAGCTGGAAAAAGTTCTGAACTTGAAATTGTTTTTACTTTTTCCCTCAGCATTTAGAGGCGAGAAGTGGAAGACAAATGTTTTGCTTACAGCTCTCCTTTGCCCTGGGTTAGTATTGTTTCCCCTCGTTCTTTTCTTTTTTTCCATAAGTATAGATGAATCTGCGGTGGGAAGGAGCAGAAGGGAAAAAGTAAATGATGATGCTTGTTTGTGTGATTATTTTCTTTTTTGTTCTCCAAGTTGCTGTTTCTTTTGTATATTGCCTATCTGTGAATATAAAGAAAAATGAATTCTGAGGAGCTGGAACCCATACTCCAGAACACAGCTTCTTAGCAGCTAGTTTTGTAACCAGCTGTTGTGGCTAGGAGGACTCTCTTGCAAGGTGATGTCACAGCCTTTGAGAATCACTGCACCAGAACATGAGGCATAGCCATGGGATGATTCCAGTTTGGTACCACAGCACTTGAGATGTTCTGGGTAATCCTGTCTTAACTGGTAATAGGTATGGTCGCTTTGGGAGGAAGTACATGGTTTTGTGGTAACTTGGGAGTGTCTGTTGTGCTCTCCTTTCAATCAGGCAGAACCCCTATTACCTTAATTAGAGTATCAGAGCCTTCTTGTAACCATGTTGATGAAAAGGACACAGGCCATATAATTGGGGGTTTTTTAAGTAAATAGCTGTATACTGCTGTACTAAACAGAGATGCTTGCTATGCTTCTGGGTGAGAATGATGCAGAGATTCTCTTAAATGGGTTATAATCTTATATATAAATGTAGGTAGTGTCCAGTTTTGGATGTGCTGTAGCATGTATCATACTATGGCAAATACTGTCATATTGGGAAGGGTGATAGCTTCTCTACCTTTCATTTTCTCATGGTTCTCAAGACCTTCTGTGAGAATAAGGCCAGTGAAGAAAGGGAACAAACTAGTTTCTTTTGCAAGTCTTCTGTATTTCTTGGTTGCAGCTTTGATTATGTGAAGCTACTCTTTGACAAATGTCCTTGGCAAAAGTTAAGGAAAATGTTATAAAAAAATATTCTTAAGATTATCTCTCCCCTAAAAAAAGCCCAGAATGAATAAAGCATGACTTGGTTTGGAGTGTATTAGAATTTCATCAAATGAAATGTAATGCATTCAGTAACAACTGAATGTTGCATTTCTATGAGGAAATATGATTTCTAAATGAAATGTGCTTCAGTCGCCCTGCTGTCATTTAGATATTATCTTGAGAGAGAAGAAAATATTTATCAGTAGAAGAAATATTGTGCTATCATTTAAACTCCCAGATAAATTAAGTTTCACAGAGGAAGTAAAATGATTTGGGATGGTAGAATAGGAACAGATGTCTTGATTAAGCTATGCTAGTTCAGTGAATTTGCATAATATCATAAACAGCCTAAGGCTGTTGCAGCCTCAGTTAGACTGATGGGAGTTCACATTTGCAGTATTTTGTTTTGTTTTTTTTATCTTTGGAAGGGGTAAGTGATGTCTGTTACATACTCAGGCAGATGATAAAGATTAGCAAGACTTCTAAACTGGATTTGGTTTTTATTTTTTGTTCAAGAGACACTTACACCAGGGGCTGCTTGGGTGTGCATATATAGCAGGTCTCTTTCCCCCTCCTGGTTTTGGCAAGTGTAAGGCCTCTCCTAGGGAAAAAAGGAGCCTGCCTATTGCTCTAATCCTCCCTCCTTCCTTTATAAATCAAATACAGTGGAGCATGCGTGTTCACTTCAGGGCAGTTTAAATTCTGCCTCCAAAATAGTTGGTTTTGGTGGGTTGGTTTTGTTTGTTTTTTAACAAAACCCAGACAATGGTGGGCTTTGAAGGGGTCCTTCCTGAAGCTGAGTTTTCTGTAATACATCTCTGAATCTGTGAATAAGGGAAATTCAAGCAGGCTTTTATATGGGGCTGCCTCACAGTGTATTTTGCTTTGCTTTCAGAATGGGGTAGCTTTGAAACCTTCATCACGTGTCTCGGAGTTGGTTTCTAGTGTTGTCCTAGGATGTTTAGAGAATGAGGCATATGCATTTAACAGGGGAGGAAAGAATAAGTCTGGAGAGATGTCATGACTGATGGAGTATTTAGTTAAATTCTCAAAAGGTGTGAGCTACTTAACTGTGTAACTGCATGAGGTGTTACTAGAAAGATTCTCCTTACTGGGAAGAGCCCTCTTTAATCCACCCTCCTGCTAGCATGTTGCTGGGACACGTGCTGTGGCAGGGTAGATGTTTGTTGTGAGTGTGATGTGTGGCTTGCTAAATAAGAGATTTTTTTGCTATTGCTATTCTTAGACCTAAATAAAGAAATGAAATGACTGGCAGTAATAGGAAAGGTGATGCAGATACACAAGGGGTTTTATTTATTTTCTTTTAGCATTCTTTGTATAGATTTTTTTTTTTTACACTTGGATTTTTATGTTACTTTGTGGGCTTATGTGCAGAATCTTTACTGAAATAGTGGCTTTACCACAGATACTTGTATTCTAGACATTGGGTGTTGTGAGCTTGTTCTACATTAACTGCACTACTGCTGAAAGTAACTATGACTGTTAGGGAATGAAAGCTTACAAGAAGATGGACTTTTCTGATGCAGACTTGACTGGTTTATGCATTTTAATATTAATTTATATTTATTCTGACCCAATATTTTTAATATCTTTTCTGATCTTTTTTTCAGGATTGTCTTTGCTGATTTCTTCATTATGAATCTCATTCTCTGGGTGAAAGGATCCTCAGCTGCCATCCCTTTTGGCACTTTAGTTGCTATCCTGGCTATGTGGTTTGGCATTTCAGTCCCACTAACCTTTGTTGGTGCATATTTTGGCTTCAAAGAGAAGGTAGGTCTCTTTGAATACAGTTTTGAAGTATAACTGACTTCTGCAGTTGAGCCGTTGACTCCCTAAGCCTACAAGAGCTGGTTGGACTGAAACTGCTACGGCCCTGGGATTGTAAAATGATATTTCACTCTTGTCATGATTTTGGAACTGAGTATAGGTTTCTAATGTTGCATTAAACTCTTTTTTCCTGTCCATTCATTAGAATCAGATTTTAATTGTGCTCTTGGAGGTCTTGTGTGCCTTTTGTACTTCAGTAATTCAGTACCTCACAGCACTTTCATTTTTAAAGTAGTATTTCATTTTGACTTCGCTAGTTTGAGATAATGCCAGACAACTAAGAAAACAGATTTTTTTTTTATATATATATATATATTTATTTTTTTTTGGTTTTGTTTGTTTGGTTTAATTTTTTTATTAAAGACTGAACAGCTTTCTCTTTTTTGTTCTGTTTACTGACCAATAGCTGGAATATCTAAACCACTAGTATTTTTTTCCTAATGATGGATAGCATGTTTATAGTTTTGTTTTGTATTTTTTGGTTTGGTAACTTGTGGTGTCTTATGGATGAAAAGAAAGTTAAGTTATGTTTATCAAATCTTTGGCTGCTTTTAGCAGGGAAAAGCAATTTTATTTGTGATGTAACAATTTGTCTTAATTTCTTTCAAAGCCGATTGAACATCCAGTTCGTACAAACCAGATTCCTCGCCAGATTCCAGAACAGTCCTTTTTCACAAAGCCATTGCCTGGTATCATAATGGGTGGCATCTTGCCCTTTGGCTGTATTTTTATTCAACTTTTTTTCATTCTGAATAGCATTTGGTAAGTATTGCTGTTGTTGTTCTTGTTCTAGTTATGCAGGTTTGCTAATAAACGCACAGTTGAGTTTGAACATCCCAGACCAATAAATCACAGAATCACTCAGGTTGGAAAAAGACCCTTGGGATCACAGTGCCAACCATTAGCCCTACTGTACAAAAATTAGGTATAAAGCAACCCTTATAGACTGCTGTGGAATTTCCAGAAACTGTATTTTATTCCTGTGCTTAGAAATTATAAAATTAGATGCTCTTATTGACAGCTGCAAAGTATGAAACTTGAGTCCCATTTCCTTGTTGCATCTTTCTGGCTCTGAACAGCACAAACAGGTTTTCCTGCAGTTGTGATTAGGTGGAGCCTAATCTGTTGTGTAACTATTCTGATTTATGAAACTAATATGTGTGAGCAGTTTCAGCTGCCAAATCGGAATCAGGTCAAGAATTTGGGATTCCATGTTCTGCAAAACAAAGTCTCCACCCTCTGTGAAACATTCACACCACTCCTAAATCTTGTCCAAACCTAGTCAAGCAGGTGCATGGAAAATGAAACCAGTGCAAACTTTCCTAACTTTCACAATGTAAATATGAATTGTTGAATATATTGTTATTCAATGGGAAAATACTGACCTGAAATTGCCAGATTTTTAAGGTGTCCTCTGTTTATGTTGAGATTTCCTACACAGTGGTTTTCTAAATCAGTTTTTAAGTGCAAATGTATTAGACATTTCATAGTTAACCTTTCACACTACAGTTTCTAGTTCTATTGAGGACTAATGTAGCTATGCTGGAAAATGTAATTTGCTGACAAACAGGTACACTCTGGGCTTTTGTAGTTGAAATTACTCAACATCCAAATGTTTCTCATTATTCATCCTGCAGAAGGGAAGCATGGAGGGAACGGGCAACTTCCACTCCTGTCAAATCTTAACACTGCAGTAATTGCCACATCACTGAATAAAGTTAATGATCTGAAAGACACCAGATTAAAGAAGTGTATTTCCCTTGAATTTATTTTTGGAGCATTTTCGTGTTTGGTTATCCCTTGTATTGAAGTCAGACTTGACTTGGGGATAGACTGGAAGTGGAGAAGCATCTGGTTGGATGTGTTGAGGAGATGCAGAGGCACTTGGAAAACTGAGCTGCAGTTGTAGGCAGGAAGTGGGTATTGTAACTGGGGAACGGTGCAGATGATGCAAGTGATAGGGAAGCTAAAGGAGACCTGAAGTGGTAAAAATTTCTGGAAGTTGCCCATAACTGTTCTCTGAAAGCTGATTGAATTTTACTTTAAGGGACATACAGCTGAGGACTTTGAGCATTGCTCTGTAAAACAGTGATGCTCTTTACAGAGTACGTTCACATGGAGGAAAGAAAACTTTTATGAATCAGGCAATAGTGGTATAGACAGAGTTACCCCAGTTGTGTGGATTAAGTTAGCTAGTTAACCTTGTTCTGTTAGCTTAGCACCTGGCCAAGCAACACTGTAAACTGTTTTTATTTACTACTTTATTTTATTTTATTTTAGGTCTCATCAGATGTACTACATGTTTGGTTTCCTGTTCCTAGTTTTTATAATTCTTCTAATTACATGTTCTGAGGCTACAGTTTTGCTGTGCTACTTCCATCTGTGTGCAGAGGTAAAAAGTACAGTTTTCATGCAGATACCACTTGTAGCTGGAAGATGTGAATACCTCAGCTCTGTTTCTATCCTTACTGTGACATGCTGGACACTGTGAATGGATGGTATTGCAGCCCTTGGCATGCCTTTGCCACTCTTCTGAAATGTGCCTTTTGCTTTAAAATCCACTGTTTGCAGCAGATAAGCAAAACCAGATAGCCTTGATATTAAAATAATGTCATGCTTGTAGTGCAAGCACTAGAGCTGACTTCAAGAAAGAAGTAGCTATGTGCTGTGTTGGAATTTTTCTTTTTTCTTGAGATAAATTTTGCAGAACATTTTTCATAAGACAATATTACTTTTTAACCAGCTTGCTTGTATTCTCTTTCTCCCATGCTATCTCTTACTGAATGGTTTATTGTTTCTTTCAGGATTATCATTGGTGGTGGCGATCATTTCTGACAAGCAGCTTTACAGCAGTTTATCTCTTTATCTATGCAGTTCATTACTTCTTCTCTAAACTCCAGATAACAGGAACTGCTAGCACCATTTTATACTTTGGTTACACAATGATCATGGTCTTGATTTTTTTCCTTTTCACAGGTAAGTACCTTGTTCAAACTAAAATGAATGCAGGGATTTCCATTTTTGAAATGAGAAACACTCGGTGAAATTTAGACTATCTGAAACATTAAATACAATTTATGGCTCTTTAGGCAGTGTTACTTCTAAGGTTTGCCACACCACATACCACAGGAAGACATTCTTTAAGGTTGTTTGGTTGGTTTTTTTTCCCCTAGCTTGAAATTACATTTATTTATAGTAAAATTAATTTGCCTTTATTGTATATTATATTAGCAGTGAGTTCAACCTGTTATATTTTCAAAGTGCTGTTCTTACTCACTTCGATGTCAGGGGTGTTGAACTTGATTCTGAATTTTGTTACTGGTTCTAGAAGCTCTATAGTTTGAGATACTGCACTCCATATACAGAACATAAAAAGATGATTTCAGCTTTCACTCTTAGCAAGTGAAGCAGGTCAGCGCTGGGGAAAAAGTGAGTGTTGACAATAGAGAGTTCTAGTACTGTTAGAGGTGGACTTACCTGCTCATTAAGCACCACTTCTTAATGGCAGGCATGTAGTGTAACTGGAGGGAACTTTGCAGTATGGCTCTCCATTTTTAGTAGTCCAGCTTTTCTGATGTTGCTCATGCAGACTAAATGTCTTCTACAGAATTACTCTGATGTTCATAATCACTTGGCTCAAACTATAATTTCGAGGTTGATTTGATGTGAAATCTATGCCAGATTTACCATGTGTTAGATGAAATTAGAAGCTCTTTGAAGGGTACTGGCCCTTAAAAATAGCCAGGAGCATTTTATGTTGGTGTTCATCCTGCTGCTGCTGTTTTGTATGTAGTTTTAGCACATGGAGTCAGGTCTCTTACATATCACTCTGCTTAGCATCATGACGTACTGCTGTGGTAGAACTAGAGAAAATGCTACTTGATATGTAATGGGTTGGTCATAAAACCAACCTTTACATTCATACCTAAGATATGTAGTGGAGGATCTCTCTGTGGGTGGCTCGATGGTTTGGATTGTTTCTTCTTAACATCTGCCTGATTATTGAAACCTGATGTCATCGCTTTGTGTTCGCTTTAAGAAATGCATCACATAATTCCCTTGATGCAGTTAAAACAAGAGTGGATACAGTGGGTAATGAAAGTCTTAACATCAGGCTTCAAGTTTGTCAGTTTAGTAGGGAGAAGGACCTCTTTCATCTTTATTGCCTCTATGACTGGCTGATAGGAGGCAAAAAGAGCACTGTTCATAATAAAATACTGAAGAAAATTCCTGTATGTTTGAAGAAAGCAGTTACTCTGTAGAAATTCTATTTAATAACATTAATTGGCACTTATTGCTAGATTTTTATTGTTGTTTGTAATTTAGACCTGTGTCTTTTCAAAAGAAAGTAGAAAAAAAAATTTAAAAAACAGAATTTAAAAGTTGGGGGGAAAAAGAGGATTATTTAATTCTTCAAATTTTTAATTATTAGAAGGAAAACACAAGTTGGCACATTGCCAGTTAAACCCCTGCTTAAATCCTGGCAAAACAGACAAACTTCAAATGTCCTCTGTAATATGTATCTATATAATTTTTTTTAAAACTCCGAAACAATAGTCTAAAAATGTTTAATTACTTTTAAACTAAAGCAATATGTTAATATGTGTCTGGAATTTAGCATAGGTTAGTTGCTATTCTGCCAATTTCAATTTCACTTATAAGATGCAAATTGGTAGAATTAAAAATATCCCTTTCATATATAAAATGATAATTGAAATTGTCATGGCAGCTGCTGAAATGGTATTAAAAGCTTCAGATGTGCTGATCCTGGAGTTCTTGATGTGGAGACTATCGAGGCCCCAGAAGCACAATAATAAACTGTGCTGCTGTTACTTTTGCGGTCGCTTTGTTTTGTTTTGTTTTTTAATAGAGCCACAATAGTGATAATTACTGCATTTATAGTTCACAAGGAAAGCTCTGACATGGTTCCCCCTCCCTTTTTTTTGTTAAATTTAATAGAACAACTAATCTCTAGAAAGGTAATAGGTATAAAGGGCATATGGAGTGTGTAGGAAATCCTTGCCAATGTAGAACACTGTGATAAATTTGTTTCCTATATTTAGTTTGGTTTTTTTGGGAGGGCTCAAGTGTAACCTATTCGATATAGATGACTCAAGTAGAAGACACCTAACTTTGCTTTCTTTTGTAAAAATATTTCTTAATAGCACTTGGGAAAATAAAGGTTTGGTCCTTTAGCAAACTCCCTCACCTCTGTAAACTCATAATGTAACTTTACACACTGGTTGCATTAATAGCCTTCTTCCTGTATATATATTCCCAAAATGGGACCTTGATCTGTTCCACTTAAGTTAGCACTAGGTATTTTGGTTTTCTCTATTCTTGCTTATTAGATCTCAGCAACTGTGACAGAAATATAAAGGGCAGCGTTAATACCTCCTGCGTGGCCATGTGTTGTGTTGGTGTGGACATTACAAAAGAGATTATAATGAATAAGTAAATAGGAACTGAATGCTTGTGTGGCAACAATGACAATAACATAATCTGACCGGTGAAATCTAACAATTAATGTGCTCACCCAAACAAGAGAATTTCATTTTAATGTACAAAGTGCACCTAATCTTTCAAGAAATAATAAGCGTGGTTGAATGGGGATAGCTACGTGATTACATGCATTTTATGCTAGGAGACAAAAAAATGCTGAACATAGTCAAAGCATGTTGCTTTAGAGTGACCTCTATTTTTGAACATCATTTTCACTTGTGAGTTAATGCCATTTTCAAAATTGAGTTTTGATCTTCTGGGTAGATTGTGTTTAGAATCCGAGATTCTGAAGCACCCACCACTGTGCAGTGATTGAAACCAGTATGATACAGAGAGCTTTTAAGGTACATAAGAAGTATCAGCCAAGTGCAGAGTGCTTTTCTATTTGCTTTCTTACAATCAGTTCGTGCTTTGAATTCTTTTTTGTTCATTAAACAATAAAGCTAGAAGCAATGAATAGAGCCGAACAGTCTGTTTAATGTATCTTGGCATTATTCTGTGCAATAATGCTTGTTTTTAGTGTTGAATTCAAACTAGTTGACTAGTAACTTCCCTGTGCCCAGTTAGATCCTAGCTTTCTGTGTGTAAGAAAACGAGTGCAACTGATAATGGCAATTTTACTGGGCAGAGCTCCAGGTGTAGGAAACTGATCCTGCGCTTACCTGTGTTTTAAGATTTGCCTTAGTCAAAGTCATTACAAGGGGAGCTTCAGAACCTGTTACACTAGTCAGCAGTGGCCTAAAGATCCAGTATATTGATGCTTTTCTGTATAAAGTTTGGATACAAGTGGCAATCCTGTGAAATGGGCTGAAATGTGGAAAACATATTCTAACTAGAATTTCCAAACGAGCCAAACTAGTTCAGAGTTATTATTCTGCCCTGGTCACTGTTCATTTGCAGGTCCCTTTCTGATTGGGGTATTGGCTCCTGTGTAGAAAATAGGAAGCTTTTTGACTCAACTGCCTTTTGTGGACCTCTTAGCAGTTTATCAAATCACAAGCACCCCCAGGTCTGAGGTGGAGAAAACACTGAATTCCTGTGAACCAGGCACTGTACTGCTTACATTCTGCAGAACACAGCTAAGCTTTTTGCTGCAGTACCATGAGCAATCCTGTAGGTAAAGCAGCTGTTCAACTTAAAGCAGATTATAACTGTTGTCTCCTTATTGTACATTCATTTTTGTCTATTCATACTGATTTTTGTAATATTGGTACAATTCTGTGCTGACCTGAGCTTTTGGAAGTACCCAGTCTGAGCTTTTGGTCCACGTTACTAATGCCTCGCTGATTGCTGTGATTAATTTGCATTTCTAAATCTGCAGTTGGATCCTTAGGGTAGATTTTCAACCTAGTTGTGACTCTGCCAGCACCTTTAAACCACCCTGATCCTTGAGCATTAAGAAGAGGTACTTTTGGGATCCTTGGTTTGCTGGCCTTTTTCAAGTTTTCTGGTCTGTAGAGCGTGTGGAATCTGTTCATGGGAGGGCAGAAGAAATTACAATACTGGCGAGCCCTAATTATCAATGTGGAGGTAATGACAGATGGGAACTCTGATGACCAGGGAAGGTAGTGACTACAGAGGGCTGTATCTGTGATGAGTCTAACCTTTCTCTCCTGAGCTTCTGAGTCCATGGTTCAAATCTGGTACCAGTTATTGCTTATGTTAGGAAACATAGTCTTACTCTACTGTCACTATACTGGCAAAATTTCTGATAAAATTTGAAAAAGGAGCAGGGGGTACTTGAGTCTTTGATTTGCTAAACAGACCTTTTTTTTTTTTTGGAGGGAAGTTGAAAATCAATGTTACTGAAACCTGTGAAAAATCTGTTTATAGATGAAATGCTTGTTCACAGTATGAAGTCTTCAGATTCTGCTGTGAATGAGGCCACGTTTTACAGAAAGCTGACGTATCAGAAAGATTCAGAGTGACAAGGATTGGAGGAAAATACTATGGACTTAGAGTGTTCCCATATTAAGTTATGGAAGGCTGTGGAAAATCTCATTCTTGTGTTGAAGTTACACATTTTTGTTATGATATTACAGTTTTGTTCGAGAACAGCAGATAGATTTTTAAGATATCTCATCTGTTAAACATTTGGCAGAAACATTTCTTTCACAGCCATAAAAGGCTCAAAGGGGCCTGTATTATAAAAACAACTAGAAAGCAGATGCTGAGAACCATTATTAGGAAAAAAACCATGAGAGTAAGGCTTAGAGTAACAATGCTGATATTGGAGTATTGGACACAGTAGGAAGGAGTGAGAATTGACCATAAACTGCAAAGACTTAGCGATGTCAAGCCTACAAAGGAATTAAATTCCTTCTGTGGTTGGTGTCTAATCTCCTATCAACGGCAGTAAATCTGCTGTCTCCTACTGTTTCAGAGGATGATAACTGCAAACTTGGAGGGAAAGGGTAATCTGTGGCATATAATAGTAGGCTGTCAAAAAGCCTTTAACTGCAAATATACATGGTAGCACAAAGAACACAAGAATGGGCAGATAGATAATAAGCATCCAAAGACAGGTCCCTCACTTATCAAATACGTAGATGTGGGCTGAAAGACAAATATGTAATGAATGTAGAAAAGACAAGGGCTTAATAAAGAACCACCTCGTTAGTAAGCCAGTTGCAATGAAATAGTGGAAAGAAGTTGGAGCTGATACTAAACGTGGGCTGTACAAACAGAGAAGGATGAATGTAAAACTGGAGGAGCGGAGGGCGTGATCTTTCCAGTGCCTGTAGCATAGCTGGTGAGGGCTGTCACAGGGCGGGCACGTGTCTGTGTGAATTCAGCTGAAACTGAGACCTTCCCTTGTTTTAGCTGGTAAGGCTTAACATCATCGTGGCAGTTCACCCCTAGGTGAAAGCGTGAGGAACACTGCATTGGTTCCCCTAGAAGCTGAGGACTTAATTGGATGGTGCTCAGTATCTCCTTGCATGCTATGTTCCTGAAATAATTTAAAAATAACTGTGTGGACAGTGTCTTTGCAGTTGCTCCATAATGGTGACTGGGGGGTGCAGGTTACAGACTTTTCTTCAGCTCAAAAATAGAAAATTGGTATAGACTTATTGCATTCAGTGTCATCTCCTCTCTCCATCATCTTACTTCATCAGCACGGGGCTAACTTGAGCCACAGGACTTGACATGTGGCCCAGAGTCCTTCAAGAAGGTAGTTGTGGTTTGGTTTGTTCCCCCTCCTCCCCCTGCTGTTGGGTTGAGTGACTGAAGAACTGTATTGGTAGGAAATCCAGGAAGGCTACACCAAACCAGACCACACCACAGGTCTGCTACCAAGCACAATCACAGCAGTACTCCCAGGAAGGGGCAGAAGAACAAGGCAAGTGTGTGCTGATACTTTCTCCCAGTTTCCTCTCAGCTGTGGCTCAAGGGATTTTTTTTGTTAATATTATTATTTTTTTTTTTTTAGCCCTTGAAATGACATCTCTGTAACTGACAGCCTCTGGCTTTCTTTGTTCATGAGCTTGTTCCCTTGCCCAGGATACCATATGTTTTTGTTCTCTGTAGTGACCTGTGAGAATAAGTCTGCAGCTTGAGTACGTTACACAAAATTATGTGTTTGGGTTTGTGTCACTGCTAGTTTCATTTGATGCTTGCTCCCAAGTGCTGTAGCACTCAGAGCATTGCTTTAGCAAAAGGAAGGAACTGGATATACAGAGTAAGAAGTTCCCTTTTCTTCAGTATAAATAGACTATGATGAACAGAAAACGAGGCCAGGTTATTTTTCCCAGGGCCTTGTTTTGTGTCATAATTCCTAAGTGGCTGTGAACTAGTGCAGACCTAAAAAACCCAGGTAGGTGTTAACTTTGTGCGTATAAAAGTTAGTTTCTTAAATGGTGCTGTGTGCCTGCTAGTGGTGATAGTGGCATTGCCTTCAAGGGTTTAAATGTACAGCAAGCAGCCTGGTCCTAAAAGTCATCTTTGATCTAAATCAATAACTTAGCCTAGGGACCAGTGGGTGTTGTTAGATTTAACAAGTGCTGCTATTCTGGATAGTTAGCTGGATTACAATGTTATGTTCTGTCCTGCTGTGAAGTGCTAGTTAGATTTTTCTCTGGGAGCAAGCTGGAAGATCACCTAACCATTTTCACTTTCTCATTTTAGGGACTATTGGATTTTTTGCCTGCTTCTGGTTTGTAAGTAAGATTTATAGCGTTGTGAAAGTGGACTGAAAAGCATCAAAGTGTCTTTTGAACATATCTCCCTTGCTGTTTGATAATTTTTACCATGTATTGAAAAACATCCTGTGTAATTATTCTAATTTGTAAAAGCTGAAGAGCAGACGCCAGCATAAAATACAGATTTTTATGGAAGGAAGTTACACCATTGGAAAAATGTTTACATCAGTGTACTTATTGAGTATGTTTGTTCTAATATTTCTAAAAATGATATCTGAAATTGTATCCAAAAAGGACAAATGCAAATTCTGTGGACTAGTTCATTTGAGAAATGAGTGCTTTATACAGTCCTGCAGCTGAAATTCCTTATTTTATTTTATTATTTTTGTTACCTCTTTGGTTAACATTTATATACCATGAAAGCATAGGACTGTCAAGTAAATCTATGTAAAATGTGAATTTTTTTTAACTTAACTATGATTGTACATATTATCCCGCACCTTCTTTACAACTAGATCTCTTCTTACAAATGTACATGCATTTAGTGTAATGTAGACTTTAATAAAAATACCGACACTGGTTTTTGTTCAAATAAAACTGCACAACTCCATCTGTCTTGTTGCCTTTTTTATTAATTAGGCCTTTTCTGCTTGGACACGGATTGCAATAGTTTCAGCAGGTTTTACACTGTTTCTAAGCAGGTTGGTTGTGGCTTTGGCTGCAAATTGCCTAAGCAAGCAGAAGGGCTGGTAGGTCACTTGAATCCATGTCTGTGTAGGATGGGCAGGGGCTTCCAAAACTGCTTCTGTTACCTGTGACTCAGCTGTGTGCTTGCTCTAACTTCCCCTCAATTTTGTTTTTTTTTTGTCTGGGCAAACTTAATTTCTATCAAAGAGGAAAACCCTTTTCCTTCGTTGAGCCTTCTGAAACACATATCTCCTTGTTCTTCATCCTGTGAAGACAGTGTGCAGCTTGTTGGGAAGTTTAACTGTGAATCTAGCGGGCTTGGGAATGGGTGATTGTGAAATGTGAAGCCTTTTTTCCTGCTCTGCAGAGCTTGTCCTTAAATGCTGGATTACACAAGATGGAGCATCTTAATAGCCTCTTCAGTTCTAAGATTGCAGGTATTCTTCTCTTAGGAATGTCAAGGCTTTAAAAAGGCTCCCTAAAATCTTGAATTGCACTTGAAGCTGAGCAGAGAGTCACTGCAGACACACGTTTCAATTGGCCGTGTTACTGACCCTGTTGGAGATGAATGGGGGGATGTTCACTCAGATTAATGGGTGAAATACTCAAAGCTTATTAAGTGGCATATGGAAACATTCATCGCTGGAAGCTGCTTTTCAGTGTCTAAGCCTGCAATTTAACAAGACCCAGAATGACTCCGTATCTTTTTGTGGTCATACAAATACTGTGTAATTGTAGTTAATGTTCAATATCCTTTCCAATATCCTTCAATATCCTTTTCTTTGGTATCAGGATTTCGAGTTTCACCTCTAGGTGTAGTTGTTCCCTCCAGGTTACTTAAGTGTGGGACAGATCACCTGGCTAAGCGGGGATGAGTACCAGGCTACAGCTTTTGAACAGCACTTCTGGCATAAAAATGAGACTTTGGAGAGCATAATAAAAAGAGTTAAGTATTAGTGTACTGGGAGGACCTGGCTACAGTAAAGATGGTTGCAAGTGAGGTTCAGGTATGCTTTTGATAGCAACTCGACCTCCCAAGTATTTTCCCCTCCTACCACAAAAGCTTCTTTTCCCTTCTGTTCCCTCCCAAAGGTGGAAAACTGCAGAGTTGCCATTAGAGAAACCAGCTTGTGATTATCTGCTGGTTCAAGAGCACCATTCATGCCATTAAAGATTTCATCCTTGCCTTGAAATTGGTGCTGCTCTGTTTAAAAAGGTCCTTCCTCTTACGTCTTATATTTCAAGTAGGGGGAGGATTTTACTGGATACTTAAAAATTGTTGGCTGAAGCTGCTTTTGAATTTTGCATGTTCAAAGGGAAATAAATTCATGAGGGAATTTGGAGCTACAGTTGGCATAAACTCCCAGCAGGAAACGTTACCAGATTAATATATATGCATTTCATAGGAGCAAGTAAGATGAGTTGTAAAAGCGCATTTCCAGGGCTTTTCCTGTGACTGCCAGCAAGGTAAAATGTAAGAACTGAGTTAAGCAACTTTCTGAAGCTTGCCAGTAGGCTAAAGCCACAGCTATGAAAGTAAAATCAGTTTTTTCTCCTGTAGTTATCATCAAAGAACTTGGTTTGGTTTTTGTAAGAGCCCCCGTTCATGCAAATTCAGTATAATTAGCAATTCAACAGTCCTGGTGGCAGGGACAGAATTTTGCAGAAGGAGAGAATGTATCCACAACAATCAGAAAAAGGCTGGAGTTTTGGTCTCATTCCTTCAAAAGAGACGGATACTGTCCCGGCAAAGGCAATGGTTCTGCTCTAGTTGTGTGTCATGGGCTGTACTCTTGAAAGTAATTAAAGTGACTTTTAAGGGTGCTCTTTATTTCTGTGCTGCAGGGATGAACTGGGGCAGGCAGTGTCCTGAGCGACTCGTACCTGAGCAGTGTGGTTTTAAAGCAGTTTCTCTGTTGTTTTCCCATCCACGGACCCCTGAGAGATTCACTGCTGCTGCACTCCTGCCAAAGAGACAACTCCCTCTCTCATCTCTTGAAGTCCTCCTGCCTCTAAATATTTTTTACTCGCCATTTGTGCTGTTTGCAGAGAACCTGGATAGAAGCCCTCAGCATTTTCTGGCATCTCTTTTTGACCGTGGAAGAGCTGAGAGTTGTTTTCTGACTTTGCACTTCTAGAGAGACCCACCAGGCTCTAAGTTAAATACGAATAGTTACCAGTGTGTCCATTTAAAGGTGGTGTAAGCCCCAGCCAGAAAGTAGCAGACAAATTTCTTAGTTTTAATTTAATGAGCTCAGAATGGGCTCTAATAATATGGTTTTCTGGTGATTCTCTTTGGGAGGTTTTTAAGCCGTGGGCGAAGATCTTGTCCACTCTGTTTTGAATTGGCCCTGGGTTTTGAAGATGAAATGGTCAGTATGGGGACTTGAATGTTTTAAGTGCTTAGATTACTGGTAACTGGTATCTGCTCTCTAACCCATTTTATATTAACTTATAAGTAATAGCTGTCACGTGGAAGAAACTGTTCTTCATCTGCTTTCATTAGAACAATGGGTTTACTAAAGCATCCCCTATCCTCTTGCAGATACTTGAGCCTTCCTGCCCTCTTGAAAAGAGGAAAACATTTGTCTAAGTGCTGGCTTCTCTGAAGTGCATTTATAGGCATCTCCATTGCATTTCTGTGACGCTCACAGCAAAGTAAAGCATCTCATGTGTAAGACTCTTGTAATAACCACCCAAACCCAGCAGACTTTGTAGAATGTCACGTTTGTCATATTTTAAGTAAAACTTGACAAGTTACAACAGAACCTCAAAGGAAGGAGTGATTCCCAGGCTGATGTCTTACATTTCATTCCACTTGCTTGAACAGTGTTGAACAGAACAGCCTCATCTCCCTTCCTGAATGTAAATGCCAAGAACAAGGCCGTGCTGATGTACAGCGAGGGTGGGTGTTGGGTGCAGTATGTTTATGGGATTGCTGCCCATACCTCTGTGAACATCCTTGAGATCTACACACGGTGCTGCTGGGGGGGAGCTGGGGACATGTGGCATACTCATAATTAATTGTGATGGAAGGATGTTTGATGAACAGCAATAAACTTGTCTTCAAGGCTGTGCTAAATGTTCCTTAAACCAGCTGTGCTTTTGTATTTGATAACACATTCAAAGTTCACATGTAAAATTTGTCTCCAGATTAAATCTACTCTGTACTGGGGGACGGGATCCCATCCTGGACCTGGGATCTCTTGGGGGATCTGGGGCTGAGATCTTCTAACAGACATCACCACATGAAGATCCAGCTGTGAAAATCACACATAAAAGAAAGACTATTGGGTAAGTATTGGGGACAAGACAAAGGGCTGCTGAAGTGGATGGAGAAGGGTTAGCTCATGCTGGTTTCTTAGATAATGTGCTTTCCCAATGGAGATCTTTCTGCCATAGTTTTACAGCTGATTTCCAGGTGTCCAGTTACTTTCCCATGAGCTGTATCACTGAAGGTAACGGAAATAACTTCGTGAAGTTCAGCACAGGTGTCACTGTTTCTCTCACCAGTTCACTTCCAAGCAGGAATAAATGCACCAGGATTCTGTGGAACAGCTGGTGGATGGTGCTTCCAGCTCAGGGTTAGAAATGTGAAGCTGCTGTGCTCTTCACCTGCAACTCCGCCTTGTTTAATTCAACTAGATTTGAGATCTTGCTGCTCTCTACAGCTAGGGAGGTTGTAGTGAGGTGGGTATTGGTCTCTTCTCCTGGGTAACTAGTGATAAGAGGCAATGGGCTTAAGTTGTGCCAGGGGATGTTTAGGTTGGGTATTAGATAATTTTTTCTTACTGAGAGAGTGGTGAGGCCTTGGAACAGGATTCCCAGGGACATGGTGGAGTCACCATCCATGAAGGGTCTCAAAAAATGTCTAAATGTGTCATTTCAGGACATGGTTTAGTGGTCCAGATAATATTTAGTAGACGGTTGGACTTGATGATCTTGAAGATTGTTTCCAACCTTAATGATTCTATGTACAGGAGAAGAGATCAAACTTTTCAGCCTCTTCATTAAGGCCAAAGTCATGACTTGACTGCAGTGCAATTTGCCTGTGGAGGACAGGCATTTTTTAATGGCAAAGAACATGTGGGAAAGGTCTTAACAACAACCTAGGCTTTCCCCTAGGATAACAACCAGCAGTGCAGCTCTTCTGGAGGCATGGTGCATCCTGCTTAGTGCAGTTTCTTTATACCCGGGTGGGATGCCTTTGACTTTGCTGAGATAAACCCAGGATGGCTGTACTGCATGTTCTCTGGAGATGCTGCAAGCCTGTACCCAAAACTTGGGGCTCACCATCTATTTTGCTATGCAATCTAACTACAGTTAGGGAGTTCACCCTACCGTACTTTATCTTCCTAATCTAGCTGCCTCTTAGTTACAGGCTGTGTGCACTAATTAGCTGTGCTCATACAAACTGGGAAGCCCTTAGACTTTCTGTGAAATTATTAGCGCCAGGATTTTTATAGATAACATTAGTGTCTGTGGAGTTTACCCAAGGTAATTTATGTTCTATTTGCAACTCGGGGAAAACTCTTAGATGTTTGACATCATAAACCAGTAAAAGGGAGATTTATTACAAGGGCAGAAAGAACAGGGCCCTTGAGCTGCTTTGTTTATCATAAAAAGTCGGGTTAATCAGACAGGCACATGTGCCTCCCATATTTTCTGGTTTCATTTCCCTCCTGTGCTGCTCCTTGACAGGCTCTGCAGTAGATGAAGAGGTGTGGGAGCCCGGGCAAAAGTCTTTTGGACTCTATGGGATGAGGATTATATTTGTACATCCAGAGGATGTTTATCTCTCTCTCGAGCTACCATTCACAGAGAAGAGATGTAAACGACTGAGCTCTCAGTGAGGCTGTAACTTCCCCCAGAGAAGGGCAATAAAGGAAATCCTGGTAGTGTGGTTGCTGGGTGGATCAAGAACTGATACTCCCAGACTGCACAGGATCTACTGGTGTTATGTCAGCACCTCAAAAACGCTCCTCTCAAAGGATGATGGCAAAAAGAGACACGGTAACAACACATTCTGGGCACCCGGGCACTGCAGCATCCTTGGCAGCCTGGCCAGGGGAGTGGGACTGGGGAGGGCAGCCCATGGCCAGGTGTCCTGGCTGCATTAGTTCTCTTAATAAGACACTCCTCCTGCCTGGAGAGCTTTTCCCACTGCTGTCCTGAGACCACCACGGATGCAGCAGCCCTGCCTCTTCCTTATGGGGGTTTCTGCAGTAACCAGTGTGAGTAACAGCTGGGTGTTTGGGGAGGGTTTGCAAGGAAGTACTATCACCTTGAAGGTGCTGTGACCAGCAGAGAAAAAGTAGTTTCCCCAAGCTGTGACGGACCTGGGATTGCATTTGGCTCAGCTTGACCTACAGATGATGCTTGTACCTTTACAGGTCCTCTCTTTGACCTACAGATGATGCTTGTACCTTTACAGGTCCTCTCTTTGACCTACAGATGATGCTTGTACCTTTACAGGTGGTCTCTTTGTATGGCCTGGTCACACACTCAGGGTTAACCGTAATCCAGATTACGTGACAATCCATCGGGTTGGCAGCGACCAACGTGTAGGTTCCCCTATGGGTTAGCATGGGGTACTTTTTCCAATAAATTTCCTACTGATGCTGGCACTGGGTGTCCCAGGATAAACCCCATCCTGCCTGCTGTAGCTGCTCAGCTCTTTGTCTTTGTTGGCTGATCTTCTCTTTGCCATGGATGCATGGGATGCACTGAGTAGGTGTTCTCTGATGCTCCCAGGAAACAACAGGAGATACGCTCGAGGTCTCTCAGTGGTGTTGGTCTGGGAGCAGAAGGGTTCTTAGCATCAGGTGGATCCTGTGTCATTCAAGTGATGTGAAACAGCTGTCCATGGCCAGGCATCCCTCTGGGAAGGGTGTGGATGGAGAGGCAGCAGGGAGCTCCCAGCCTGGGGGAAGTGGGGTCACACAGGTGGCTCTGAGTCTTCAGGCTCCTCACAGGCTCAGTCTACTCCCAGCTTTCTCTTCTCCCCCCTCCAAACACCTCCTCTGGAGGCTGTGTCAGCAGGAAAGCTGTGGTTGAGAGGGAAAAAAAAAAAGGAGGTAGATACTTCAGCTGAAACAGCTGCCCATGATCCTTAATGCACTGCAGCGTGAGCTCGTACTGCAGGAAGAAGTCCCACAGAACCTAGAAAAGGTGAAGCACAGGTAAGATGGTCTAGTTGGTGTCCTGGGAGGCTGCACACACAGCTTGGTGCTGGGCAGGCTGGGGGAGCTGAACCAGCTCCTGCAGCAGAGGAGGGAAGCGGTGAACTGGTATCAATTGTGCAGCTGAGGGGCATTAAGTGGCAAAGCCCATAGGACCCTGCCACTGAAGTTGGGAGGGCTTTCAGGGGTGGTGCTGAGCTGGAGAAGAAGGGCAGTGCTGGGCTGGACCTTCTGCTGTCTGCGTGCCTCAAATGGTAGGACAAAAGGGGAGTTAAACCACAGCTGTTGAACTTCTCTCTGAAGGGGGTGGGAGAAGAGGGGTGTTTGTGACAGTAACTGTGGTGATGTTGCCTTGGCAGGGGGGTTTCCTGGACAGGGGTGGTCACCTGGGAGGTGGGAGCTGGTTTCTGAGGCTCCCTTAGAGTAGGGAGGGTCTCTGAGGAGGAGGGTGGCTGTGCCGTGGGGTGTCCTGGCAGTAACCCCAGGCTGCAATGCCACTGGGACAGCAAGCTTGGGGGACCCCAGACCAGGTACCTTCTCAGGAGCTGTGAAACATGTGCTTTCTGGAAAACAGCAGGACCCTGGTGCTGCAGGATCTTGAGAGGGGAAAGGGATTGTTCTGCACTTAACGGAGACCAAATGGCTTAACGGTGAAGCATCCAAAGAAAGAAATGTGAAGGAGGGAATGAAACCCTGCAAGCTTAGCCCATCAGTTGGGGTGTTTGTGTGTCTTGGGTGTAAAGCCAGAAGGATGGTACTTGGCTTGTGGTGGCAATGGGAGAAGGTGCTTGGCCCTCAGGGATGGCAGGGCAGACAAGTCCCTGCCATGGGTGGCTAGATGTTGCACATGGCCCCAGCCTTTCATTGTACAGGAGAAGACCTCGGGGCATGTGTCATGCTTACCTCCTGTCATCCTGGGGTCTATATGATGGCTGGTGGAGGCATGTCTATAACATGATTAAAGCTTGTACTTTGTGAAAGGGAGACTGGGGTGGCTGGGGGTGTGGAGGACTCCTGCTGACCTTGTGGCACAATGTTGTGTTGGGTGAGGTAGGGAGAAGGATGCCTTTTACCTCCCAAACTTCTGACTCAACCCCAAAGCAGCCTGAAAGAAGATCCCTTTGAAGCCCCTGAACAGGTCCATGGCCCGTGGATCAAATCCAGTGGGTGGCTGTCAACTCCAGCTCCACTTTTTGTGGTGGATGTTGCAGCTTGTGCTTTGTAGGAGCAAGAAGCCAGGCTTCCCTTGCCTGATGCAGGTACCCCTCGGGAAGGGCTGGATGCCTTCTCACTCAATGCATCATTAACAACTTTCAACCACCGTTCCTGCATACTGCACGTAATTCAGTGGTGATCTAATTAGCTGGTTCCTCAGGATCTTGCTATGGGGTGTGTGGGACCAGGCCTCTTTATTTCTCCTTTCTTCCAGTTCTGAATGGCTCCCACGTTTCCTCCTGCTCTTTCCATTAATGAGTTGTGCCTTGCTGGGACAGACCTCTCAGCTGAAAGAGTCTAATTGCTGGAGTAAGGATCAAATAGCCATTAGAGTGTTTGCTGCTAATTAATTATTGCTTGTCGCCGCTCGGAAGTGGAAAGGCTCAATTACAATGTAACAGGCTTACTGGCACTAAATAACTCCTGTTTACAGCTCCAGGGTCCTGCGTGCTGATGGTCACTCTCTGCTTGTAGTGCAGCTCTTCTGGGGACATGGGGAGGGCTGAGCTCCCAGTCTATGCCACACCTCTTTGGTTGTTTTGGGTTTTTTTCTGAAAGTTTTGTGGTTTCTTGCTCATCTGAATGTTTTCAGTTGGTTTAAAATGGATGGTGTCTCTTGCCAGTCAAACATTGCACTCTAGGAAACAACAAAGATCTAATTAACCCACCAGGCTGCTGAACGGCATCACCAGAAGATTTCTTGTAACTAAACACGGGACGTATCTGCCACCTACTTTGCTTGGGTCTTAGTTTAGTAAAGGTGAAAAGCTGGTGGGGAGAAGAGGAGAAATGTGTGCA
The DNA here is from genome assembly GCA_025345505.1 of Todiramphus chloris collaris. Lineage (NCBI taxonomy): Eukaryota > Metazoa > Chordata > Aves > Coraciiformes > Alcedinidae > Todiramphus > Todiramphus chloris. Next base: position 7,737,465 of record JANVCC010000049.1, on the reverse strand, counting down.
TCCAACTAGAGGACTGATGGTTGACGAGCAAGAGACGGTGATTTACGGCGGGGTAATTTCCCAGCTGCCATAGTTTGTGTTGGCACAAACGAGAATTGATGGCAGTTTGAGTTCATGGCCGATGCAGCGAGGGGCTGGCGCATGGCAGCTTTGATCTCCTCTGCCACGGGAGCAGACTCTTCTCAAACCACCCAGGCTCATCTGCTGAAACCCAGAGGACGGGGTGGCCTCCAGCTGCGTGGAGGGGTGGATGCCTGGGAGAACAGGGGGAAGGGGAAAATGGTTCCAGGAAAGACCTGGAAAGGGCTGGAAGTGGGGCAGTGCTTCAGAAGCAGAGCCCAGTGCGTGCCCAGGGTGGCTGGGAGGAAATTTGGATTTTTCTCTCTGCTTCCCCTTCCAAATGCCTTGCTCCTCAGCTGTCCAGAGCATCCCAAACCTTGTCTGTGCTGTGCCCTTCCTTAAGCATCTCATTCCTCTGATGAAATGGCCAAGGAGAGTTCTCAGCTACCAAGGAATGACAGGCCATGCCACCAAGCATCATGATGATGATAAAACTACTGGACAAGGAGCATCTGTGTTTCAGCACAAGTTAAAAAAAAAGCCAAACAAACAAAAAAACCCACAACAGATTTCCCCTTATCTCCCTTGTTAACACCCAAGGGATATTTGGGAACCCTTCTACCCGGTCCTGTCTCTGTTGTGCCCCACTCCAGAGGGATGCAGAGGCTGGGCAGGAGCATTGAGTCTGTGGGGCACAAGTCCCAGGGTGATGGGAGCAGGACCTGAGCAGGGTGCCAGCAGCACAGCAGGGGCAGCACCGGGCCTGGCACCACGGTGGTGCCCACCCCACGTGCACAGGGCTCTCTGGGCCTCAGCAAAGTGTCAGTGGCCATCAGAATGTCGGAGAGGTGTTTAGTTTAGAAGAAACCAAGTGTATGGGGAGAGAATTCAACCAACGTGAAGCCCCTTGGGCTCACCCTGTGAGCATCCCATGGTAGCAAACCATGCAAACACACCAGTGTGGTCCCCAAACCAGGCATTATATTCTCTATGAGGTGTTTTTAATTTTTCACTGAACTATTTTCTCAGCTCTAACAGTGCTAGAAACAAGTCTTTATTCCAATGTGGTTTGTTTTCAATAATTAAAGGGGATAATAAGACAATTGTTGGCAAAGTGCATTGCTTATAGCATAAATAGTCTTTGTTTTAAGGTTTTCCCCAGTGTTAAAGTCCTTCAGTGGCTCTCATTAGGAAATACAGCACACGCCAGTCTTTGACAAGCAGCAGCGAGAGGAGCACAGCCTAGCAAGAAGAGTCTAAAATATTTAAATATAAATTATTTACCTCAAAAGTTGACTCTCTCTGTTTCTTGCCATGGTACCTGACTAATTATCATGTTATCAAAGGAATGTGCAAACCTGTAAGCCCTGGTGTTTGGAGTGGTTTGACAGATAAGCCTTCCTGACGGAAAGAGATGTAACTTTGCTATTATCAGCCTGGTTCACTTTTGAATTTTGAATTACTACTTTTTTTTTTTAAAGCTAATAGTCTGTTTTATGTAAACCGCTCAGAGATTAGGAGTTGATTTCAAAGATTATCCTTCATAAAGTCTCTTGATCATATTTTATGGTTCCTGTGACTCATGGGTGTAATCTTGTATCCCTGGGATATTCATGACATGTTCACCTAATTCCCCACGGTAGCTAATCTCACTTCTGTACCTTAAAAAAATATTAAAATATCTTTAAAGAAGGACTGGTAAAAAGGCAAGTTTTACAGCCAATCTTCAGCTCCAATTGCTCCTGCTGGGGAAGTCATAATGATGAATTTGTGACATAATTTCTGCGGCGACATGCTGGGATTTCATAAATGGGGATGGTGATTATAGAGCAGGATCAGGTGAAGCTGGATTGTGATGGAAAAAGCCCTGATTCAAATGCAAATTGTTCAATAATGGCATAGGGGATACCAGAAATTACTGGCAATTTATTTTATTTGGGTTAAGCTCCTCATTCAGTCTTCTCCAGTTGGAAAGTCACTCTTTTAAGGACGTGAGCAAAAGAAATGGCTGGAAAACACACCTTTCTCCTCTCAAGAGGACAAAATTGTCCTAATTTAATAATAATTAATCAGTTAGTGTAATTAATAACAGTTTTCGGTATTTCTGTGATTCCTTCCATTCAAGAGTCTCCAAGTGCTTCACAAACCCTAATTGATTCCACCTTACCACTCGCTGGAGCAGGACCACATAATTTGCCCTGTTTTCTGGAGATGAGGAGGTGTGTGAGCCAAGCAAATAATTTTAACCAGGTTAAATGATTTGCCCAAGGTCAGATAAGGAGCTGAAGTCAGAGCAGATCTGCATTTCAAAGATCAGCCTCTACCCAGTTGGGCTTTGACTATGGGATAGCATGTGCAGCTCTTGCATGGCCAAGTGAGTGGTGGCCACCCAGCTGCAGCCTCAGAATAAATCTGGCAGTTGTCTGATGTCCAGCACGTGGAGTAGGGAACAGGAACAAGCCCTGTGGGCAGGCATCAGTGGTGAAACCAGCAGAATTGCCTTTTCGCTACTTCTCACTGAAATTGGAAGCAAATTGGGTTGGTTTTTGGGTTTTCCTCCCCCCACCCCCCCCCCCTCAAATCACTTGGAATTTAAACTGTTTAGCTGAGGATTAAACTAATTGCTTCTGTAAAATGCTGTTCCCACACCATCTAGTGTACATCTGTTAACTGGGGAGGGGATAGCTGAACCAGTTGCCAGATGGTCTCTTGGATTTGGGTGGCCAGGAGCCAAGGAGCCGCCAGTTGGCGGTTTGTGGAGTTCTAGCAAAGAAGTCACGCTACGTGCACATTCCCCTCGGTTACTCTGCTCTGCCTTAATGAAGATGCTGCCTAATGCAATAAAGCAGCCGTTAGCCCCTTCCCTGCGCTTCCCCCCCCCCTCTCCAAAAGGGGTGAATTTATAAGGCTGATTTGTCTCCCCGAAGCAAGCTTTTCCAGGGGCTCGGGCTCTCCGCACGCTATGTGTGCAAAGGCACTTTCTCAATACGTGAGTTACTCGGTCCTGTGCCCGCCAGCTGCCTCTTGCCATGCTGCCCTGGGAAGATGCTGTTGTAACAACACTGCTCTTTGAAAGGCTTTGGGATTGGTTTTTTTTACCTTTACAGCTAGCTTCTCAGATTTTTGTTTAGCTTTGACTGTTGGATGACACGTCCGTGATGCATCTTGGCTCGCATCACACTGTACTGTTTTAAAAGCAACCTGAGGGTTGGATGCTGAGCCTGCATTTTAAAAGTATTTGGCCATGCCTGGAGGACAGAGCCTGACTCTGCTGGGAAGGAATGTTGTGTCAGGCTCTGAAGAGACCTTCCACAGTAGGGTAACACAGATGCCCCCACCCAAAACTCAGGACATTTTTTGCAGGACTGGATGGGAGCTTGGGCTCCTCAGAAGTGACAGCTAGGAGGTGTGTGTGTGGGACTGCTGTTAGGGGACAGCCACAGCACGCAGAACCCAACCTAGGCATGGGTTTCTGACCCGTGGTTTCTGGAGCTGGGAATGGGAACAAGCCCCGTGGGCACACACCAGTGGCAAAACCAGCAGAATTAGCTTTTCGTTAGTTATTCTTACCGAAATTGGAAGCAAGTTGGTTTCAAAACCCTTGCTTTCTGACCATGCAGTGCTAGACAGGGGTGAAAATACCAGCTGGTGGGTGATGGAGTCACTCCCAGGTCTGGGACACCCACAGACTGGGGTGGTTTGGCATGGGAAGGGGCACTCTGTGCTGCGAGTACGGTACAGAGGAGGTGGTGAGCGGTACCTGAGCTGGTGGCCAGCCTGGGCTGTATTCCCACTTTGTGCTGGTGAGGTGTCCTCTTCAGGACTCATGTCTCTGAGAGCCATGAAAAAAGCTGCCTGCTGGTGTAGGAACGGACAGAGCTGGGAGCAATTCCAGTTTTGCAGCAAGGTTTTCTTTGTGGCAGTGTATTTACAGAGAAATATAAGGCTTGTGTGACTTCAGCTGAATGCTGCAGTGTAAATACTCAGCTGGACCCTCTGCACCGTAAGTACTTCCTAAGCCACGTTGCTGTTACTCTCATCCCTGAGCTGGAGCTTGCATGCAGTAATGCACCTTTCTCTGAAGGTGAAGCATGGCTCAGCAAAAAGCACCAATAAAAGTGATGGGTGCACTTGGAGGTGATGATACAACCAATTCCAACTCATGCAGAGCCTTCTGTAGTCTGTGGGAAGATTCCCACTCAAGTGGGTGGATTGCAGGCAGAAGTTTCCTGTACCTGGTTTATCTGCACATGATGGCACGGGCTGTGGTGCCCATGGCTATCATGATGGGCTGTGGAGTGGAAAGCACCTACCTTGAGAGGAGTTAGTGAAAATGGAGCTTTCTGCTAGTTGAGGAGGTCTGGAGTGATGCAATGTGGAATTTACCCCCCCTTGCACCAGCAAACCCTTTGTTGGGCTCGGTGACCCCGATAGTTTGAATGCTGCAGCTCTTGCAGAGCTCTCCTCGGAGGCAAATCCTGGCAATAGCATGAGGGAAATTCAAAGGAGGGGGTAATTTATGGCTTCACCATTTAAAAAATACCAAAACAAACCAACCAAAAAAAAACCCCAACAGTTTTGCAGATGAAAATTATATGGTGGACATGGACATGGACATGGACAAACTCCAATTAAAACTGTTCCTCAGGGGAAAGGCAAGTCAGCAATGGTTTCTTCTCCATTCTATGATATGGAGTGACAGCACCTTCAAACCTGTTGGTACTGGGGTCGGGCCGTGGGGCTGCACTCCCATCCCACCCAGCTGGGTACCTCTGGTGACCTGAACTGGCAGCAGACCCTTGCGTTCTCCTGGCATTATGAGTGGAAGCTCAGCGTGATGAGGACATTGGAGACTTGGACTTGCAGAATGATTTGCCACCTTGCAAAGTCTTTGGGATTTTCATCTTGGCTGTGCATGAGAGATCCCCTCCTGTGCTTGTGGCAGGTAATGGGAGCCTTCTGTGGTGGCAGAGCAGCGTGGATGGGAAGGGGTGGTTGCCCCCTGAGTCTGCATCACCTGGAGGGTAACCAAGCCTACTTCCATTCATTTCTGTAATTTTTTTTTTTTTTCCTTAGTTATTAGAGTTAAAAACTACTTCTCACAGTGAATGAGTGCCAACTTAACGGGCAGTTCCCTGCACAGCACAAAGCAAACTACAGAATGGCTTAACGACTTTCGCTCTCTGCTGTATCCCTGCACTTCTCTGCCCAGGATAGACTGAACCATTTGGCTCTGTTAGTGATGGTGCCAAATGGACTGCATAGCAATTTCTGTTGCTTTGAGAGGGGAACTTATTTTTTCCTAAAAGGAGTTGGGAAAGGAGAAGTGGTGTGTGTCCCCAGTGCTGGTCTTGCACAGCTTGCAAACCTCCCCAGGGTGGGTTGTGCTGGTGAGAGAATCTCCTGGCATTGTAAAGCAGTGGTTGTTTCCAGATGTGGTCTGTGCTGATGGGGAGAGCTGAGACCCTCTCTGTGGGCAGCTGGGAGCTGCACTGGGCACAAGGAGGTCAAAAAGCATATTTCTCTGTGCCTGGAGAGATGCTTGGTCAAGCTGGGCCCAACCTTTGGTGGGGCAATGCCAGTGTGGAGGCTCTCTTGGGACGTGGTGTCACTTGGTTAACCAGCACAGCTCCTGGTGGAATCAGGGCTGGGATCTTTGAGGCACCCTGCGTAGGCGTGGCAAACAGCCCTGACACTGTGGCTGTTTCCCCTGGTTTGATGGGATGCTCTGCAGCATGGTTTGATGGGATGCTCTGCAGCACGCTCCCCGTCAGCCCCTGACCGGGCCTCTCGTGCATCACGCGAGCACGGGTCAGGCAGAGGCTTCCCTGGGCAGGGGCTGCGTGTGATGAGAATAGCACACAGCTATATAGGGAGATGTCTGTGCCACTTTTCAAATCCACATCCTTTTGTTCCCCCCCCTGGAATGGGATGTTCCCTGCCAAAGTGCTGTTCTTGGGAGAAATGACACCCTGCCCTGGGGGTCCTGTGCCAGGAGCAGGCAGTTGCCTGTGCTGTTCTCTTGCTAGGCAGAGCCTTGAGAAATATGGGGCACCCGTGAATTTTCCTTGTGCTCCAGCTTTAGTGTGGAAGGTCTTCTAGAAATAGATGCCTGAACACTTGAGGTTTGGGCACGACCTGGACTGGAAAGTGGAGGGATGAGAGAGGTCCCTGGTGGGTATCCATTATCATCTAGGGATGTTCCTGCTCCTTTTGAGCTTCCCTAGTCCCGGGAGTGCCATGGAGTTGACTTATGGATGCAGCCACCGTGTTGTGGATGTGTTGCAGGCTTCCCTCCCCAGCAGCCACATGCAGTGCTGGATCTGTCCCTGGACCTCTTGGCAGGTTGTGGTTTATGCAAGCAAGGATGCAGCTTGATGGCAAGGAAATAAATAAAATGTAAAAAGAAGTGTTTCTGGCAGTGGCTGCTAGGAGGCTGGGGATGTCTTGACACCTTCTTTGCAAAGCCTGTGTTTCCAGGGGTGTTTTGCTGTGTGGGGAGCAGCTGGGTCCCACAGAGGGAGTAAGCGGTGATGGAACTGGGACCCCTCCTGCAGCTGCTTTTGCTGGGGGCAGGCAGGAGAGCACCATTTCAGCTGGACCTTTCAGACTTCCCAATGAGGATGGGTGAGTGATGGTGGGTTGGGGCTGGCCTGGGGCAGGGACTGCCAGATTATACCCATCGTTGCATGTCAGCTCTCCTGGGACCACGTCTGCCCTCCTTGCAGCCCTCCTGCTGAGCTCCATGTTGCCTATTTGTTTTGTGCCCGCTCAGCTTCTCCTGCTCCTGCCTGCTGCCCAGGAGGGAAGAAAAAATGTGTCTGTGACGCCGGAGATAGGAGAAGATGAATGGTGGTTTGGGCTCAGAAGGGAGTTTTCTCTGCTCTTTGCGTAGAGGGATGTGGGGGAGGCCTTGCCTGAAATTCCCAGGGAAGATAAAGTAGAAAATAACCCCCTTTCTTGGGACTGGGGAAAGCAAAGCAAAACATCCTCACCGGTCCCATCAAGGTTGCAGTGCTGCTGCTTGGATGCTCAAAGGGAGAGGCCCAGAGGCTGCCTGTGCAGCAATATAAAATACATCGACAAGTTAAGAGGATGTACAAACTCTGTCTGTGCAGTCATGCTCCACCCTGCCCATCCCTCAGAAGGGAGCTGGTGCCTCTCTGTCCTTGGAAGGCACTTCTGAGAAATAAAGGATGAAATGTGAAGCAAGCCTTTATGGCTGCTTTCAAGGATGAATCGAAGAGATAAAGGCAAACTGAGATGTTGAGAAGGTGCACATATGGAAGAAGCTCCTTTATTGACATTACAGGCACACAAATCCAGAAAAGCCTCATGGGTTAGGTCTAGGTGCTGATTTTGGTAAGCTTCTTAATCAGCATGATCCCTCCTTGCCCGGGCTACAGGGAAACTGACCTTCAGAAACCCGGGTCCAGGATGAGCATGGCAATCCCTGGAGCCGTGTGGTGGCACGCAAGGGGCCTCTGCTCCATGGGGTTGTGACACAAGGCAGAAGACAAACCCCAGCTCCTCAGAGTCCCAGTTTTCTGAGCTGCGATGCTTGGAGAGGGTCCTCTGGAAGTGGCTGGTAGTGAAATGTGAACTTTGGTTTCTGTACCCTTCTGCTGCATTTTTAGGAAGGTTGCTTTTTCACCTGGTCCAGAAGCTCAAGTTTCTTGCAGCCCTTGTGCAGAGAGAATCCTTGGAGGTTGCAAAAAACCACGGGCAGCTTGGAAACGCCAGGCAGGCTTTCGGATGGTGCGTGGCTTTGCAGGGAGCCGTCCCGCTGCGCCGAGCTGCCTCACTCCTCTGCACGTCCCGGTCGTTAACGTGCGAGGAAATTTGGGAGCTCATCACTCAAAACTCCATGTTTTCCCCATAATGGTCTCGCTTTCTCCAAGCTCATTTGGAACGTGTTTGGAGGTCGGATGAGAAATGAAGTGGGTTCAGAGTTAGCCTGAGGGAAGCTCCTATTTACGTGCATTTCTCTCTTTCCAAAAAGAGGTCTTCAGCTTATGCATGCGTAGCAGAAAGGGGTATGGGCAAAGAACGCGCCCTCAAAGCGATTCCAGTTCTGTCTTGGGGATGTGCCTTGTGTTTCACATAAACTGAACTGGGTCCAATATGCTCTGCATGTTAGATGATGGCTTCGTGAGCACGTTCAAATGCGAGACTAGCATTAGTAGGCACTCGCGCTTCAATTTATGCTAAAAGCCAACAGATGGGGAAAGTAAATGCCAGGAAACCAGGCCCTGATCAGGTGGCTTGAGCTGTGCTCATACTGTATTTAGACAATAGGCTGTATTGCATATTTGGAGGCTGATCTTGTGAAAATGAAACCCTGCTGGTGCTAACCCACAGAGGCTTTGCACACTGGGAAAATGGCCAAATTCCTCTGGAAAATGGTGAACCTCCAGCTGGGGGAATTAATGAAAATTCACTTTTGCCAAAAAGGAGAATTTCTTTTTTTTTTTTTTTTTTCTTTTTTTTTTTGTTTTGTTTTTTCATGATAAAGATTGGCTTTCACTGGTGGATATTCCCTCTCTCCTGCCACCCCATCTCGCACACACACAGGAGGAAACGTGGCAGTCAAATACCCAAAACTGCAGCAGGAGGCATGAGTAATTTGTTCCCCATATTTGCCAGGGCTCAGGCAAGAAGTCAGGTCTTTGGGCTGCAGTAGGAATGGGTAGGCTTCATGCTCAGAAACCCTTCCTAGATGTAAGGAGTCACCAGGAATGGCATTACCCAGGGCATCCATGCCGCTGGAGGGTTTGGAAGCAGCATGGTAAGTGTGTTTGCAGACAGGCAGGCTTATATAATCTGTCTCAAAGAGGGGGAAAGGACTAGGGCATCTCTCATAGCTTCATTTCCTGAGATTTCTGGCAATTGCTCCTCAAACAACCTATTGGGCAACTCGGGCTGGGTTGCTGGAGGAGATGGCCAGCTGCACAACTCTCCTTCTCCCAGCGCTGGTGGTGTCCTGGAGCTTTCTTAATTTCCAGAAAGGTTTGTAGTGGTTTTGCTGTTCATCAATTGAACCTGGCTTTGCTTGGATGCTTCCCTAGCTCTTTCTCTCCATCCAAAATGAGACTAGGTTTTTTGTCTTTGTACTAGCTGTGTAAATGAGCTCCCCAAAATCCCTTGCTCCATCCTATCCCCTTGCCCAGGCTGACTTCAGGGAGACCAAATTCACAAGGACCACACACACTGAGGCAAGATCTCTAGAGAGCACCATCTCCTTAGTCCTCCATGGATCAAGAGTTTCAGAGAATTTTGACCTAAAGAACTTTCCCAGGATGGCTATCTCAAGTTTTCTTCTCTGGTTTCCAACACCTGTTTTGTGAGTTGGGTGCACTGTTACCTTTCATTAGCTCAGTTCCTCTCCTTCCCTGGCCCAGAGTGCTGGATCTCTGCTGGTGGTAGTGCAGTCAAGATAACCCATCACCTCAGATGGACACCAATTCAGGCAGTATTTTAGTTTTTGAAGTGCAGTAGAGAGTATTTGAAGGATTTTTCTCTTCTAGGAGAGCTGTCTGCCTGTTTCTGAGCAGAAACGTGATCCAAGTTCTCTTGTAAAGCCTTGTGCTATTCTTTTCAGTAGCTCAGTGGTTAAGTTCCTTGACAGGATCTCAGCCAAACTGCCTGATAATCACAACTGGAGTAAGTGAGAAGGCCAGTTTATCTTCAAATGCAGTAATTACATGCGGAAGAAAAATGACTCTGAATGTTACAATTTCCTCTTATGAGGAAAGGCTGAGAGACCTGGGTTGTCTAGTCCAGAGAAGGAAAGGCTGAGAGGAGATCTATCAATGTTTATAAATATCTGAAGGGTGGGTGTCAGGGGGATGGGGCTGGGCTCTTCTTCAGTGGTGCCCAGTGATAGGACAAGGGCAATGGACACAAGCTGGAACACAGGAAGCTCTAGCTGAACATGAGGAAAAACTTCTTTTACTGTGAAGGTGACAGAGCTTGGAACAGGCTGCTCAGAGAGGCTGTGGCCTCTCCTTTTCTGGAGACTTTCAAAACTCACTTGGACATGATCCTGTGTAACCTGCTCTGGCAGGGGGGCTGGATTAGATGATCTCCAGGGGTCCTTTCCCACCCTCTGGCATTCTGTGATGTTGCTGTGCTGTATATTGCTGCCCCACTGAAGGAGAACAGGTAGCAGAATGACCTGGAGGTCAGCATGCTGCTGTACTGGAGAGGAGGGCTGGTTTTCTTCTTGAAAAATGGGTTGCATTTAGGGAAATCTGCCTAATTTTAAAACAATATCCAGGTCTAAACTTTTTTAACCTTCTTGAACAATATTGCTGCACTACCTGAAAAATAAGCTGCAGAAGGATGGTTTTTTTGTTTTCTTTTAGGGAAGGGGACATTGCAGGGCTGTTGTACCAGAGGTAAATGAACTATTCACTTCTACTGAAGGTATGTTGCCATCATCCGCTCCTTGCATGGCTCCAGCAGGTGAATTTGCCAAGCTACATGGTTTTTGCTTGCTGTAATTTAAGTTAATCTGCTCATCTTAAAAGCTGAAGACTGGGGACTTGTAGCAAGTGATGGAAAGGGTTTTTTGGAGCCTGGTGCCATTGGCATGCAGATAAACAGGGGGTGGGTGCACTGCTCTTGGTGGGGAGTCAGGGTGGCCAGACAGGATCTCCTCTCCTTGTCTCCCTCTGCATGGAAGGAGCTTCCCTGCTGCTGGCTGGGTAGACTGAATGGAGGTACAGCACCTTGCCCTGGGGCTCTTGCAGGTCCCTGGCTGCTGAGGGCTTTGTTGGTGTCACGGGGTGAGCCCAGCCACAGCCCTGGCTCCCTGGGGACTGGCACCCCACTTAGAGCTGCAGCACTGGCCTTGGGAACCGCCTTGCTGCATTCAACAAATATGGGCTGCGGGCAGAAATGAGAACATCTTTAACTGCTCCAGAGAGATTTGGGTCGTGCTTATGACTTGAATGTTTACTTGATGAAGAGTGAATTGATGCAGTCCCCTGCGTCCCCTTCCAGCCCTTGGGAACCACTTGTGAAATGAATAGCAATTGTTCTCAGCTCAATTAGTCATATGTAAGTGAATGCCTCATGGTGGCCACCCCCAGAATGCTGTGTAATTGATGCATTTCACCGATGGTTACACCAGAAGGATCTCCCTTTCTTTGCCTGGCAAAGGATGGGGAAAAGATACAATGATGGCTGAGCTGTCCTCGGCCTCTCGAGAGGCAGCGCGCAGTTGCTGGATGGGATGCTGTCGAGCCGAGCGCGGTGCTCTCGAAACATATTGAGCTTATTAGAAGTGCATGTTGACTCTGAGACTTCAGTCTGACTGCGTGGCAAAACAGTTAGGCCAACGAATATGTGATAATGTTTTTTAGAAATGTGATAATTAGATAAAAGAAGGGGGAGTTGGAGTTTAGACTCGAAGACACTAATTAAATTCACATTGACAAATCAACATATTGGTCTCATATGGATTAAAGCAGCCCTGAAATGCTTCTTTTGTTTAGATTACACTAATTAAATTCACACATTTTGCCAATCCACAACAGTTACCTCGAAACACAGGAGGCTGAAGCTAAAGCTTCAAAATGCACGTCTGTGAACGTGCTGAAGTCAGAGCGGCTTTGCAGAGCAAATAGCTGGGAATTTGAAGAAAATTCAGGGCTAATGTTTGTGAAATCTTTAATACCCTTGCAACCAAATGCTGTCAGAATGATGCATGCTTTTACTTAAATGCTGAGTGCTTAACTGCAGTTTTAAATTATGCTCAGTGATGAGGTAATAAAGTATTTCAGTAAATATGTCTCGGAGGACAACTTGGGAAGGGGAAAAAAAACACATCTATTCCCAGTAGCCAGTCTGTTCAGGTCAGTATTTAAAAACCATAGGTCACACATCAGCAAATTATGGCCTGCTGCTGGCAATATTTTTGGAAGTTAGGACTTCATAAATATATCAACTACTTGATGCAGGGCTGCCTCACAGCAGCCGCCACCAGGAGAAAGCTGGGGGATGAGAATCTTAGAAAATGAAGCTAATATTTGTGTCGGGCAGTGAGTTTCTCTCTGAGGAAAATGGAGCTCAACGATGTGCACGAAGCCCAGAAATGGGAGACGGGGTGTCAAACTGGGAGCACCCTGTGTTGAGCTGCTGGTGACCCTGGCCCCGCAGGATGGGTAAGTGCCTTGGGACAAAGCGGTTTAGGGTTGCAGGCTGCCGTTCCAGCCTCCCCACTGGAGAGGACCCCAGCAGCACTGCAGAGCTGTGTTTTGCACTGCACAGCCTGGACAAAGCCCATCTTTCATCTTTAAAGACAAAGATTCCAGTGCAAGCCTTGCTGCTCCATCTCCAAAGCCTTAGGTGTGAGGCCACCGCGACAATCCTGAGTCCTCGCCATCTAGTCATTAGCTAATATTCCATTTTCTGTCAGTAAACACAATTTAAGCACTTAGCAGCTAAGCTTCTTAAGATTCATAGCTGATGAGGGAGCAATTAGGACAGGATTTTAATGAATACACAAACTGGGGGGGTCCCGATGGGGGAAAGGAAGAAGTTCAAGCTCTGTCTAGAGAAGCGTTCAGACACAAGGCACTAAGATGCACTTAAACTGGGTCTCTTTACCTTGGGGTTAATTATGCTGATCTTTGTCATGTTATCTGCTTAAAATCTGGCCACGGAACTGGGAGCTGGCCCTGTATCTGTCTGAGCTGGGAGGGGTTCTACTGGAACCGGTGCCACACTATTGCAATAATTGACTGTATTTCCTTGGTTAGAGGAAAACTTTTTGTTCGTGTTCCTCCCGGAAGGTTTTATAGTTACGGGGGTTGCTCACTGGTACAGAGAGATAGTTGGGGCTTTATTTGACAAAGGCTGTGCTTTAAGTGTGTTTCCAGCTGCAGGTGGAAGATGAGTCCATGTGGGACAGTGGGAAAGCAAAGGGGAAGGGCTCTGTGGGGTGTGGTAACAATTTTCACTAGTGGTTTTTCATCTCTGCTGTGAGTTTTTGTTAATTGGTTTGGATTTTTTGTTGTTGTTGTATTGGGGTTTTTATTTTTGTGGGGGAGGGGGTGTTGTCGTTGTTTTGTTTTGCATTTTAAATCAAAGCACTGAGATGCTGGTGGATGGAGAGTGCTATATAAATGTAAATGCATTCAGGTCTGTGTGCCTTCAGCTGGGGTGCAGGTGAATTGCAGTTCCCAGGCTCAGGGCTCCACAGGGATGCGACTGCATGGGGATGAGTGACCACCATGGGGGATGAAACCAGCACCTCTGGGGCTCTGGTTTCTTTGCTCTGTTTAAACAGCTGTGGAGGCAGCTGAGTTAAGGGCTTGTACCCAGGGATGACACTGTCCCTGGAGCCCTCCCAGCCCCAGCATGGCTCATATCCACAGAAATACCCCTGGGAGGGAAAGAGGATGGTGTGGTGGCTTTCCATGTAGTGACCTTGAAGGCCCACTGGAGTCCAATGCATAGCAGCTACAAATCTTTGTCGCCTTCAAATTCCTTTGCGACTGTTAATTAATCCTGCCTAATTTGAGCTGTTTGTCAGCGACTATCATCACGAGCCCTGGCTGAGTTGTTGGAGGAGGAGTTGTGGTTGGGGAGATGGTTGTTGTTGCTGTTGTTGGGGAAGGTGTGAGCCAGCAGTGAGGAGGTCTGATTGCCGGGAATTCTCTGACAGCAGTCATTGTTTTGGGGGAAAATATTAGTTTATTGCACTACAGGGGTTCTCTCCTACATCTTTGCCCAAGGTGGGATTTCTGGGCCGCTCCTTCCCTGCAGTTGAGATGCCTGTGCTGGCACTGGTGCAGCAGCTCTGGCTTGTAGGGGGCCCAGCAAGGAGGTGGCACGGGGTTTGCAGGTTGGACCCAGCAGGGGACAGTCTCTGTGCTTCTCTGGGGTGGGTGAAAGCTCCTGTTGCAGTGCTGAAAGCTCCTTAAAGCCTTGACTTTGTCTCGGCGCATCATGGGGGTTGCTGCTGCTGCTGAAGCTGCAGTTCTTGCTTAGCTCTGCTGGTGACAGTGTCGTCTGAGTAAAAGCCCACTGCTTCTCGAGGGTGGCAGAATGCAGAGTGCCTCCTGCCAGCCCCGCTGGGCTGTGGGCATCCCGTCACTGCCTCCTGCCAGCCCCGCTGGGCTGTGGGCATCCCGTCACTGCCTCCTGCCAGCCCCCTGGGCTGTGGGCATCCCGTCACTGCCTCCTGCCAGCCCCCTGGGCTGTGGGCATCCCGTCACTGCCTCCTGCCAGCCCCCTGGGCTGTGGGCATCCCGTCACTGCCTGTGTCCCTGCGATGCGTGGGGCTGCGGACAGACAGATGGCAGTGGGGTAGGAGAGGAGGTTCGGTTGGGATGGGAGGAAACAGGTGAGAAGTTAAAGTGTAGGAGGCTCGGCGAACTTTTAGCTGACTGTGCAGACTCTAGATTTGCTGAAGCTGGCCAATGTTCAGCCAAACACCCCTGTGACTGGTTTGAAAATGCTCGTTGCCCTGGAAGATGCTCACGTTCTTAGCCCATGTCCAGTGAGGTCCCCTGAGAGCTGGGTTGGTTCAGACAGCTGATTGCAGAGATTTTTATGGGGCTGCACCAAACACCCAGTCTGCGATGGTCCCATGAGCGTGTGGAAAGTGGAGATGGCAGCTGGCCACGGCAACTGCAGGTCTGGAGCCATCCAAACCCTGGGCAGCAGAAATGCAGTTTTGTTTTTCTGTTAGTTCCCAGTGGGTACAGAGCCTTGTACAAAACAAGGTGCTCAGATGAGTCCACCCCTTTCCTATGCCTTGCTGTGCCCGCATCCCTCAGCTGTGTAATTGTATCTTGCAGAGGATCTCTCAACTGCCAGGCCCCCAGCCTGTAGCCAGTCTATAGCTGTAGACAGCCTGCTAAAGGAGAAACAAGCTGTGCTGTTAGGCCAGTGGTGACCAGTGTCCTTGAGAGGAGAAATACTCTGCTGTGTGTAAGGTGCATCAGAAAACTGCACAATAAATGAAGCCAAGTGGAAACTTGGATGGGAAGGGATTAGTTGATGACCTAAATAATTGCATGCTGCCCGTCTCCCTTCATGTGAGCATAATGAGTGTGTAATTCAGGTAATGAGCAGAAACCAAGGGGCCACCCTGCCTACTGGTGGGCTGCAAGAGCAGAGGAGTCCTTGGGACTTGGTCTGACCCTGGTGTACTTCAGATTGTTGATGTCACCCAGTGCTTCCAGTCCGCTGGAAAATCAGCTACTCTTCACTGTAACCTGCCCGATCCCATGGCAAGTGCCCCCTCCTGCTGATTGCCACCTCATTTTAAAAATAGAGTACCCACTGGTTGACTGTGTGTTGCACCTCCGACCTCCACTGCTCTTGGTGAACATCTCCTGCCTTGCGAGCTGTGAGTGCCAGGAACATCACTTGCTGCACTAGTCCCTGCTGGTGGAAAGGGGCTGGGTGTGTTTGCTTGCAAAACTCATTATTCCTGGGTCTTTTTAGCTGCAATATGGCTCTAAAGATAAGTTTTTCCACCCTAGAGGAGCCTGGCAGGTATCTCAGATGTCTTTTGGGGGGCATAACAACTCTTTGGTTTTTGCCTTTTTTTTTTTTTGTTTGGTTTTTTTTTTGGTTTTTTGTTTATTAGTGTTTTCTTTTTTAGGATTTTAAAGACTTACAATTGAAAAAGTACCATTTTTTTTAAAAAAAAAAAGTTAAATAAAAAAAAAAAAAAAAAAGAGACCAACAGAATAATTTGCTTAAGACTCAGATTCACAGCAGCAAGTAAGATATAATTGCACCCTTTGATCTTCAAAGATCTCATCCAGTGTCTGCTGAAGTCAGTGAAAGCCACTCTGTTTGACTTCAATGAACATTTATAATATACAACTCAGAAATATCATTCCAGTTTATCTATACATGTCTGATGCCTGTCTGGTGAAAATAAACGTCAGTGTGTAAGTTTGGGCATTTTAACATAATTTTATGTGGCATGAAAGTGTTTCATATTTGAACATGAAAGGAATAAAATTTGTTTGCCCAAAAATACCACAACTGCTACTAAAGAAGCATGTGGCACCAAGCCCAGATCACCTAATAGGAGTTTATGCAACACTTGCTGTCGCATCAGCATTGCTGAAACAAGTTGCTAATGAGCTGCCAGCCAAGCAGTGATGCTGCCATCTGAAATTCAATCTTCCTGGTCCTTGGCATCTGCCTGTAAACGAGATGTGTGATGGATAAGCCCAGAAAATTATCTTCATCGTGTGGAATTAATCTGACACATAGTCCAGTGTTTTAGCCTACTGTAAAACTGGAACTATCTCTATGTAAATGCACGAAATAATTATCTGAGATTTGCCTCGATGGGGGGGGGGGGGAGTTGGTGTTTTCCGTCCTCATCTCCATCCTTCTGTACATCCTCAGTAGTAAATGTTACTATCCGGAGGGGAAGGTTTTAGCAGCATGAGGAATTTGTAATAGAAATCAAATATTAGTACAAGCAAGATGATATCTTGCCCAAATGAGACTTGATTACATTATTAATCTTGATAGTTATACATGATTTTGCGTGTGTGTGATCTGAATATTGGATTAAAAAGCCGGGAGATGAGTCACTGAGATGACTTGGTTTCTTGTGAGATCCAGGCAAAAAGGTGGATTTACCACCGAGCACAATTTTGTTGGGCTCTGGGATAAATTCAAAGGATTTTTATCCAGCTTGGATGCTGACCGGGACCTTTTCCAGCAGGAATCCCAGGCCAGAATAACCATTGCAGTGGCTGCATGCAGTGAAGCAGTTCAGCACCTGCACGAGCACCCTGGCCATGCAGGGGAACCAAGCTCTCTCTGACAGCTGAGCACGGTCTCATGCTTTTGATGATCAGGAATGGTTTTAATGACACACTAATGATTACCAGCATTGTGGCCTCAGTCATTTCCTTCAAATACATCATCACCTAATGGGACAAACCCTTCCCTGCACAGCCATCGCTATGGTACTTTATCTCCTTTACAGTCTAGCTTCCTTCTCATCCTCTTTTTCTCTACCCCTATTGCTTTGTGCAGCTTTGTACCCCCCTCTCAGCTTCATACTGGTTTTGGTCAGAGGAGCATCAACCCGTGGCCCTGCTCTCAGGGTCATGCACCTCATGGGCTGGGTGTTGTGGGAACACGTTTTCATCAGCATCGTGCTCTGCAAGCTCAGCCTGGGCCCTGCCAGCAGTGAAACCTGGAGCGTTCCCAGCAGCTGAGAGGGATGCAGATGTGTCTGTTATAGATCTGGCAAACTAGATCCCAGACACTTAAAAAACCAAGTATCTCACACTTGGAGTGTTTAACATCTGATACATTACTCTCTTTAAAAACAATCCTTATTTTTAATTTTTTTTCCCCAAATCTATAGACCTGTTGTAATGGGGAGGGGGGGAAGTCTTGCTGTTTGGTCTTTATATTTACTCTTTGGTGGGATTGCTCCAGTTCTTCCACCTGCTTTTTGAGGACTGCTTATAGGGTATGTAGTTCAGCAAAGCAGAACAGGGTAAGAAAAGACAACCTCTGTAAAAATCAAAGAAACCTCACTTTGTAGGCTGGTTTGGTGTTTTTTTTGTTTGGGTGTTTTTGTTTGTTTGTTTTGTTTGGTTTTTGTGGGTTTTTTTTTTTAAATTGCAGCAGGATAGTTTGTACTCCTTTTGTTCCCTGAAGTCTGTTAGGAATCTGGTGTGAATGGAGAAAAAGTCCCTAGAGAGTCTTTGAAAAGGTAAACAGATGCCTGTGTTCAGCACGTCCGAGTGCAATATGATGGAGCATAATTGTGGAATAGTTTGGGTTGGAAGGGACCTTTAGAGGTCACCTGGTCTAACCCCCACTGCAATGAACAGGGAGATCTTCTACTAGATCAAGCCCTCCTCAATCTGACCTAGAATCCTTCCAGGAATGTGGCATCTGCCACCTTTCCAGTGCTTCTCCACCCTCAAATAATCTTCCATTGGAACAGGAATTTATTGGAAATTTCTAAGGAAACTAAGGTTTTGGACCATACAGAGGAAATAGGGATTCTTCATCTTTACCATCACCTTTGAAGTGTTTTATTTAAGTGTCTGCTAACAGTTGATTTTGTTGTATGAACATAAGTTTTCCTACAAGGGATGTGATGCAGCAATGCTTTTGAGAGCCGAACCCCCATCCAAGGTTTTCCACGAGGTCAAACTTAAAAAGGTGACTACAGGCAATTTTATTTTGGTTTACATCCCTGAGAGTTATTCCACTTTTCCCCTGCTCCTTAAAATCCAAGTCCATCTTGATGCAGCCTACAGAGATGCTGGCCCTCTGATAGCTCCCACCTCAATGACAGGTACAACACACGTGGTTTCCCCCCAAGAGAGGTGCAGGCAGGGGAGGGGATATAGAAAAGTTCAGGAGCTAAAGAAGGCTGGTGGGAAACATAAACACTGGTGCTACTGGTAGCAATGGGGTATGTACAGATGAGGGGGTTGACTTTGGTGCTTACGGGTGGCTTTGTGGTTACTGTTTTGGTTTTACTGGCTTTGGAGAAATTATTCTGGATGAGACGTGGTTATCCCGTGACATAGGGACAGACCAGATCTAAAGGAGAGAAGAGAATGGACCAGCGGGCACAGAGGGGAAAATGCTCTCCATGGTGTTGGAGGTGAATGCAGCAGGGAGGGCAGACTGCATGGATGGGGTATCTCATAAAGGTTAGGTGGTGGCACTGTGTGAGTCCTCCAAAACTTATTGTTGCCACTGCACACATGAGCTTTTCCTGTGTTAGGAGAAACCTTAGGAGCTAGACAGCCATGGTGAGAGGTGGGCACTGTGACAGAGGCCGTGCCCATGGGTGTCTCTGGTGTTTCACGTGAGGATCAGTTCAAGACACAGCAACCTAATCCAGCACCATAACCAAAGCGTGTAAATGCCACCATGTTCCCAGGAATGTTTTTGAGCTCCTGCCATTAAAGATTACCTTATGTACAGCCAGGATCAGCTGGACATAGCTCAATTTTAATGGTGCAACAGTGACAACCAGTGGCCAGCTGGGCTAATCTGGGATGAGTTCCATCCCTCCAAACCAGGGCTGAGCACCCTGGGGCTCTCACTTCTGGAGGGGACTGGGGTCACCTTGGCACAGCTCTGCCCAAGCAGTGGGAGATACCCCACTGGAGATGCTCCTGAGAGCAGCAGGCTTTGATATTTCCTTCTAGAGGATCACAGTCCTGTGCTGGTAATGGGTGAAATGTCAGTATAGCAGTTTGGGGCTGAGTTTCTGATACTGGGTACTTAACTGCTATGACAGAGTTAGAGGACAGTGTAAATGGTGTAAATGGCCATAGAGGGCAGAACATTCCTTCTGTGCTTCAGAAAGAAGGGCTCACGTTAAACCTCTGATAGTACCAATTTACATTTGGAGATGTGCTCACCTCCAAAGCCTTCATTTCTCTATCGCATCCTTGTGTGCTGCAGATGGATGTGCCTCGAGGTATATGGTTGAACATCTTGTGTGAGGCTTCACTTTGTGCACCCAGAAGGGAGGGAAGCATCAAATGCCTGTTCCTCAAAGGTCTGTTTGTAACCTAGCAGGTCCATCAGCCCCCATGATGTTTAGATTTACAGGGTGTGTTGGTCCAGGTGGCCTCTCCTAGAGCATCTGCCTTTTGGGGAGGTATGGGTCCTCAGGCCTAAGTGGGGTCTACACTGGGAGGTCTCATCAGACCTTGTCCAACGTGTGACCAGTGCTGTTGGCAGAACTCCTTTGGGGGCTGTTGTGATACATTGGTTCTGGGTGCCTGCTTTGTCCTGGACCCCCCAGTTTCCATGAGCACTGGGTAATCCCAAGCAATGCACTCACCAGAGTCTTTACACTGGGATGTCCCAAAGCCCCTGTCTCCCAAAGCTCCATTTTGATTACAACTTGAACAGAGCCGACCCCTTTTCTGCTGGTAGAAGAGAGATGGTCTTGGGCAGGGGCAATGTGTCTGGCATCTGGCATCTTTTCTTTGCTCATTTTGTTTTTCCTTCCCCTCAACCCCAAAGAAATCATTCAGACCCCCAAAGTGCTCGTCTTGCTCTTTGCGTGCAGAGCGCCCTGCCGTTGGCCAAGCGCCTTTATCCTGGGAAAAGCAGAAATCCCTCCACCTTGTGAGTGCCTCCACCAGGGCTGCATCCAGCTCGCAGCATCCCCAAGAACTCGGCGCCGTGTCCAGCGCAACGTCTCCCTGCAGCTTGCCACCTCCTCAGGGAAGTTCGAGGCTGCGTGGGAGCTGACTGGGCTCGAGGTCCTCCTGCTCCACGTTTGCCATCTGTTCCGGGCAGGCCTCGGTCCCTTTCCCAGGGAGGTGGCAGCATCCCTCTCTGGGGCCACCGCGGGGCAGGCGCGTGGGGGAGGGCAGCCTTTGCTTTTCTCCTGCCCGTTTGGCAGTTCAAAGGCTGCTGAGCTCCTCGGTGCTGCTCACAAATCAGTCGATGACACAGATGTGCATATCTGGCTATGTCGTAAAAGAAACCACAGTTTGGTAAGCGAGGGTTGGAACAGCTCGAGGCGTCTAGCGACTCGCTGCCAGTAAGTTGCCATTTGCAAGATCTGGATCGAGTTTTTGAGAATTTGGGACTAAGGTAAGCCCCTTGTTGAACTGGCACACGCAGCCCTAGGGTATTGACCCTTCTTGTGTGGTGGCTGGGGCTGGACCAAGCCACTCCGCAGGCATCTGTGATGTCCCTGAGGCACCAGGAACCGCTCTGGGTCCTTGGCAGATAAATTGTTCTGAAATCCAAAGAAAAACTGGGGAAAACTCTTTGGTCATACTTGGCCCGGTGCAAATGTATTGTGGGTTTCAGTTTGGTGTTTCTTGGGCGAGTTACAGCTGCCAGTGAAGCGATGCTGACTTCCAGCTGCAGTGCTGGTGAACTTAACTAACTTGGTGGGTTGAAGTGTGTAGTTCAAAAGATCTTAAATTCTTGCCTCGTGATCCTCTTTGACCTCTGGGGCCATGCGAAACAATTCTGTTGTGTGTGTTTTGGGTTTGGTTTTTTTTAAATCTAGTAATTGATTTAAAAGTTGAAGATTTGGGGGTATAAGAGCACCCGAGCACGAAGCTGAGCAGCTCCTCTGGTGGGAGAGGCGAGGCAGAGCCCGCTTGACATCGTGCTGTGCCCGTGGGGCCGGAGAGCTGGGACCGAGCCCCCGACCCTGCAGCACATCGTGGTCCTCTCCTCTGGGGTTAGGACCCACTCTCCTCCTGCGCCTTGTTTCCTTGACCAGATTGGGCTAAAAGTAAAAAGTAAAACAGGAGGTGAAACCCTTTACTTCTGTTTGTTAATCTTTCTTCTTCTATCTTTCTTTCTCTTTTTTTTTTTCCCCTTTTCTTTCTTTCTTTTTTTTTTTTATTAGCAGGGCTCCTTTTTTCTCTCTCTTTTGCCTCAATAGAAAGAAAAAAAGTTTTGTCAGCACTCCTGTTTCTTTTGTTGTTTTCTTTTTCTCAGAAGTCTTTTCTGCTTTTATCCTAATCCCAGGCATGCATGAGGGAACAGTTGTGCTCTGTTGTTTGTCTGTTCTGCTAGTTTTGAACCAGTAGGGCTCCCGCTTTGTTCTCTTTATTTTCTGAACACAGAAAGGTAAAAGAGTAGGAATAGCGATTGAAACTCTTAAGAAGAGAAACCTTCGATATTTATTTAGATTTAATTCATTTTTTGCCATGTTGGTAATAATTAAGGGATGATGACAAATAAAAAAAAAAGGGGGGGGTGGGGAGGAAAGAAACCTCTTTTCACCCCTCTGAGATCAGAGTTTTTCTACCCAGAACATTTTTAACTTGTACCCCTCGAGACGTTGCATTTTTAACCATGTTGTCCAATTTATTCCCTCTCTGGAACCAGCCAACGGTTTAACATATGCCAGGTTGGTGGGGTTTTTTCCTTTTTTTTTCCTCGCACGCAGAACTACTCCTTTGTAGAGATGGTTTTATGATTGAAGCACACATTTGAAAAGCAGTGTTAGGCTGTTTCACCTGATGCCATGTCAGCCTGATGTTCAAGTCAGATCTGGGTTTTAAGCCTTATATTTACGGCTTTACATCCACTCTGATGCTTCTTGGCTTTTTGGGGTGCACGTTGTAAGAATAGGTAAAGCTTGTGCAAGTTTTCTGTTTTTTTAGGTATTTCTTTAACACTCGGGCATACCGGCTGATAAATTGCCTGAAACGTTTTAACAAATTAAACTAAAACTAAGCACGGATCCATCTGTTTCTGTTTCATCCCTACAAAACAAACCTTTTATGATTTTGGTATCCAACATGTGCTTGTTCTCTGTTGCCATGGAGATGCTATAGGCCTGAAAGTTTTGAGTTGGGTTTTTTTTTTTTTTCCACAGGCTCTTACGATGAAGCTTTTTTTTTTTTTTTTTGAAAACTGTTTTGATTAATTTTTCCTTCACTTCAACTTCTCTCTCACTTAAACTGTTTTCCCCTTTTGTTTCCCACTTGATTTATGGCAGGTCGCTGTCATTTAAATAGATGCGCGTTTTGAAATTCCTTCTTTCTGTTCGAATGCAAAGGGAAAAAAAAAAGGGGGGGGGGGTGTGTGAGGAAAAAAAAAATAACCCATGCAAGTCATGCTCAAAGACTTGGTTATTGTTGCTTGTTGGATTTCTGCTCTCTGTGGTTGTCGGGCCTAATTCAAAGTAATTCAGGCTACTCAGTGGGGGCAGTGCATAGCTCCACAGGAAATTATGATAGCAAAAGTCTTCCTGTAGAGCTCTACACTTGGCACTACAAAGTGCCTCGGGCTGCAGTTACCTGAATAGGGTTGAATTAGACCAGACAACCGCATCATCCCACTTCTTAATCTATTAGAGCGATATACAAGTGGCAATTGTTGATTGCAAAAATGGGATTAAGAGGCTCTTCAAGTGAATTGATTTTCTTGTGAGAACAAAAAGAGGAAAGAGAAGGCTCGTTTGAATCACACAGCCAGAAAGTTTCGTGAATGGGTTCCACTCCAAATGTTAGAATTAAAGCAACCAATGTTTCCCCATGGAGCACGCAGGTGAGAGGAATAAACTGCTGAAAAATAGAAAATTATGTCTAAAACTTAGTTTGCAGTGTTCTGTCAAAATCAGAGTTCTCTCCCCCTTCCCCACCCCCCCCCCCCCGCCTTCCTGCTCCCAGCAGCAACAACAAATCCTTGTTTCAGCTGAAGACTTTGCTGCTCTTCGTCAGCCTCTGCTTATTATTCTTTAATCTTTATTTCTACCAACGTGTTTCATTTACTTATTTTGCTTTAACTCAGAGGAAAAAAAAAAAGAGAGGAGAAAAGCTGCTTTGACTCCTCCTGCTTTTCCCTGAACCTTTCCACTTATTCCTTCCGCCACCAAGATCAAAGCAGTGCTGTGTCTCTCCCAAGGGACCTCCAAAACACGGTGCCTGTGCCGCTCCCCAGGGGGTCTCACCCAGCCCTGCTCTTCACCTCAGGGCTATTTTCACTGCAACCATGAGTTTTGTGTGGTCAAGTGTCATAAGTGTTCCATTAACCTCAGCGTATCATCCACCGGGAAGAGTGGTGGTTTGATGGGATGGGTCCTGCTATTTGTTTTTTGGCTGGCTTCTGGGGCTTGCTGGAAATCACCTTGCCTCAGCTGCAAGACGAGGTGCTGAGAGGGCATGTGGTGGGCACAGCGACGAAGGTGTGTCCTGTGCTGGGTGTACTGGAGGATGGCACTCGGGCAGGGCTCGCTGTCAGCAGTGTGGAGAATAGAAATGACACCCAGCAAGGAAAAGGAGCTGCCGGAGCAGATGGAGGGAGCCTGGTGCTGCCATTGGGACGGCCTGGGAGGAGAGATGGCAAGAAAGGTTGCCTCTTGGGCACGGGGATAAGAAACAACCCCTTCGACCACAAAAACAAGAATGCTTACCCCAGGAGCTAGTACCAGGGCATGGATGTAGGGGGTGAGACATTTTCAAGTGGCTTCAAAGACACTGTGGGGAGGGGAACACGCAGCTGAACTAGACCTTCTTCCGTGGTTTGGAGAGGACATGTCCATCCTTGTCGCATCATTGCCAGCGTGGCTGCTCAGGGCTTGTCTTGGGGGTTTGCTTGCCCTTCTTTATATTTGTCACCGTAGGCTTGTTTTCTCACCTGGCCCCTGCTCAGCAAGCATCTCGATGAGAAATGCATTAGAGCAGAAAGGCTGGTGGCGTTGTGAACTGAGGGGGACATAGATGCTGCTTTGGAAAGGGGCAGAAGAAAATTTGAAGCAAAAGCATCATCTAGATGCTTTACTTGACAAGTCTTTATTTCAGAAGATATATTCTTGCAAAACCTTTCCTTTTGGGTAGGTGGTGGTAGGAGAGGGCTGGATTCTATGACACCGGAGACCCCTCTTAGAACCAAAGCAGCCTATATGCATGTTCACAAGTGCTGCCAATCCAAATAAAACAACAAGGCAAAATGTACCTCCCATCAAAGGTTGCATTCATGCTGCTTCACTGTGAGCTTAAGTCTCTTCCTAGCACATTCCAGCCCTTCCCACCTCTCATTCAGCTCCAGCGGGTTTACAGGATGTAATTTCCAAAGACTCGGCTGTACAGGTTTCCCCTTTTCATCTCTTCTCCCCTGTGGAATGGTTTTGGTTTGGGTTTTTTTTCCCCAAAATGTCAGATGTGGGATGCCAGGAGCACCCACCAGGTGCCAGCATCCACAGGCAGCAAGCAGGAGCAAATTTCCCCTTTGCAAGAGCATTGCTTTCTCTAACTGCGACCCACTAATTGCTCTGTATTTAATTACCCAAGACTGCATCAGGTCCGCGTAGCGTCTTTGCGTGCGCGCTATCAATTATGTCATAATAAATGAATTTCCTTTTCAGGATTCCCCGCAGCCGATGGCCCAGGCTTCTGTTCCTCCTTGACTGTTCTGACTTTGAACAGGTTTATTCAGCTGTTGTCTGCTAAGCCCTACAGAAAAGAACAATAGCTTCTGATCTGCCTTTTATGGGTTATTGGGAACTGGTGGTCCGCACTACAGCTTTGGTCAGTGATTAACCAGAGTGAAAACAAACTACACAAGGCTAAGTTGATGTTGGAGGAGGAATGAACCCACTTCATTAAGGCTTTAAGAGGAAACCTTTTCTTCTTCAATGCTTGTTCACAACTTTTCAGGTCTCTATTTAATCACGTAATTCTCTCTAAGTAGGAAGAGAAGCTTGCCTCACAGCGAGAGGTCTTTTGCCACATGACAACTTAAAAAGATAAATTATATATAAATATCTTCATGGTTTTGTGGAGAGAAAACCAAATTCAGTTTTACTGTGTGCAGCTAATTTACTGGTTTCTTAGGTGCTGTGGGCTTCCCAAGATCCTGTTGCAGGAGGGGAAATCTTTGCTGCCATCGCCTTTACTTTTGACGTGTGTGTGCGTAGGGTGAGCAGACCGTATCTGGCCAGCAGCAGACGCGGGCAGCTGCCAGGGGCCAAGGGCAGATGAAGAGGCAGCAAGAATAGCAACCTTCCTTTACAATGCCACTGAGCCTAAATGGAAGTGCTCCTTCGGTTGGTGGTTTTATTCTGTCTCCCAGAAAAATCGTACTCTTCCGCATCCGGGGGACGTTTTGTGGTTGGTGCCCTGGGGAGGTAAGACAAAAAGCAGGAGATTTGGGGTGGATGAATTTGGTGCTGGTGAATGTGGAGAGTGTCTCTGGCCCATGAGGTCCAGCTCTTGTGCTGTGCTGAGTAATCACACAAAGCAGATCACGTCAGGGCGGCCCACGTGCTCGTGATTAGTGTAAAGTTATTTATTTTATTTAATTATTTTTCTGAGTATGGCAGCTAATTATGGCTTGCAGAGCACATCACTTCAATCCAAAGCACAGCAGTAATAAATCAACGGGCCGGCTCCTCTGGGGGTATTTGGCAGCAGCAAAGCCTGTTGTTCCCGACAGCGCAGGCAGCAGCCCCTCCTGGCTAGCGGAGTAGGGATGGGGAGGGATAACATGGACACCCTGGGAAGTGCCAGGGAGCTGCTTGCTGAGCACCTTTGGCATCTCTACTTAGCCCCGGGTGGACAGCTGAGGTTTCCATTGGGCAGATGGCCAAAACACAAAAGGGATGTGTGTCAATCTGGTGCTTGTGGGATGAGCTCGGCTTGTCCAGGCTCCTGCTCGTGTGCTGGGATAAACGAGGGTTGGCCTTTGGGCCAGGATGGAGGGGGTTGTTTCTGGGTGGATGCAGATCACCTGGTGTTCCCACTTTTCCCTCTGAGGGCTCAAGCAGGGACACATGGGAGATCCCACCAAGCAGAGGTGGCTGTGCCACCGGGCACCTTCTGCTGTCAGGGCCGTGTCCTGACCCACCTGGGCACAGCAGCCTGCTTTCACTGCAGTTCACTCAGCTCCCTGAAACTGCCCACTCAACACCCCCAGTGAAGCACAAAGCCTGGATTTAAGCAGTTGAAATCCCCAGCTGCAGTTGTATGGAGGCCAAGGGTGGCTTCCCAAAGGCAGGGCACAGGCAGCACGAGCTGAGCATGCACCCCAACACCTGCGGCTTTTCCAGGGCTGCTCCCCTCTGCTGCCAACCCTGAGCCAACAGTCCCATTCCTAAATACCCTTCCCAGTCACCAGGAGAGGATGCATCATTCCCATCTCTCCCTGCCCTGAGTGATGTACATTGCTCCTCTGCACCCGTCTGCCAGACTTTGTGGGGAAAGCACAGACCTCGAGGAAATGACATTTGAGGAAGACCAGTTTCTAGTCCCAGTGAGGCAGGAGGGGGGCAAGGAAACAGGTCTTGCCTGGGGTACACTCCACGTTGCAGAAGCCATGGGTAAGGTTTGGCTCTGCTCTTGGTGCAGCGCTGCACCAAGGAGGGGTGAACCCATCTGGGGTAGGAACAGAAAACCCATCGGGCAGCTCCTGGGGGAACGGTGGCTGTAGTTCAACAGGTTGGGAGATACAGGGGCGAAGAGGGTAAAACATCTGTACAGGAGATCTCTCCCACTTATTAAAAAGGCAAGTAAAGCAACGCTTGATGGTTTCCACCTTAAATTGAAGAGAAAGGGCACAGTTTTCCCCCCAGTGATGTGCTGCAAAGCACAAGTTTTGCATAAAACTACGATTTTTGTTTTCTCCAGGTGTTTTGGTAATTGATTAATTTTGGGTACAAAACTATTTAAATACTTCATTAGCCGAATTCTTTGAACTCGAATTAGAGGATTGTGTTGAAATGATTTAATGAAGTACGTTGGTAGGAGTGGAGGGCAGAGGGGGAGGAAGGCTGGGATGGGAGCAGGGTGGGTTTGCAGCAGGCCTGACGCAGGGTTTGGCTATTAAATGACAGCACTAAGCTGTCTCAATTAATAATTAAAATGTATGTTTAAATAATGCATCAAAGGAAATTGCTTAAATTGCAAACTTGAGATTTTTTGGGGTAAGTTCATGTTCAGACACGGGCTTCAAATGTGGGAGGAATTCAGATATCTGATGTACCGACATGAAACGGGGATTTCAAAAGCTTTAGCTTTTGTGTTAAAACGATGAAAAGCAAGGTGGGAAAAGAGACTGCCGAGCTCCTCGGAGTGTTTGTGAACAAAATAGCACCTTTTGGGGGAAACAAAAGCAACCCTTCAGAGCCTATCAAACAGTTGATGCCCTGACTGCTGCAAAAATTGGGCAGCAGAAAGTATGAGAGATCCTTCAGATGATTCCTCCAGGGGGAAAGCTAAGCCACGGATTGAACAGAGAAAGCGAAAGGCAGGTGTGCCTTGGAAAACAGGATTATCAAACTTGTGTCCATTTAGGACTGTGCAGCTGGGTGAGGAGAAGAAACTGAAGCAGGGTGAGACTTCCCACGATGTTTTCTGTCTTGTGCAGAGCTCTCTTTGGAAACAGCACCGGGTCTCGTGGCATAGGGCCGGGATGTGCCGCACAGAGACACTGGGAGATTTGTGCATCTTTCCCCCAGTGAGGTCCAGTGCCTTCCTGCAACCCCGGCAGCTGATGCTGGTCAGAGCACGGCTGCAATTAGCTGACTTGGCTTTTGCCATCCTCTGAGTCCCTCCCACTCAGCCCCATGTAAGACATGCAGAAACTGGCTGCTCCAGCCCATCCCACTCCTCCCACCTGCTGCATCTGGGGAAATGCCACTTTGCACTTGGAAATGGGGGTGGCATCTGCGTGGCAGCGCAGCAGGATAGGGAACACGGGGAAAGATCCTCATCCAACGCAGTGTTGCTCCAGTGAGATGGCATCTATTTATCTCACGTGCATCTATCCTGCCACATCACCAGCACCGGACCGTTCCCATCCCTATGTGGGGTTTCTTGTGGGTGGAGAAGGGCCCGTTCATGCCTGGGAAGCCCTTTCAGCAGAGAGGCTGGAGACCAGGAGAAGCCACTGGCTGCTTAATTGCTGCCTGTGCCCTGGTGCAGGGAAGATATCCTGTTCTCAAGCAGAAAATCCATCTGTCTGGGCTGAGTGACAGCTCATCAAAGCCTTGCCAGTGCTCTCAGACACACAGCCAAGTGACTGCATATCTTTCTTTTCCAGCACAGTGTGTGCACTGAGGCAGAGGGAAGCTGAGACTCCATCCTGAGCATTGCTCCTGTGCCACTGTCCTGGGGAGGGGTTGTGACAGACACAGCCATGCTCCTGGCTCAAGGTCCTGGGGTGGGAAGGATAAACTGCACCATGGGGGGCCAGTGCTGCTACCTTTTCAGACCTTGCAGAGGTCTGGATACAATCTCAGGATTGTATCATCCCATGGCAAAGGGGCAGGTTTGGATCTCCTTCTCAAGATCTGTCCTAAGGGAAGTTGCCACTCAGCCAAACTGGCAACGGAGCCACATACTGCTGGGCTTTGTCCTGTTGGCATTGTGCTATGTCTAGGGTTGGTTTGAGGACCAGAAATCGTGTGTTGCTGAATGTTCTGTGCTTTCAGACATCTCAGTTATATCAGGACAGTGGCAGAGCCACCTCGAGCAGGCACAGCCTTTGCTTTGGCTGGAGAAGTGGTGAGGTCGAGTTCTCTCAGCATCTTGTCCCAACACTGGGGACAGAACAGCCCTGTTTCACCTATCCTGTATGGCCCTGGTTGAGCTCCTTCCCCTTGGGTGCTTACAGGGAGGCAAACCTGCCTGCTGCTGCCAAGCCACAAAACCTCCTCTCCTCACATACCCTGGGGATGGGGCAGCAGCGTGTCCTAGTTGGTTGTCATCATTGTTTCACTCCTGTGGCCGTGGGGTTTGGCCACGTTGACATCTGTCTGGTTTGACTCCAAACAGAAACCTCTCCCAGGCTGAATAGAGAGGATTCCTTGGTGCAAAAGGCCGGCTTTCCCTTCACACATGAGAGGTTTGCTCCATTATGCTTTGACGTCCTGCAAAGAAGCTGCCTCGGCATCAATGGCATCTAACACGGTGACACATGTAGGGCCCAAGGGCTCCAGGAGCAAGTTTAAATAGGACCATTGAATCTGTCCCTCTGTCTGCACGTGACTGTCGGTGGCAGGAGCCCAGCGATGGATTGAGCTGTCAGCGTGTGCCCACGGACCAAATTTTGGCCTTTCTGCCCTGTGTGAAATGCCTGGTCTCGGTGCACTGTGCCTGAGCCAAGCCTTCGAAGGACATTTGGCTGCTCGGGGAGTGACCAGAAGGTACAGGACCTGTCCATGTGTAATTACTGCACCGTGGCTTTCTCAAACCTGTTGGAAGGAAATAATTTAAACTGCGTATTGTTTCCCTCCGTAGCTGAGCGCTGCACGAAGGAAGAAGTCTCCATTCAGGGTTACTATTAGACCTCAGGGCTTTGGAGGTGTTGTATCTAACGGAGAGAGAAGTAAGCAGTGTTTAACCAACAGAGGAAATAGTGTTTAACCATAAGCATGTCTTTTTAATTTCTGCTTACAGTCCTAATCAGGAGCGGATCTGAGCTTCAAAGGCAATTTTGCTGATGCCAACACCACAGGGATTTCATCCCTTTTACCAGAGGACAAGAAAAGACCCTGATTTCCAAGGACAGGCTTTCCCCCATATTGCTTTTGCTGGTCCAGACCTCTCAGGATAGAGGTGGTCTTGGAGACTGTGGTCCATCACTGGAGAGTGAGAGCTGTGAGCAGGCATCTCTGGTTTCAGCCTGTACCCACTGCTGAGCTGCCCAGTGTCACCACAGCCTTTTTGTACGGCATCTGAGCAGGCCTGGCTGGTCCAAATGTACCTCTTCCAGGTGGGAATGCGAGTTTGTGTATGACGTGGTGAGGACCCTGATGCTTTTTCTTGTGCCAGTGTTTGCCCATATGCAAGGTGCTCATCAGCATTTTTTGGAGAACACAGATGTGATGTTTGGAAAGTTAGACCCAACCCATGTGCTCAACCTGTGGAACGATGCCCAAGCAGGGACAGGCTCTGGGGGGGATGTGCGGTTATGACCCACATTTATTAAGGTCATCAGGCTTCTATTAATTTTGGCTGCTCTTCATGACACCAGGACCTCACTTTTCACCTGAGAACAGCTGGGCTGAGGCTCCCAAAGGAGGAGTGTTGTTTTGTATCAAGCAGCAGTTTGTGTCTCCCCAGAAAGCATGTGCTGTAAGGGCCGGGGAGCTGCCCGTACTGGGACATCTTGAATCTCTCTGGGATGAGGAAGAAAGAGCGTATGGCAGTTTTGAACCATGCTGAGTCAATGAGATAACAGGCAATTCCTGTTTCCTTCTGACTAGGAGCACTTTCTATTAAAAATTTGCCTTTGCAGGACTTTAGCAGATGTACGTGGTGGAGTATGCTTGTGGAAGGGTTTGGACAGTGGTTGTCTAAGAGGTGATGGGCAATGTTGGCCTTTCCTCACCATTGTGGGGAGCCTTCAGTCTTGCTGTGATGCTGCTGAGGTGAAGCCTGGAGGGTGGTACCAGGGTCTGTGGGACCCCCCCATAGTCCCTAACCATGGGGACAGCACGCCAGGGAGCCTCAGGAGAGATAACCAGGGCTGCCCTGGCAGTGCAACCCCCCCATGTGCAACCAGTTGCAACTCCCGCAGTGAAGGATGTGCTTCCACAGCAGCTCCCTGCTCAGTGGGCAATGGACTTGGGATGATCCTGGCTCCCTGCATGGCCAAGGACTGCTGGCCTGGGGTGTCAGCACCCCAAGGATGGCCCTGCTCATGTGGCAGATCCCCATCAAAACCCACTGCCGGCTCAGGGATTCACATCTCCAATGGTGGGGACGCTGCAGGGAGATCCTGCCCAGAGCTGGATTAACTTCAAACCCAAAAAGGGGCCGGGGCAGGGGGGAAATTGCTTCTCTGGCCATGCAAGGCAAGTTTCTGGCTCTGGTGACTCAGGATTAGTGCTCCACAAAGGGAGGGTAGGAGCTTTATAGTGAAATGTAGACTCTCCATAGGAGGCACCCATACATCCCAGCAGTGTGGGGAGGGAAGGGAGGGGGGGAGGAAGGCATCTGTGGCCCGGCCAAGTTTGCAGAGGGAGCCAGATCGGCCTCTCTGCTGCTCAGATGCAGGTGTCAAACCTGAATAGAACGGGTGGAAAGCACGGCGTGGGTACCTGCAGGTAACATCCCTCCCAGCTGCATCCAGGGGATGCCCAGCCCCAGTATCCCACAGCACGGATGGAAGGATTGCAAAGAGAGGATGTGTGGGAGGTGGGAAGGGAGAAATGTGTTTGCGTGTGTGTCGGCGAGTAGGGGCAACGTCTCCTGGGAAGTGTAGTTAGCGAATGCACGGTCAAGTGTGAAACAAGAAGCAAGGTTAAATGCTGCAGAGAAGCCGGCACCGTTGGCTCTGCCCTGCGTGCAGCGCGACGTAGGCTGCTCCCTAGGGAAGAGGACCTGGGGAAGAGTTTGTCATGGGAGTGTGGTTTTTTTCCCCTTGTTCTCGGTGTTTAATTTCATCAAGAGGGCTCTTTTCTTAAAAAGCAAACGGGGAACTTCTGCTGGATCAAACGCCGTCGCTCCTCTGCCACTGCTCTTTGCAGGTTGTGTTTCCATCAGCTTCTGGCATCGAGAGGTGAAGCTCGATGTTCCCTAAGGAGATGCTTGGTGTGCTGGCAGTGCTTTGCTCTGGCAGCTTGCACCTAAGTGGATCTCTGGCTTTCTGGAGGACACTCAGGGGGTGAGGGCTGTGGAGGGACAGGGATGTGCAGGGTGCGCAGCTTTGCAGCTGGGATGAGAGAAAAATGCCTGGGAGCACTGGTGTTGCCTCCTTGAGTGCCTCTCCACACTGTCTGGTTCCTCCTAGGGCTCTGGGGACACTGGGAAGCAGTGATGGGGCTCTGGGGAATTAGTTAATCAAGTTTAACTCACTTCATCTTCCATTGGAAAAATGACACCCACCAGCACGTATGTAATTATCTATATAATTATATATACATACACACACATATATAAAGTCTGAAGACTTTTTGTGACTCTGGGAGGGTAAATACAGGACTGAAACTCAAGAATCTTAATTTTGTCTCAAATTTTGGCTATACTGTTTCTATAGAGACCAAAAGGAAGCTTTGGCTCCCCCACTCAGCTATTAAAGTTTAGTGCATTGAAAACTGTCTTCATGCTGTGATACCCTTTCACAGAGTAGAATAGGGTCTGAGCTAATCCATGAAAGTTGTCATGCTATGAACTAGTAGTCAAGCTTTTTCCTTTCAATTGAGTCTAAAACTATACTGTACTTCACACTTGATTGGCCCTTCAGATGGCAGGACTCAATATCCCTGCTGGAAATAAGCTCGTCTTCACACAGTGATGTTGAACGTGGAAAGATCTTGTTTCTGTGGCATAATTACTAGCGCCGCAATATGAAAGTCGTCGGGATGAGGTGTTTTTGTTTTGGTGGCGTGGTTTGGGTTTTTGTGTTGGTTTGGGTTTTGTTTTTTTTTTGTTTTTTTGTTGGTGTGGTGGGTTTTTTTTTTTCCTAATTAATATATATCAAACTTTGCTTTCTTCTTCTTAAAGATCGGGGAGGTTTGGGTGCGATGCTAGCAGCACGCGGTCTGCTGAGAACCTGGACCCGAGCAAAGGCTCCCGCTCGCTCCGGAGCTTTTCTCTCCGGAGTGTTGCACGCACAAACGTAGCAAGGCAAAGTTACCATCAGCACACCAGCCTCAGCCTTCCCCCCTTGGGTGTACTGTAGCAAAGGTAATGAATGGGTCTTTTTTTTTTTTTAATTATTTTTTATTATTATTTCTTCCTTCCTTTTTTTATGTTTTGGGGTTTTTTTTTGGGGTGGGTTTTTTGCTTCCCATCTCTCAAGATAACTGTATAAAGCAGGATTGCACACCGGGGCAATTTTTCTAATGGAAATCAGCACTTTCCTTTGACCTCAGCTGCTACTTGTGTGTGTTCACATGGGCTAAATCGATAGCAGGAGCAGTGGACAGTCACTATAGGTGGAGCAGCCTCGAGACTCTCGATTAAGACTTCACCAGTGAAAAGTTACTGTATTTTTATGATTAAATTTTTAAATGGAGAAAAACGTCTTGAACTGTAGAGACCAAAAGGGGGCACCAAGGTATTAAAAAAAAAAAAAAAAAAAAAAAAAAAAGTGCTGCTGGTTTTGATAGTTTACCTATATAAACTGACGGTTTCTAGTGTAGCTTTTTTTGATTAACACAATTACTAAATAACAACAACAACTTCTCCTCGAACCTTATGTGAATTTCTAGTATTTCCACTGTGATGATGTGACACTTTGCTTCAACTGGGGAGGCTGCTGTGGAGGTTTCTTTTGGTCTTTTATTTTGTTCGTTAACCGTCATTAGTTAATTTTTTTAAGATTTGGGGAGGTTTTTTCTAATGTAGAGTTGTGTTGTGGGGGCTTTCTTAATTCAGGAGCGATGCTTTAGAGAGTAAGCACCAGATTAATTTGATCCTATAAATCCTCAAAGTGCTATCTGCCTTTTCTGGAGTACTCACTTCTGCCTCTGCCACCACTTTTAAATTCAAGTTTGCTGCTTCCTTTTGGCTGCATTTACCCTCTTGCTGGATGTAAGAGGCTTTCTCCTTGGCTGGCTGTGGGATGAAGCGGAGGGCACAGGTTGGGACGGCGTTAGCCCCCTCTCTCCGTTTGGGAAAGCAGATTTAATTACAAACAGCCTCAGTCGTGGGTCGTTCAGCTCAGCGTCGTGGTCAGGACAAGGCACAGGCACTGGAAAGAATTCTGCCCTGTGACGAACACGACATCGAAGTATCTCTTCTCCCACCACTGAGAGAAAGGGATGAGAGAGCAGAACAAACGTGTATTTCACCCATTTTCCATCCCCGTCCTGTAGGCAGATTTGGTTTAAAAGCCTTATCGGTGTGAATGGCTGCGACATGGGAAGGGTGCAGAGCAATTGTGTTCTCGAGTCTGGGGGGTTTTTCCTTCTCTCTGCTACACAGGGTTTTATGGTGCACGGTGCACGTTTATAATCTCCATTTTTTACAAGCCTCTAGCACGTAAAACGCCAGTCAGATGATTACAGCTATTCTGTAATTGCTGTTTTTTATTTGTGCTTTTGTAGCTCTGCTCGTACAAAGTCCTTTCGTAAAATTGTCAGATTCAATTATTTTTCACACCAAACTGGAACAAGTTTGTTTCCCTTGTTTTATGAAACCACCTTTATTTGTTTTTAAATTGCAATTTAGAAATGAAGGATGGGGTGTTTTCAAGCACTGAATATAATGTTTTATAGTTTAATTTGTACTGAAACCTAAGCCTTATTTTTAGTTTCGTTATGTTAGATCTGATTTATTGGATCATATATTATCTAATGCAAGGCAACTGAATAGCTGAAGTTACATTAATAATTTTGATACATGTGGCTAATTAGTTTGTGTTTTCTACGGATCTCAATTTCAAAAAAAAGAACCCAAAAAACTACATATCTCTCTAGATTTCATCTGTAATGTTAAATGCAGCAGGTACTTGCACAGAACTGTTCCCTCAAAATTGTGAAATTTACTTTTTAATTAGAAATAACTGGATATTTTAAAAAGCGACTATCCCTTTGGTATCTCACAATTTGTTCACAAAAGGATGCAGTCGTCTTCATCCGTCCACCGTTTATTAACAACACCTTTGAAACTGCGGGGCACAAACCTTGTTTGTTCTGTGGTTTAAGAAACGGCATTTTGATCCCGTCAGCTGCCTCACAAGAAATGAAAAGTCACTGCTGTTTTGGGTGCGAGTGCTTGAGGAGAAAGTGTGGAAAGGAGAAGAGAGACTCGAAATGCCATAAACCAGCCGGAGTAATTTAGGTGAAAAAGTAATTTGTTGAATATCTAATTTTCCTCTTGCAGTTTTGTTGCAGTTTGAAATTACTCCATGCTTTGAATCTGTTATTACTTTATTATTCTAATTTAGCTTTTCCGGCTAACTTGTTCAAAACAGTTTCTGGATTTGAACAGTTTCCTTCTGTTTCTGCACTTTGCTTTGAAAAACAATCGCTAAACGGCATTCGACTTCAGCTCTTCTTTTGATGCAATTAATAATAAAAAGAGTCCTCCTATTGAAAGCACTAAACCACTGCGCGTTTACCTTCCGCTGCGCTCTTTGGCTGATCGTAAATCTATCCCGTTTTAAAGGTCTGTCATAATTTATTAAACCAGTTAACAAAAAACGGGTAGGTAAAGAAAACTCATTCCAATGTGAACAGGAACCACTTCAATCCCGATCTGCAGTGAGCTGATTTATCAGGTTCAATTCCCTTTCTGCGCTGAATTAGCGTATTGCTCTGGAATAGGCTTGCAATCGTTTAGGTTTTTTTTTAGTTGTGGTGGTGGTGTTTTTTTCTGGGAAGTGGAGAGTAGGGGGGAGGAGAAAAAATAGGAAATCCATTTTTAGTTCTACCTATGTATCGTGCTATAATTGCAAAATAAGGATTTCTTCCTTCCTTTCAGAGGAGAGTGGGCAAACGTTACTTCTTTCGCTCCCGTGCGACTCGGATTAATCGAAAGTGCAGATGTACAAAACTTGGAGGCAGAATTTGAAATGTGATTTCCTCTCTTGATTCAGAATTATAGCCTATGGGGAAAAAAAAGTTTGAAAATCGGCTCCAGTTTTATTTTTTCCTTATCCCACATGTGTGTGATTTTTTTAAGGGACGGAAGGACTTGTGCTCCTGCGCTGTGGAGTAAGTTATCACCTGAATTTCTATTGCTTGTAGCACAGATGAGGAAAAAATTCTGTCTTTGTGCTACTCTGCTGGCATTGCCATTTCCCTGAACCCAGCTTCGTTGCAGACGGGTGTAGCAGTGGGTGAATTTACTGCTGATTTCCAGTGTGCTGTGTATAAATGAGAGCTATTTTTTGTTTTGTTAAAAATCGAACCAAGAAGCAAAAAGCCAAGCAAACCATTTCCAACTCCTCATTTGGTTAAATGCTGAGGGTACAAGTTCTCTGCGCCCGTGGTTCTGTGGTGGGAGGCTGTGAACCCTGTAAGAGCTGGCAAAGCACATCATTAGAGTAGTAACCCAGCTGTATTTTAATTTTCAGAGTACAGCAGAGCACTTCTTTGCCATGTCTCTCTCTAATGTTAGCGCAGAAGGAAACTTAATATCTCCAGTGACCCTGCTTCTGTTCTTCAGCTCATAAAAGCCAAAAAAGAGCCAAGCCAGAGGCTCCTAAATATTGGCAGATCCTGTAAGTTACCCTGTAGCACCAACAAAACAACACCTTTCGAGGAGCAGATATTTCTCTAGATTCTGATTTTTATTCCCTTTTGTGAGTTTGAGAGACATTCTCGATACCGATTCAGTGTATCTGTACGTACAGTATTTGATCTATAACAAATTGTTTTATTATGCACAACGACTGGATATAATCATCACTGAACACAAATTTTGAGATGAATTCCAGGGCGTTGGATGCCTCATTACCTACCCGTAGAGGAAAGCTCCTGTATTTCTGGCTGCAGAAGCGGAGACGCAATTTAATCAACGCATTTTAGAAATAAAATCCTAACGTTTCATTCCAAAGTGGGCAAATTAAATGCACAACAGAGGAACAGTTTTAACACTGCCGCGTATAATTAGTAACTCAAATGTAGGCAGATAGCGTTGTGTTGTTTTGCTTACTACTGATTAACTTAATATTGATAAGGAATAAGGGAAGAAACGGATTCTGGCGAGGTGGTTAGGGCAGGAGCCTCAAGTACAAGCTGGATTTGGTGGTTTTATAAAAATGTGCAAAGAAAAAAAAAAAAAAAAACCCCACCAAACCAAAAAACCCAAAACAAAACGAACGACCCAACCCCTCCATTCCTTTCTGCTCCTTGCTTTGACACTGTCTAAATTAAATGCAGAGTCGCGTTGGCTTTGCACGTTGTTTCTCGCCCGGTTGACATTTAATACTGTTGTATCAGGACCGCTCATCTTAGCTGAGATACTGAGGGGAGGGAGAATAACCAATTTAGACCAAATGTGAGAGGGACTCGCCGAAGCCAGGATCTGTGCAAGCTGCTGAGTGGGGAGGGAGGTTGCGTGGGCTGGAAAAGGCAGATTGCCCCCAGGATGTGGCTGGGGAGAGGACGGGGAGCGTTGCTGCCAGCACAGCGCTGGGACCCGAGCAGGTCTCGGGCGCTGCTCTCTGCAGCCTGCAAAGGCTCTTCTGTCCGTCGCTGGGACTTCCTAAAGCAGGCGGATAAACTGCACCTTCTCCATAAAACTCTCATTAATCTGGGGGATAAAGTATATTTTAAAAGTTGGTTGTAAACAACGCGGTTCTCTGGACTTTTTACCGTCGCTGCAGCGTTAGCACATTCAATAAATGTCATGTTATTGTATGTCTGAAGTTCAAAAAAAAAAAAGGGGGGGGGGGGGGGGGGGGGGGTGGTGGTGGTGGTTAGTTGCAATCTGTAATTAAATCCAGCGGGAAGTATTTCCTGAATGGCAGAGACCTTTCACACTCTGTTACCTAATTCTTTACAGGTGATTTTCCTGCCCCCCCCCCCCCCCTTTCTTTTTTTGGCACTGGGAAGTGGTAGTCATAGCAAAACCAGTTGGATTTCAGAGCGAGAAAATGTTCTCTGCTGTCTCATGGTGAAATTGGTAAATGAGAAGGCTAGTCCTTGGAGTGAGAAAAAGTAATTTCACATTTATTTTTTTTCCTCCCCAGGAAGTAAAATGGGATTGAAGGGACTGGAAGATAATTATTTTTATACAAAAAAACCCCAAACCCTCATTTGGCTGAAAAAGAGCTCACTGCAACACTGTATTTTCTTCTTTTATGTCAGCAATGATGGAGGGCAGTGTGGGGAAGGGGCAGATGCTCCCCCTGCTTCCCTTTTCCACCCCTTGGGTACCTCCAGCCCCTTGGGGCTGGGGAGGCTGTGCCCTAGACAGGGGCTCTCGCCCTGCCATGGCTACGGCGTAAACCCTTGCGCTGGCACGACGGGGAGCAGCCCGCGCACAACTCGCCCTTTTCTCTCCTGAGGACAAGTCTGCCTCTCCCCTCCAACCTGCTTTGCTGGAAAAAGGGCTTTCCCAGGCGAAATAACTTACATTGGGAGGAGCCTTTTGTGGCCAGACTCCCTTATTGTTCTTTGAGAAAGTGTCCCTTTCCCCCCACCACTCCCTGAAGAATAAAGCAAGGCAAAGAAATACAAATGGCACAGCGCTGACTCGGGCTGTTACACGCAGGTCTGGTTTGACATATGAGATCAGTTCCTCGAGTAAAAATCTGCTCCGGTTTCCCTCTAAGCCTTGCGCTGAGATTCTCGTCTGGTGTTTTGATAAAAACTTCTGAAAAGCGAGCGACTCGAGAGTCAGTTAAAACCATATTTCTTCCAGGCAAATAAATGTATTAAATGCTCCCCAAACGCTCTTGCAAGGAGAAATGTCAGCTAGCGTTCTCCAGATATTTTGATGTCAATGAAATAACATTTTGCATTGACAAAGATGGAAGTGTAAGGTAATGACTTGGTGCAGCAGCCTTCAAAACAGGAGATAAAAATACAGCAAAATTTCCTTCCTGTTGATAGAAACAGTTACTCTAATTTTAAAACATCTGAAGAAGAAAAGTGGTTGCACTTAGTTTAGCAATGTTCCTGGCCTCCTGGCAGCATCCCTTGTACCAGGGTTTCACCAGTAGACCTTGGAGGTGTTGGTTGCCCCGAATGCTGCTGCTCCTCTTTCAGGTTGGCCACCCAAAACCGCTTGCATGGGGGTTACTGCACCCTGGCACGGGTGCCTCAAAGCAAACTTAGGAGCAAAACTGCCTCTTTGAAGTCAACAAATCCTGGGGAAACCAAGTCGTGTGTATTTTTTCACAGTAAATGGTGCAGATATTCCCTCTTGCCCCAACACCAGCATTACCTCTCACTCCATGGCTCTAGCTGTGGATAGTGCTGCTAAAATGGGACCGGGAGTTTGCAAGTGAGGGAGAACTGGTCTTCACCACTTCCTGCATGGAAACCAGAAAAGGCTGCCCGTCTGGTGTTGCCATAGCTGAACTGGTCAGTAGGCTTGCCCTTGGGGATGCTGGTGGGTTCTAGAGCTTCATAAGACTGTGGGAGGAACAGCACGTCAGTGCCTGGCAAGGGAACTGCTTTATGTTGACCACTGCACGAGCAAAGGAGCAGCTCATTCACACCAACCATGGTATTTGTGTGCAGAAGGTCCCAGGAGCTCTCACACAGTGGGACAGGGACAGACACCACCTCCCTTGCTCTTGCAGCTATGGGATGGTTATAGCGGTGTGCAGGAGTGAAACTCGGTGTGTGTGTCACGTCCAGGGGTTATTCTGTGTGTGTGTCACCGTCTGCTCCACCGTGGTCACGTGCTTTACAGAGGGTTGTGGGTAGGGCAAAGTTGTTGTGTGGTGTTTTGCAACGTAAGTGGCCCATGTCCTGCAGGAGGCTTTGCCTGCAGGTTGGCCTCGAGATCAGACAATAAAAAACAACACTGGCACCATATGCATGGAAAAAAATGACAGTTGCAATGCTTGAATGAAGGTCCCTTCACCATGGCTTGGATCTATGGTACCTTGGATCTTCTGGGGACC
The DNA here is from genome assembly GCA_025345505.1 of Todiramphus chloris collaris. Lineage (NCBI taxonomy): Eukaryota > Metazoa > Chordata > Aves > Coraciiformes > Alcedinidae > Todiramphus > Todiramphus chloris. Next base: position 7,697,460 of record JANVCC010000049.1, on the reverse strand, counting down.
CAAAATGCAGCAGCTTCCCTTTCCTCAGTGGCTACAAACCAGAGTGCCCACTCTCCGGGGAGCAGCTGATCTCTTTGTTCCAAGTGCAGAGCCAGCCCAAACCGCTCAACTAATGAACGCAGGGTTGGAAAATACAATCAAGCAGGTTGGGTACTTTGCTATTATCAGTTCTCAGCACAAAGTGGAAGTACATCGTCTGCACCAAACCTCACTCATTCACACGTCGCTTATCTGCAAATTCCATAATTTCCATACAAAACCCAGCACCTTTTCCGCATTTATTTAGCACTGATTAATAGCAGAATGCAGCAGCGAGCCCTCCTATTACCCCAACTTCATTTACTTTTACAAAGTAGACTACAGCCCACTTACCCAAAGACGCTTTGCTTGGAAGAATTATCGATGATTAAAACCAAGCTACACTTGTCAAAATAAATTACCCGAGCACATTTTGAGAGGCAGCAGCCTTCCTCTTTACGGCGGTTGCCTGCCTTGCTAATTTGCACTGCGCGGAGACTTGCGGTGGGACAGCAGCGCTGGTGGAGGCCGAGCGATGCCACGTGGCAGCTTCCCGGAGCAGGAGGAGTTTGTGGAAGAGATTTGGGTTGTCTTGTGTTTCCTCATAGCTCCCCGGGTATTACATCAGCTCTGGGGGTAAATCAGGCTTTGTGGATAGAGGAGGGTAGTTTGCGCATCGGTTTGCAGGGCTCGCGTTCCCCCGGGACTGGTTCCAACCTGCAGGGGGGTCTCCAGGTGCTGGTTTTTGCACGTGGATGTGGGAGTCAGCTGGGAGCTGGATGGAGGTGTGTGGAGCTCCCCATTGGCTGTGAGATGAGGTGGCACAGAAGTGCATTTCTTTTCACCAGTGGTGCGGAATGAATTAGACTCGTGAAACTTGCTCCAGTTCTTCCTCTTTCAGAGGGCAATACATAAACAAATGGTGCAGTGTGACGAAATGTCCTACTTTTCCTCCCAGGAGAGACCTTGGCGATGGTAGGAGACAAGATGCAACACGGCAAACACCTTCTGCTCTCTTGTTCTACTGGGCAGAGGAGAAACCCTCCTCCACCGCTGCTGGGCAAGCACCCATCTATAGGAGACAGTATTGAGGCTTCTAGTGAAAGCTCCTTAATGTCGAGGCAGGAGGTTGACCCGAGAGACCACTGCCTGTGCAGTGGTGGGACAAGAGCCCCTTCCAGCCTCCTGAGCTCTCTTCAGGCAGCAAAGGGCTGCGGGTGAGCTCTACCTTACACGGTCCAGCTGCTTCACATGCTCGGTGAGGCACTGTTGGTATTGCCCGCTGGGGTTTTCGGGGGATGTGTTGGGGATGATGCTGATGGCATCCAGAGCAGCCCTGCAAAGGACTCACTAGTGCAAAATAGTGCTGGGGTTTCGTTCCTGCTACACACTGCGACTGTGTGGGTAGTTCCTGTAAGAGGTTTCTCTTGGTAAGCAGATAAGACAGGTAAGTATTTGGCCCCAAAGGCAGTGCTGGGAGCAACGGGCTCTAATGTGAGGCTTGGTGCTGTGATGTGGATGCCACTTATGTCTGGGCATGGTATGAGCAGATCCCAAGGAGGATTTGTGCCCTGTGGAGAAGCAGAAAGCAGCTGGAGACAGCTAGTGGGGGGACAGGGAGATGGGGATGCTGCCTGGAGAGCTGTGTTTGGGGCCGTCCCTCAGTTTCTGTTGTGGGTGTAACCAGCTCACTTACTTCGCCGGATGTGGGATAGTCCCCCTGTACCCGAGAACATGGCTTCATCTCCTACATGGCTCATCAGAGGTGTTTTTTGGGTGAGCACTCATTTTGATTCCCAGCTGCGGTGGTGGTGATACGGAGATGGGTGTGAAAAGGGCTTGTTTCTCTACTAGCAGTGTCGGGGTGTTCACAGCAGTATTTGTGGGCAATGCTACAGGCAAAGCAGAACTTTCCAGACCAAGTTGCCTTTTTGGACTAACGCAAAGGAAGATGTGTTAGCATTTGTAGGTATTAATGATGCTTTCAGTGGCTTTTCTGGGGCACGGACTGAAAGCACAGAGCATCTCATAACCTGAATGGGGCGGGCAGGAAAGAGGGGAAAAATCTGAAATGTTTTCTGACGCTTAAGGCTTCAAAGTGGTGGGGAAGGTGGAAGAAGATACAAGTCACTACTGCCTTAATTGAGGGAACTGGAAACGGTGTAGGCAGAGAGATATTGTGGCATTTCTTCTCTGTGCGTGGAGCTGGTAAAATCCTGCGAAAGGCTGCTACAGGATAGCAGCAGGCATGATAAAGGGATCTTGGCTTTCTGCTGTGGATTAGATCCTCGCCCAAAATGCTGTTCCTCATTACGGGCTCACAGTAGGTGAGGGTCTGTTTTCCAACCGCCCTAGAAACTTTCTGTCAGGGTGGATGGTGTTTCTGTGAGAAAGACGTCTGTCACAGGGAGTGAATCCTCAGCCATGGGTTCTTGGGAGACCTAGCGATGAGACATCACGGGCTCACATCTTGACTTGCTTACGGCAGCTCTCGGGCTCTGGCTTCCCTTGCTGGAGTGGTGGTGTGAATGCTCAGAGGGAGGAGAGTGGGGTAAGGAGCCTCCCATCACTCTGTCGAGAGGCTCCTCTGGAGGGTTGTCCTGGGTGGGCAGGGTTCAGCAGCCTCCATCTTGCTGCAAAGTGAAGCAAGCCTCAAGAAATTCAAGTTTTCCATCTTGGCGTAGGGCATCTAAAGCAATATGGGTGTACCCAGTATAAAGAAATAGCAGATTTCAAGCGTTTAGAGGAACCATATTTTATCAGGCAAAATTAAGCCTCTTTTATTAAAAAAAAAAAAAAAACCACCAAAAAACCAAACCAACCAAACAAAAAAACCCAGAAGAGCAAAGCAAACAGCATGGGGAACAGGGTAGAGGTCATACAATAACTTAATTGAAAAATTAACTGGAATCGGGGGAGATGTGACTGCTGCTGTCTGGATGGCAAACTGGCTGGAGCTGGAGTAAACAAAAGACAACGAGAAGCAGGATTTGGTTGGGGGGAGGCTCTGCGTTGCCGCAGAGACACGGCCGGTGTCTCCCACAGTGGTAGGGGATGGCGAGCAGGGGGTACCCCCTCAGGAACTGGAAAACTGTCTGATAAAGACACGCAAAGTCTAGGAACCGGCCCAAACCTCCCCAGATGCTCAGGAAAGTCCCGGCTAACGCATTGAAGAAAGCCAGTCCTTCATGCGTATGCTCTGCGGGAGGAAGGCAGGAGAGGAGACGGGAGCTTTTGGGAGTGGTGGGCAGGACTTGGAAGCGTCGGGTGATGCTGAGTGCACGTGTGAGGGGCAGCCAGAGCCCTCCTGAGATACCCACCCTGGTGAGCCAGCCAGCCGGCCACACCGGGACCCTTCCTCTTGGCAAGGAGGGATTTCACTGACATGCCAGCAATGCCCACGAACCACCAGATCAAACAGAATTTTTTTTTTCCTCTTCTTTTTTTTTCCTCCCCCCCACCCCCCAAAGCCCAGTTATCTATTGGAACCAGATGCACTTTTTTTTCCGCTGGAATTTCCAAGCAGGGAAGGCCAGGCTACCTTGTTGCAAGCAGAGAGGTGTCAGTCTCCCTCTGAATTTCTCCTTTTTCAGCCATAAGGCAATGCAGCTTTTTCCCTCGTTACCAGCCAGGTCTGCCAGGAATCCCATTAGAAGTGCTCAGCAGACACTTGTTGTTGAGTCGAGCCGGGCTTGCTTGGAGGGGCTGCAGCTCCGTGTTCTCCTTTGTGTACCTCAGTAGCATTTATTGGGGTGTTTTTTTAATCATGTTGAACGTGTGAGTTTGTCCCCCCCCCAGCCCTGTTTGTTGTGGGATTTTTTTTTTCATTTGGGGGGTGTTCTTTTTATTTCTTTCGTAACATTAATTTCATTTAGAGCCATTCTGAAGTGATAGACACCTTTCTAGGTAGCGGCTTCTTACAAAGTATAAGCCCGTTTATCAAAGGCAGGATTTGCTGCTGTTGTTTTTCTATTAGGGAGGAATTACACTAAGCCTGTAGCAGACATTTTGTGTTACCATGGCAGCCCATATTTCCTACAGGGTTGTGACCTCTAATGACTACAGTGGAAAGCTAGGAAAAATGGGGACTCTTTGAAGATTAGTAAATAAATGCATACTTATGCAAACTATCCGAGAGATGGCTAAACTATAGTGAGGGGACGGCACGATTCCGAACGCTGAGTAAATGTCTCTGTGTAAATACCTGTGTATTTTCTTTTTATTAAACAAAAAAAAAATCACCTTTCATTTTGCTGCGCTTTTAAAAGGCTGTTTTGTTTCCATCAAAGTGGTTCCCCGAACACGGTTTCTGCATAGGGCCTGTATTATTTTTTTCGTGTAATGAAACAGAAATACAGAGTTCAGAATTTCAGCAAAAGATGTTTCTTACCACCTAAATCATTCTTTTTTTATAGCCTTTTCAAATATTATTGCC
>JANVCC010000049.1:7616153-7692907 GCA_025345505.1 Todiramphus chloris collaris | reverse complement strand
GCAGTGATCTCCTAAATTGCAGAAAGCCTCAGTAGACATGCTGGTGCTCTGCGCATCTTCAGTTAATGACCCTTTTCATGTAAGCACAGCTGTTGCAATGTGAAAAAATAAATTAGCAAAATGTGCCTCTTCTCCCTGCATCTTCCCTTCACTTTTCTGTGCATTTCAGCATTTTTCCCCTTCAGTCAGTAACTTTCCAGACTCCTGCAGCCCAGATACGTGGTACGAAACTCTCTCCCATTGATGCTGTCAGCAGAAAAGCAGCAGATCAAGGTCTTACAAAACAAAACCAATGTCAGGCAGACCCTGAATCTCTTCCTTTCCTGTCAGGAATACCGAAGTCGACACAATGCTACCGCTCCGTACAATGGATGTTGTTTTAACCCTTTTCTCTTCCTTTAGAGAATAAAACAATATCCTTTGCAGGTAACCCCACAGCATTAGCTTTCATGGAGAGCTCCTAAGTCCGTTGTCTTGTAGCCACACCTAATGAAGGTTGCAGTGCTGCCAGATGTGCGTCCTCCCACCACAGGGTGCGATGCACTGGGGATGTGTCTACTGGAAATCCTCTTTCCGTGGAAATCATGGGGGCTTGAGGGCACCAGGATGGGCTGGAGAGGGGTTTGATTGTGCCCTGGAAGGCACACATCTGATGAGAAAGGATGAGAAAGCCTGTGTGGGTTTGTGATCCATTGTTGCATCAGCATCTCATACTGTAGTGGAAATCAATGAAGTTTTGGGATGGCTGCTAGGCAGGGGCATGTGCAATGCTCTTCTGCTGCCTGCTCGTAACTGTTACCACATCCTAAAGGTCCTGCTCCTGGGAGGCACTCAGATAAGTCACTATTATTTCTAGCTTAAGCAGCAGAACAAGGTGCGTTGCCAATCCCTGAGGACGCATAGCTCAGGGGATCGTGGACATCCTGCTGCAGGGTGTGTGGTGGTGGGGAACTGCTGGGCTCTTGGATGCATGGGAAAATGATGGAGTCTTGAGGCAGATGGAGAAAAAGCATCAGTTTTGGTGCTGGCTTTGATTTCTTTGCGGAGATTTTGCTTCTAGATAACTGCACTGGCAACACAAACTTACAAGCCCTTTCTAGGGATGTGGGACACCAGATGCCTCTGGGCTGGTTCGTATCGCTGAACACTCACGTTATTAATCTTCTTAGAATTGGAAAATTTGGTTCAAAATGAGAGGCTCCTGATATCACTAATAATACTTTTCTTGTGCAACTTCACAACGTGCTTATAACCCAGGCTATTTTATGTTCTTCTTCCTTCTCTTGGTAGCTTTGAGTTCTCTGTTAATTGACAGTGATCTGAAAAGGGCCTCCTTGGGCAGTGGCCTCTCCTCAGGCTTTCTTACCCTCTCGTGTCAGTAAAGAACCAGTCCCTGGAGCAGGGATGGGGGAGAACAGTCCCTCCTCCCAGAGTTTTGCCCTCCTCACCAGGGACAGTCCTGCTCCTCTCGCTCTCTTGCATGGCTTTTCATAGCAACTGGAGCTCTTCCAACATGAAGGTTTTTGCTTTCTAACCAGCCTCACCTGAGGTGTGGGGTATGCACAGATCTGCCCTTTACCTCATCCTGGGCTCCCTGGAAATCCTGCCCGTGGGTTCCTAGGTTCCCACGGGACATGTTCTACTTTTTAAAGCTCAAAAAAAAGCCTTGAGAGAGAGAGTGCATGGCCTCCATCTGTGTGTTGTGGGTCGCCTGTCTCTACCGTGAAGTAACCCTATCCCCTCACCCATCCCTGAATGCATAGTTTCCAGCCCAAACTATTTGACAAATCTGACCCAGACTAGCTAATAGTTTCAGGGTGACCAAAACTGCGTATCTGATGAATTTATGTTTCAACTGAAAATTCTTGCTCTACTGAAGTCCAAACATAGAGGGGAAGCTGGTGGTTAAGGCAGCAGGGAGGAAGAGAGGAAAAGAAAGCTGGTGGGGAACGCTGGGGAGGCTGAAACGGGATCCTGATGTGAGCTGCAGGGCTGGCAGAGCTCTGTGGAAAGGGGATCTTCCTGGTGGAGGACCTGACTTTCAGTTTGCACGTGCAGGTTGAGAGGCCCCAGGTGCTGGCTACGGGGAAGCCCGTCCAGCCCTTCTAGTGGTCTCGTGGAACTGCTTTGCACTTCCTTTGGTTAATATTTTTTCTTCTTTTTTTTTTTTGTTTCAGAGGGGATTTTTCACTAGTCCTTGAAAGTAACATTTTTTTTGTCCCTGTAGATGCAAGGTTGGAGGGAGACTTGGGTTAAATGAAATGGAGAGTGTGTGCTTCTGAGAAGGAAAGTGGAACGACTTATGTCTGCTGGGGTGGAGAAGTACTAAATTGCTACTGGTTTTGTAGTGTGGCAGCTGAGCAAACGAGTCTGTGCTTTCCCAGTCCTGCATCCAAGACACTGTCACTTAGAGCTGATGCCATCCTGAGTCACACTCCACAGCTCCCACCTTCCACAGAGCTCCCCAGCTTGCCTGCTAGGCAGCTGTGGTTTGGAAATGTGGTGGGACTGGCAGGAGAGCAAAGCGAGGACCTTTGGGAAATGCAATGACTTCTGCATGTCTTGCTCCTGGTTTCTGCTAGCTGAGAGCTTGCAAACTGAAGTAGTACAGGTGGGTTTTGACACAACCCCAAGCTGAGCATCTGCTGCTGTAGTCAACTGAGCAAGTCCAAAAGACACTAAAGTGGCACCTTTTGGGTGTACCTGGGAGAGCCTTTGGAAGTCTAAATTTCTGCCTCTCCTAGGGCAAACGGGATTACTGTCTGCCTCCTCCAGGAGAGCACCTTGGTATTGCCTGCCTTTAAACCAAGCCGAGCAGAAAAGCCCTTTATCAGACCAGAATCACTTTGCCCGTGTTGTATTTCTTCTACCAAGGATGATTGTCATGGAGTCTGTTCCAAATGGGATTAGAAATTCAGATGAGGAATAGATGGGCCGGTGCTTTGCAAGGCTTAAATATGAAGAAAAGTGGGAGAGAGTGATTGCTCAAAAAAAGGCTACCCTCAAAGAAAATATTGCTTGTGGCTTATTCCATGTGACTTTCCAGAGATGAAGCTCTGGCTGCTGCTCGCATTCCCAGTCATGACTGGAGCCATGTTCCTCAGACCAATAGAAAGGGCTGCTTCTTCTTTTTTTTTTTAAGACTGAATGTAAATGCAGTATCCTTTATTGCCCAGAGTACAGAGGAGACCACACTGCAGCTGTGACAAAGCTTTCTGCTTTCCAAAGTACTGCAGTGATTAAGGAGAGCAAGTCTCTGAACGCCGATGGGAGTTAGGTGCTTCATTGCCATTTCAGCCTTTGAAAAATCTCTCTCTGATTTAGCCAAGTAAACTCCTGTGCCAATTATCTTGCGGAAGTTTAAAAAGCCTGTTTGAGCCACAGAAAACTCAGCATATCCAAGGACTTATCCAGGCTGCTGGGAGGACAAACCTATAAATCTCTTTAAAACAAACAAAGGAAATGGGTTAAGAATGAGCTTGGAAGTTATCTATATATTTATTGGAATATCTATAATTCCATCATACATATAAAATATATATATATATACAAATTATATACAAATTGTAACCAACTTGTACTCCAATTACCTTCACCTAGTTCTCACAGGAAATCAGGGAGCAGGTCTGGCTGGTGATTCCCTGCTCGCTGCAATCGCCCCACAGTTTTGCCCCTAACATTTTGTTAAGGAAATTTCTGTTTTAGGGAAGGGCCATGGCTTTTAACTGGAACCATGGCTTTTAATTGGAGCTGCCTTGTATCTGGACAACTGAACATGCCAGAGGAGTCCTGTCTTTGTGAAAGATGGAGACGTGACCAAGGCGATGTCAAAGTTTTTCCTTGTATTTGCCACACAGTTTCCAGACAAAGTGCTTCTGTAGGTTGATGAGGTTGCCATAGAATCATAGAATTGTCAGCGTTGGAAGGAACCTTAAAGCTCATCCAGTTCCAACCCCCCTGCCGTGGGCAGGGATACCTCCCACTAGAGCAGGGTGCTCAGAGCGCCATCCAGCCTGGGCTTAAAAACTTCCAAGGATGGGGCTTCCACCACCTCTCTGGGCAACCTGTTCCAGTGTGTCACCACCCTCATGGGGAAGAAATTCTTCCTAATGTCCAACCTGAATCGACCTATCTGTAGTTTTAATCCATGCCCTCCACTCCTATCACTGCCCAACAGCCTAAAAAGTCCCTCCCCAGCTTTCTTGTAGCCCCCTTCAGATACTGGAAGGCCACAATAAGGTCTCCCTGGAGCCTTCTCTTTTCCATGCTCTCCTGTGCTTCCAGAGGTGAGAAGCATTAAAAAACACCACATGAGAATGCAATAATTTTGAGACAAATGTGCCCAGCATTCTGATCCAGCCATCCTCACAGCCGTGGTCGCCCCACTCACCCGCTTCCCACCCGTGCTGGCTGCAGCTGCTGCTTGGGGGTGACTCCTTCGCTTTTCCTTTTCCTTTTCCTTTTCCTTTTTTTTTTCCCCGAGACTTACTGGTTTGTCAGGTCTCCCCAGCTGAAAATCAAATATGTATGTCCAGTGTGCTTTTTATCTAGTTAACTAAACACAAATAATGCGTTCTGCCTCTTGACTTTGAAAGCTTTCAACCCTCTCTCTTTTATCTCTGCCTGCATTGTTCTTTAGCAACCTGACAGTTGCGTATTAAGTGGATTCTCTTCCTCCTTTATCCTCTGCCCATAATTTTCAGTGATTTTTCACCGGCCATCACTTCCTAAAGTGCCTTTGTGTATTCAGATCTAGGCAATGTTGGGTTTTGATACAATCTAGACTTCTGAAACAACGCAGGTACTTGCAGTTGTTTCTTCTCTGGGGCAGTTAATTGGATGTGGTGGTTTGAGATTTGTCTCCAAGGCTGCTGGAGAGGAGTTTTGGAGAAATGTCATCAAGCTGAAGTGACACATGCTTACTCGCAGACCATGTTTTTGGCATATTGTACTTTCTGCTCCTCTGGCACCAAACCCCCATTGCATGTCTGTGCTGCCTGATGAATGGACGCAATCTCTTTGAGATTTAAATTGCTTTAACATGGCTTATTAGCTGCTGTGGGGAGTGTTTTTGCCTGCCAGTGCCCGTAACACAATTGTCCCCATTCACAAAGTCACCTTGTGTACACCAGCATTCTGATCCACACTCCCATATATCCAGCAAGACACTGTGGAAGGCGTTTCTGGAGCTCCACTTTCCAACCTGGCAGTTTTGAACCAAAACAATGATACTCCTCCTAGACCTTTGTGCCTGGTCACACAGGAAGCTGGCACATAGCTCCTTGTTTATTTGCCCAAATTAAGATAAAGCCAAACTTTCTGCCTGAAATACTTGTGAATCTCACAGTCTTTTTTTTTTTTTCACTATTTTAGTTATTTCAGTGACCTCGTTTTTCTTTGTACATCTGCATCACAAGTCTCAGTGACTTTTTCTGCTGTGTTGGGCCCGTTCACTTCAACAGTCATTTCTTGCCATTCATTTTCAGTGAATAGTTGTGCCATGGTTATTCGTTTGCTGGTGAAACTATTAATTTTGATGACTGCAATAGCCATTTCCACGTTAGGCCTTGCATTTGAAAGGAATTAGAAGCAACAGTCAAAAGAAAGAACTTTGTGAAGATCGTGGGGTTTTTTATCCATCTCCTAGTACAGAAGTCGCTAACACAACTGCTGCATAGCTGCATGTCAAACGTGGACAGAAATATTTGTAGCAATGATGCGAGCTGGAATGATGTTATGGAATTCCTGCTATGCTGAGACACTAAAATATGGTTTAAATTAAAACTGAGGCTAAGCACATTATTTACTTGATGAGGTTTGTTCCACTCCTCCTCTTGGGATACCTAAAAGCAGGCTGCTATTTCTTCTTCTTTCTTTTTTCTTTTTTTTTTTTTTTTTAATTCTTCTGAGATGTCTGATGTCCTCTAAATCAAAATGACACTCAACATAAGAAATTCACCTTCATCTAATTCGTTTGGTCACGTAAGTCACACAATAGCATTGCTTCTGTTCTTTGAATGGCCATGGATTGTTTCTTATAAACAGGAAAGGGCAAGAACAACATTGGGAAAGCTCAGCCTCTCAAGGAGATCAGTACAAAGAACAGGGTCTTTAGCAAATGCTGGTATCTTCCCCATTGTTGGGGCACCGCAGCATTCCTGGAGGCATCCTGAGTGCCAGAAAGGTTTGAGAGTTCCTAACCTGAGGTGGGATCTGGATTTAATTTTCTCTCCTTACAAATGTATGCAGTAATTGGGTGTTTGTAAGTGCCTTGGGTAGTAAAAAGTATTGTTGTATCTCTGTCTGGCTTCTTTAGGAGGTTTTTTTTTAAAGTCTGGGACTAGACCTTCTGACTTTCCAGTCTGGTATATGACACAGCAAAGATGTAGGCTTCACCCAGGAGACTTCATCAGCTTTGGCTCCAAGAAGAGACAGTGTCTTAAAAGGGATGTGGTCTTTAGGGACAGAGTCAACATTACAGATCATTTTGTATGGCCCCTCTAGATGCTGATTCACTTCTCAGTTGCCCTCCCTTGCACATGAGCAGCTTTTTTCCAGTTTACGAGTGTCCTGACCTTTGGGTCTGAGCTGCCTGTATAGAACTTCCCAGGCAGAGATGGGTGGGTGTGGAGGGTGGACCATGGGTACAAGGAGTCAAGGCAGCCATGGGCCTTGCTGTGCACAGATTTTGTGGTTCAGCTCTTCCTGGGTGTTAGATTCAAGACTTTTACAGGGTTCATTCTGATGCACTGTATCTGCAGAAACAATCTTCAGGACTTCCTAATGTCTACTACCCTCATACCTTGAAAAAAATTTGGAGTGTATAAATAGGTCGTGTTGGCAAACTTGGATGCACTGTGCCCTCACGCTGCTTAATGGAGAAGTAACTCTTTCTCCTGACTCTTGCAAAGCTTGTGTTCATGGAAGCACGGCCGGCATGATAAGATTTTATGGACAAGGGTCCTTAAACAGACAAGCAGCCTCACATTATATTTCACGTTTTTCTCAGACCAGAAATGGTGCCAGTTCCTGCCTGTGTGAAGCCATTGTGCAGAGATGTTTGTGAACTCGCTGTGCTGAACATCTCCCTGGTGCACCATTAGGCTTTATTTTGGATGGTATTATGTGTCCTCCTTCAGTTTCTGGGCTCAAACCAAACAAGTTAAAAAATATGGCTTTCTTCTGTGTTGTCAGAGGAACAAAGTTCAACAGGTTTGATGTGAAATTGCTGGACTATTGAAAATAAAATTAGGAGATTTTGCCAGATCACATGGCTTGTAAAGTGAAATTATTGCTGTCTTTCCTGTGGTTGTAGGACAGAGAAAAGGCAAACCAAGTTGTAAGTAAACTACAACTAACCTGGGTATGACTGGGACTTGATACATACGGACTTGCTGTTCTTGGCCAAACCCAATCCCTGTCAGAGACACCAAAACAAACCTGCTGGAAAAGCCTGACTGGAGATTTCAACATGTGCCCTGCCACAGCAAACCACAGGCTCTGCGCTCTGTTTGTCTGAGAGCTAGAAAAGGTCACATGAAAGTGTACAAAATGCTTGGCTGATGTATCTCTGGGCAGAGGAATGGAGGAGATTTGAGGCTGAGCTCTGTTGGTGATGGTGGAGTTTGGGTTCTCTTAACACCCCCACACCCCAAGTAAGGCGGCAGCCCCCAGCCCCATGGTGCTCCACTCCCAGGAGGACTGCATCATGCCAGGGAGATCTTCCTCCTGGGGACTGCACCCGAAACATCACTGCTAGTCCTGCTGAAATGGGAATACAAGAAGCACCAGGGTGTCCTGCTTAGGGGGAGTGTTTGGTATGGTTTTCTGAAGGGATGGAGCTGTAGCTGCTGCTGGTGGTGAGACCTTTTGCATGGAAGGGGCCATGTCCGTGGTCCTGTGCTTTGGCTGGCTGGCTGCCCTCAGCAAGTAGACTGAAAACTTAGGACTGACATTTTAAATCATCTCTTCTGTAGTGTATGCATTTCTTCTACCTTCCGATGATGTTTCTAAGCCTATAATTGCTAATTACTGGTTAATAACGAAACTCTCAGAAATAGGTCAGAATAGCATTTCTTTTTCATTTCATTCCTTTCTTTTCACGCACTGGTGTGCACAGCAGGACTCTCTCCTGCCTGCACTGCTTGTCATAAAGGTGACAAACTCACACTTGGAACAATGTGGAAGTGTTTCTTGTGGAGGGCAAATCTGTACCAAGGGACAACAGGCCTGATGGCAAGTAACTTAAGTCTGCAACAAATTCAGCATTATCATCACTGAGGCCAGGGAGAAGAAAAATAAATAGAAATCTTTTCCTGCTAAACTAAAACTTGTTTCTGGACTTGACAATTTTGCAAGAAGATACACTTGTAATTCTACCTGGAAGTCAAAGAAGAAGTTAGTGTGTGCATCATCAAACCCAAAGCTGCAGAAAAATGAATTGCCAAGATCAAGAAAAATGAATATCAAAGAAACAAAGGTTATGCCCAGGGGTCCTGTTCTAGGTCAGAGTATTTGTTCTTTGGGTGCAGGGAAGAGCTGCTCTTCTCTCCTCTGCCCACAGGTCCCTGGTGCACACCCTGCACTGTGTCCCCATGTAGGGCAATCCTTGCTCTGGCCAGGGCAGCAAGGGCAGGATCCTCAACACTGAGCTGCAGCACAGACAGAGGGACAATGTTTTGCCCCAGATATAGAAGAGGCAAGACTTTAAAGTGCTTTTTTGTAGGTTGACAACAACTTTGTATCGATGAGTCCCCAGGATGCAAACTGATTGTGGGAATCAAGATGACATGCATATTTGTTTTCTGGAGCATTTAATTTATTTTCCATAAGCTTGTGCCATTCATTGGTTTCAGTGGCTGGGACTTTTAAGTCCATGAAGATGCTTTGCCATCCAGCTCTCCTTGACTTCCCATGTGGAAGGAAAAACATCCGTCTCCAAACGGATGGAGGCTGATTCACATAATTGACTGACGTGACCTAGCAGTCACAGGTTGATCCGACACCTCTGATTAATGACCATTCTGATTAGATGTCTTTCATGTTCTCCCAAGAGCTTGTCAAACAGAGTTTTGACCATGTATCACAGACAGGACTAGAGCAACACGGAGCTCTCCCAACAGCCCTGTTGTACTGTGGGCTCCAGAGCGCAGGAACTGAATCTGAGACACCTTCATCTCTTCCTTAATCTCTGGTTGGGCAGAGGCTGAGCTTTGCAGAAGACTCCTAACGCTGAGGATCATTGGTATCAGGAGTTCCTACCAATCCCAGAAACAGCCTCCTTTGTCATTGAAGTCCCACTTCTCTTTGCCCTTCGCTGTGCTGGTGACACGTCTTGGTGAGTCCCCTGGAATGATCTCTAAGGAGAAACCTATGAAACTTTCTTCTGGACAGCATGATGTCTGTCTCCTGTCTCTAGTAGATCTGAACGTGTCTTGTGGGAATCACAAAAGGGAGTGTCAGAGAGCCTTCAGTCTATTTTTGCATTTGTATGCAACAGCAGAAGCAATAGTGTGTCATGGGGATGCCCAACATACTTTGACCTGCCTGAGAGTCACCTATCTTGTTGAGGTTCTCTGTTAGGAAGGGTCTCTCCCAGGGATCTGTTAGGGACAAACATCCTTCTGTTCTCACTGGAAAGCTGTAAGGCAGCTTTTTTCCCTCTACTGAGCTATTTTCTTTATGCATAGAGGAACTGTGGAGTGAAAGCAGCAGCAAGGCAGCAAGGGCATGGAAACCAGAATGGAAAACAGGCAGCCCCTGAGCTTCTGGTGTAGGACATGTCTGCATGGCTGGGCCCAGGTCTGAGTACCAGAGGCCTTTGTGGCAAGCTGACATAACACCAGAAGTCACCATTGCTTCCAGAAGCTGTGAGAACTCCAGAGAGGTAATACCTTCTCCAAATTTCTTTACACTTCGGCCAAGGCAGACTAGGGTCTGAGCCTCCTCCCTTCATTGGGTATTTATGAGATGCTCACTCTCTCCCAGGTAGTCTGGCTGAGTTCAAAGGCACTGCTGCAGTTGCCTGGGTAAGGGTTATTCTCAGGAGTAAATCTCCACAGGATCAGGCCCTAGGTGTGCATGATATCATATTTACACTTTGATTTATTTCTTTTTTAAATGCCCTCAGTTTAAGCCTGTAGGTGCATTTACTCAATAAATCCTGCTTGCTAATGTTTTCTTGGCAAAAGCTGCCTTGGAAGGGAAAAAATAAACCAATCCCCCAAAATCACTGAAATGGACGGCTGCCACAGTAAAAGGGATCACCTGGAAGGCAGCATCTTCAGCCAGAGCTGTCCCGAGAGCCCTGTCTCTGTCCTAGTATGAGATAAAACCACTGTGAACAGACGGGCTCTGGCTGTGCCTGTGAAAAGGAAAAAAGCCTGAGTCTGATGGATCAAAAGGGACTTGAATCTCTGAGCAGCAGACAGCCTCTGAAACCAACCTTGCTCGTCCTCCAGTGCTGGCATTGTGTCGTACACAGCTCTGTGCAACTTAATCCTCCCCCCTTCTCTTGCCATCCATCCAGGGACGAAGCTCCTTGCAGAGCTGTGTCGCATTTGCTGTCCCTCTGCTCCTGCAAAGCAGGGACCTGCTGCCCGGGGCACCCTCCACCTCACTCCAGGGGCAGTTAATCCTACAACTGGGATTTAGGGAGGCTGCTTTTCACACGTGGGCAGACACGGCTGGGGTTCCCAGGGATGAGGGGGACTGGCAAGGCACCTCCCAGCCTTGTGGCATGGCAGAGCATCGTATGGCCTGTTCATTCATTCATTCGTTCATTCAGAGCGATAGCGCCAGGGTTTTAAGCTAAAAGTGGGTAGATTTATATCAGATGTAAGGAAGAAATTTGCAATGAAGGTGGCGAAACACTGTCCCAGGTTGCCCAGAGCGGTGGTCGCTCCCCCACCCCTGGAAACATTCCAGCTCAGGCTGGGCTGGGCTCTGAGCACCCTGCTCTAGTTGCAGATGCCCCTGCTCCCTGCAGGGGGGTTGGACCGGATGACCTTTAAAGGTCCCTTCCGAGCCAGGCCGTCCGAGGATGCCGTGGCACAGCAGAGCACGGCTCGCCGCGGCCCTGCGTGGGGCAGCCCCGGGAGGCCGCCGGCCCGTGAAGGCGCCTGTCCCCGCCCCTCCCGCCGTGCCGCCGCCAGCCCCGCGGACAGCGCTCGGTGAAGCCCATCGGGCCTGGCGCCAGCCCCGGCCCCGGCCCCGGCCCCAGCCCCGCCGCCGGCCCGGGGCCGCCTCGCCGTGTCCGCGGCCTCCGGCCGCTTCTCCCTTCCGAACGCCGCTTTCGGGGGCTCGGCCTCCACACCCGTCCCGTTCCCCGCCCCCCGCCGTTCCCCGACGTGCAGCCCCCGCTGCTCCTTTTGCCCCGGGAGGGCAATTAAGGAGCCGAACGATTTGCAGCGATTAACTGACTCGCCGCTGTGCATATTAATACGGCGGGGGCGGCTTCTCGTGGAGCGCGCGGCGCACGCCCGCTCCCGCCGGGGCTGCGACGGGGAGGGAAGGGCTCCGAGCCCCCTGGGCTGCGGGGGCCCCACCGCCCTGACGGGGGTCGCCGGGTGCCACGGCCGGGCGAGCGCACGGGGGGATCTGTGCAGCTGTGCGGGCACCTCCAGCGTGCCCCGGTGCTGAGCGGGCCCTCGGGGCCGTGCGGGCGCTGCAGACCTCCCGGGGTTGCACCTCCCGGTTCTCGAAGGGATCGGGCTGTTTGTGTGGTGGAAGGAGAGCGAGAGAGGGGTGGAAGGTGCTCTGCGTGGGCCACTGGGATCTAAGTTAGCGGCGTGTTGCCCGAACTGCTGAGGCACAGCCCTGCAGCCGTACAGGGAGCCCAGCGCGCAAGGGAAGCGCTCCGGTCATGGCCGGGAGGGGTAGTCCGGTACTTGTCTATAGATCCGTGTAGTTCTGGGGCTGTGTACAACATCCCTTTCCTGAAAGTCTTCACAAGTTTAGTTTAGAAACGGGCCTGGGATGACCCAGCTTTTTCCACTGCTCGTAGCAGGAATGGAGGGTGGGTGTCAGGACAGCCCAAAGTTTGGCAGATTCAGCGTTGTGTGGATCACTGTAAAGCCTTCAGCCTCTCGTCTAGGATTTTTTGGTGACCAAGGGGACACTGGTAAGGAGAGGTGCCACAAGTTGTTATTAATAATAACATATTGGAGAATAATAGAAAAAGCAAGAATTAAAATGTTAAATAACAGACTGACTTCTATCAAAGTACTATTTGGAAATAATAGACAGCAAATTCCAAGTCAGCTTCCGGAAACCCTCAGCTGCAGTGACGGCACTGCAGGCAGCCAGGCTGGGGAGAGTTTGGGTGCTGGCATTTGGGACAGCAAACTTGAGCATTCACAGGCTCAGGAGAAAAGGCAAAGTGCCTGCAGCGCTTGTGTTTCCGAGTATTTCCCTCCCAATGATCCAGTAAAATATGACATATCTTCTCTTTTCAAAGCTGCATTGTGTTCAGTGAGAGAAGAACTTTTTTTTTTTGAGGGAAGCTGTGTTTTCTGAAGCCATTTGTATGTTGGGATGTGTCGTGTCAGCTGAGAACAAATGCGCTGGATTAGGGCTTGTGATGTGGCTGGTGCAACCGATGTAACCGCATGTGCTGGCTGGGGACTGAGATGGAGGCAAAAGAGCACTCTGAAAGCTTTAGGAAGTCCAAAATCATCTTTGAAGGGACACAAAAATAAAGCTGGCATGTATCTGTCTGTCTGGTTTTAATATACTTCCCAAGATGAGACTCTGGTTTGTCATTTTGTGTTGCTTTCTTTCTGCTCAGCATATTTTCTGGAGTATTGAAAAAAAAAGAAAAAAAGAAAGAAAACTATCTGTTTCTCAATAGTTACCTCTTTTCTCTGTGAGTGTTTGCTGAGATTTTATTCTCTGCTTCTGGTGGAAAAAAAATAAAAGTTCCAAGGTCAAGCTTTGTTGGTTATTTTGGCATCTGGTTATTTTCCAGACAATTCACCTGTATATTACCTGGAATGCTTAAAGAAAATGAAATATTTTGGGGTTTAAAAAAAAAAGATACTTGATATTTCATCAGTACTTTTTTTTTCATATGAGTGTATTTTCTGTAGAAAGTATCACTGACAGAAACCCCCCTGATATCTATATACCCATCTTACACACGTGCAGCCATCTTCTTGCATGCCAAGTATGCACGGCCATTTGGGATGCAGTTGGTCTATAATGTGTGCAACGTAAAGGTTGAAGCTTTTTCCAAGCTGGTACCCACGTCAGTATTTTGGCATCTAAACAAGCGGCCTCGCTGTTTGGGTGTGCGCACATTTTCTCGGCGTGTCTCGTCTTCTGTTAATAGGCAGCTCCTGTTACTGATGGGAGGCAACGTGGATAGCACCCTGACAGTCCAAATCTTTATTTGGATTTGTAACTCCAGGCACTGCAACTTTGGCCGTGGATGCTTGGCCACGGCCCACGTTATGCAGTCAGCAGGAATCTTAAATTATGATGATGGGTATTTGTTGTTTGTGTTATGACATTTTCTAGGGCTCCAGCTGAGTGCCGTCCTTGCTTCTTCTAGGCATGGCTTGTACATGTGGGGAGAAATGGGGTTTGGCCTCCCACATCCTTTGTCCAGATGAGGGGCAGGAGAAGAAGGGGAGTGGGAAGGACCAGCCCTGAACCGGCCATCTCACAGCAGGCTGGCCAGAAAGATGTGTATATTTTGGGAAATGAGTCAAACATTACTCTTTAAAAAGAGGTGCCCAGGCAGAGAGTTTGGGGAGTTCATTATGGCCATGGGGAGAGGAGTTTTGGAGGTCAGCAGGGGTTAGCAACAGCCCCTGCCTCCTGGGTGGTGATCCCTGCAGGGTCCCCCAGGCTTGGGCTGTGGGGTGAGACCCGTCTTGTTCCGTGCTGCTGTCTGATAAGCTCTGTCCCAGCTGGTTGCTTTCACAAGACTTATTTTCAACCAAGCAAGAGTATTAGGCAGCCAGATTAGGGTCTAAGGTTTGGCTATTGTATCTAGAGCAATTAGAGCAATTTAGTTTTGCAGATGTTATGGGAGAACAGGCTGTTGGTTTCATTTGGAGCTGCACTTGTGTAAGAATCCCAGGCTTTCGTGGGTAAGATTTGGCTTATCACTTCTCTGCTCCCTGCATAGACGTTTCTTCAAGTCCTGTGCCTGCAAAGCGTTCACAGCTCCAATCTCTTGCCCTTGTCCTAACCTGGCCAGCACTGATGCTGACTGTGGAGTTTCCCAGGTTTGTGAGCAATTTGAGAGTCTTGAATTGGAGTTACGCTCTTCTGCCCAGTCTCTGTAGAAGACTTGTTGTCCACCAGCCATTTACACATTAATGCTAAATAATGAAAACCCTGGAGGAGCATCTCCTGGAGCTCGTTCTTTTGACCCACCTTTCCGTTGCAAGTTCTGCTTTTGAGGAGCCAATGGCCCTAAATCCTGGTGTACACAGGTGCTTTTCTGTTGGACTGGCAGCCCTCCTAAGAGCTACTTTGTCTTGGATTCAAGGTATAACCCTTAGTTTTGGAAGAGTTGCCCTAAAATTTTGGGTTATTTCTAATAGCTGTGTACCTGTGGACCAATTAGCATGACAGTTCTCTTCTAGAAATGTCCCACATTCATGCTTTTGTGTGCAATGCTGTTGTAGAAACGCCTGTGGCTGTTGTGAAGAAGGAGTAGGAGTAATGGGTCACTGACTAAGAACCAGGCAGCAATCTGGTGCAGAACATGGCCCAGGCTTGGACTTGCATGCCATTCCCTGGCTCCTATGTGCCATCCCCTGATTCCTGCATGCCATCCCTGCTCGCTGCTACATGGTTGCACCAGGGCTTTTGGTACGTGTCAGTGAACTCATAGGCGTGGAAAATACCTCTCCTTAAATTTAATCTCAATTTAGAGGTGGTCTCCCTGAACACAGCTGGTGCTTTGGATAAAGCTTGATTTTCCCCATGTTCTGGGGTGTTCATACCTTTCAAACTGATGCTGTTTCAACCACCTCCTGAAACATGGCTTCAAATTTCAAAAGTAAGTGCCGGGGAGGTTGCTTTGGTTTCCCCAACATGCAGGGCTCTCTGTCTGCCTCTGCTTTGTCTGCCCCTTCTGCCGCCTTCCCCGAGCCTAACTCAGCCATGTGGCCAGGGATTCATGCCTTGGTTGGAGTTCTCTCATTTAATTTTCATGCATCATTTATAGCTTGCTGCGGTGATTTCATAAAGTGAATGTATGTAGTTAACGCGGGGGGCCGGCTGGGAACCGGTAATGCAGCTGAGACAGAATGGTTGCTCCCTGCCTTTGTCATTATTTTCTGTACTTGGAGTGTGTTGGTGAGAAACCGCTTCTGCACCAAACACTCAGACTTCTTTTTCCCCATGAAACTTGATTGCTTTCCTGAGGGGGAAAAAAAAACAAAAAAAAAAAAGAATGACCTTCCCTTTCCTGGAAATCTGAAAAATTTCCCACAATGCGACTTCTGCCCTTCAGATGAACATTGCCACGGGGTGAAACGGAGCAGGGAGACCCGGAGGTGACTGATTTAAGAGGAGTGCACAGCTCTGCTCCTGTGAAATGATGGTAACTTCTGAAACCAACCCCAAAACCAACATCCAGCTGCCAGCAGGAGTTTACTCAGGAAACCTGCCTTCTGGGGTGGGCAGCTGTGCTCACAGTCCTTCTGTTGTCCCCTCCTTGGGGCACGTTGTGTGGGCTTTGGAGGGGTGAAGGTAGACTTGAAGGGGGAGCTGATGGAGATATTCAGAGGTCCAGCTGAGAGCAGGTGTCCTCCCTTCCCTGCCTTTTCCCTTTTCTTGGGCCAGCCCATTTATTTTACTAATTTATTTGATACATTTAATAAATTTGCTTAGGCTGAGCGAGAGCGTGCAGAGATTGTGTTTCTGCTCTGGTTGCTTGCATTAAGTTGTTTGCTGGGCTGATGTGTGCCGTGTTAGGCTAGAAATGACTAACAAGGAGAGGAAAACGAGCCTGTCCTTATTGATTTCCATCTGGTTTGACTGGCAGCAGTTGGAAATGGCACAGAAACTGTGTCTGGTTTGAAATGCCACATGTTTGTGGGCTTATGCCACCAGTGGGAAGGTGATGGAGCAGCTGCACAGATGGCCTTGAGCAGGGGTGGCCAACCAACCCCTATGGATCCCAAAGCAAGGGCTATATGCTAGTGGACAATTTTGATTTGTTGTCTTTATTGGGCTTTAATTCAGTGCAAATCCCACTCTTGGGGTCTGTGGATGTTGAGCACCTTTCACAAGGAAGATCTTCATGCTTGGTGGGCTGGAGCTCTAGTGAGGATGTGTCAGAAGATAGAGACAATGAGTCCCTGTGAGCCAGGTTGGAGATGGGAAGTGGTATTTAGAATACAGTTTGCACCCAGGACAATGCCCGACTGGAAGGTTTAAACCCAGAGATGCAGAAACAGCTTTGAAGGCAGTGCAGGGGCTGCACTTCTGCCACAGGACTTGGGAATGGGAATGGGAATCCTTTGAGAAGGCAAGAGGTTAGCAAGTACATCCATACTCTCTGCTGGATGACATGCAGTAAATGCTGGACTGGGATACAGGACATAAAGCAGTGAAAAGGAGACATGTTATGACCTTGTCTGCTGTTAGCAGCTTACTCAGCCTGCCAAGGAAAAACCAGCCTGCATTACAAGGGCCATATGGTATTTTACTAACTCTCTGTATAAATCCCTAATACAATTAGAAGATCCAGCTTCCACGCTGAATTAGACCCTCTGTGCTCCTTTATCTGGAGGAATTTCTGGATCACTCAAGATTGTTATCAGGAAGGAAAAAAAAAAAAAGTGTATGGATGGAAAAAGGGCAGTGGTCTGTCAGCCTCCTGGGTGGAGCAGCCCTTTTGCTGGCCTCTGGTGAGAAATCCTCTTTCTGGCTTGTGCAGCCCCTTGGGGGCTGCCTGGAGCTGGCCCTTGGGTGCCAGCTGTCCCACCTTGCAGCAGCAGATGTCTGCTTGATACCAGAGAGAGTTTGTTCACGATTCCTGACTAGGGTCAGGATTGCTAGAGGAGGCCGACATGAGCTATTGCTACCAGAGTAGGGTTGGGAGAAAAGAAGAAGCCTTGTAGTCTCAGCTTCCTCTTCCCTGTTGGATGTTGTCTGGATCAGACACAGGGGTGCTGGAGGGAAACGGGTGCCCACTGTGTATGGGGATGGCTCTGAGTGTGGCAGCTCCAAACGTGCTCAGGCCTAGAGCGTGGGCTACAGGTGATGATGGGCACTGAAAGGAGGTACCAGGGAAAACGTTGGGTGGATTTAGGGGCGTTTGGCTAACGGCAGACGTGTGCAATCCAGTCAGTGAAAGGGCAGCACATCCGGGACTGGCGCTTCAAACAGTGCGGTCAGACATCCTCTGGAAGAGGGGAAGAGAAAGTCAAGGCAAGGAAAACAGGCTTGATCAAAGATTTTTCTCCAAATATGACTTCAGTTGGTAGAAAAATGCTAGAGAAAAAGCCAGAGACTTGTTTTACTTGAAGCCTCTTTCATTCTCCATATCTGTTATTCCTCCCCAGGCCATTCTCTCCACCAGCACTGACAGAGGGTGGCTGGGTGGTGGAGCTTCCTGACACAAGGTTCGTGCATAGAAAAGTTTGGGTTGGAAGGGACCTTTCGAGATCAACTAGTCCAACACCCGTGCAGTAAGCAGAGATATCTTCAACTAGATCAAGGCATGCTGCCTTGGAGAAGTGCCTCTGTGGCCATCAGCAACTTAGTCCATCACTACCTCTAAATTCCTCTTTGTGCTGTAGTTTAACATGCCAACCCCACGACCTGCCCTCCACTTCTGAATCTTTGGAGTCCCATAGCAGTCATCCTGAAGTCTGTTGTACGGAGAACCTTGGGGAGATGCTGGCAGACATCTTTGATGCAGTAAGCTTGAACTCCAAACCTTGTGAGTAGGTTTGAGAAGCAGGGCCAGGCTAGAGCCAGATCCCAGCAACTGATCTGCTTGAAGATCTCCCTCTTAAAGAAATTAAAAGTGGGTGAAAATTTGCTAATTTGGACTATTTTTCTGGAGGGGCTTGGACCATTAAACACTAGGACCTTTGTACAGCCCAGAATTGCTCAGGAAAAAGAGACTGAAAATGCAGGTGCTTGCATCTCTTGCGTGAGAAAGACATAAGGCACGATTCTTTCTCGTGTGCTGGGCACCATAGCTGAAGGAGGGAGTGTTGGGCTCTGGGTCCTATGCTTGGTTCCCTGGGACCTTTGGTGGGCTGTCTCATTTTCTGGACCATAGCAGTCTCCACATGCTAGGATCATCCCTAAGGATAAGACCCTTCCTTAGCCTTACACACCTTTTTTCTTGTCTGTCTTGGCTGGGACAGGTTCCCCATGGTGTTACCTATGTTTTCTTCAGTGGTCACTGCAGAAGCCTCCAGGAGCATACATATTTCCCTCTTTATTTCAGTATAGGAACCTCTCCAAGAGATACCACTTTATTTGCAGTTGAGAAGGGAAATGGCCACCTTTAATTTATAAACCCTGTTAAGTACTATGGAGGGACACGACTGTGCTTAGTGACATCAGTAGTGAGGGACAGCCTTGGAGTGATCTGGGAAACACTCTCCTTTTCCCTACAGGTATTGCAAAAGTCATTTCTCCCTGCCTCGGTTTCTTCCTTTCACAGAGCTGGCTGGGCAGTGTGTCGTGCCCTTCTTTGTGCTTCTCGTGGAAAGAGAGTCTTGCTCTTTTTATTGCTTTTCTTTTGCCAGCCAGGCATTCAGTGAAACAACCTCCCTTTTATCTGGATTGGAGGGAACACGACTTTTGTCTGAATGGTTATAGCTGTTCAATCTGATCAGATGTCTCATATGACTACGCAAAGCCTGGTTTTTGTCGGTGCCATCTCTGTTTTTCAGGCATACCAGTCTCTCCCTGGTGGGACACGTAGTTGTGAAGTGTGGCCCTGACTCTGCCCACCCACTGGAGACCATCAGATGGGAGTGATTTACCTGGGGGCTGGTCAGGTGCTGGTTACCATCAGTTTAGAGACTGAAGGAGGGAAGTGCCATGGGGCGATTTGTGTGAATAAGAAGCATGTTTTTAGCAAGAGACAGATCCTGCAGGTGATACAGCCCAGACCTCAGCCCAGTGAGTTCTCTGTCTCCATGTCCCTGCTGCCAGCATTGATGGACTCATCTCGCTGGGTTGAGAGCCGCTGTCTCCAGAGGCATTTCACCCGTGTTAGGATGGGGCAAGGGCGATGCCAGAGCACTTTCCCCAGCTCCCTGCAGCTTTGTGTGCAGCAGCCCCTGGGTGCTGGATTAGGGACAGTGACTTCTCTCTTGCTGTGACCATCTGGCAGCAGGTTTCTGTGCACAACTTGTGTTTGTTTTAACGTCGGGAACTGCAGCAGTGCATTGGTTACCGGAAGTTTTCATTGAGATGAGACTTTCAGAAGTGTCATTTGTTGGTCCCTCCTGTAGTACTTACTGCTTGCTCAGAGCTTGCCTTCTCTGAGCCCATAGTCAGTCTGCCTAGCTTTTTTATTTTTAAAGTTCTTAGGTGCTGTAACAACCCTGGAGCACTTGTAACGTGAGTACAGGAGTATATGTATACGTACCATCCACGATGAAATTGTTGAGAGCTCCTTCAATGAAATAGCCAATATGGTGGCAATAAATTCTGAGGAAATGGACATTATCTGCTGATTGACCTTCTTGCTACGTTAAACAGCTTTTTCTTTTGCCTTGAGGCATCTGGCTGCCTGACATGGCCAATTATCCTATGATAATATCAACTTCATTGGGTCTTATTGCTTCATTATGAAACTGCTTTGGCTGATAATGCATTGCCATTAGTAGGCAAACGTTCTTGGGAAGGGAGTTTACACCTCACCCAGCATTTGGCCTCGGAGTGGTGCAGTTTGTCTGTCTGCAGTGCAGAAAGGCAGTGATAGGGACAAGGTCCTTTCCAGCTCTCAGCAGCAGCTCATGCAGCTCTGGCAGCAGTGATGCTGCTTCCCCTGCTTCCCTCTCTCATCTTCCCATCGCCTCCCTCGATGTTTGGATCTTTTTCGTGCTCAAGTGACATTATTTGTATTTTTATTTAGGGCAGGAAAAGTGCCAGCATGTAGCTGCCACCGGGGGAACAAAAATACCAGTGCTTAGTCCTTGTTTGTCTGGAGCACTGAATTCTTTTCTCTGGTAATCAAAGCTGTGCAGGATCCAACCTGGCACATTCCTCCCTTTCTGTCCACACCGTTAGGAGGAAAGAGAGCCTCTCTGCAAAAGCCCTTTATCCTTCCACCCATCTTCTCCTCCTGGCCCGTGTTGGATTGGAGCTTATGGCCATGAGAGGGATTGGTGCTGGTGCAGAAGGAAATATGCTACACATCAGAACCCTTTGCACGTCCCTAAGATGAAGGCAGTGCTTAGAGTTTTGCTGTGAACCCACTGAGGTTTTCTCAGTGCCCCATTCCTGTAGTCCTGTGGGCATGAGACTCTCCTCATTTCCATTGAAAAAGGGAGAGTAGTCCTTGGGGAGGTTGGAAAAGCATGAAAATGCTGATTATCTTTTGCAAATCGTTTTCATTTTCTCTTCGTAGTGGCCAGCCAAGTGGAGGTCTCTGGTGGAGGTGCAGCTTCTCTCAACGAGCAGTGGGGAACCAATCCTCCCTCTGCCACTCCCTGCAAGCATACCAGCACATTATGGGGTTCAGTGTCTGTGTGGATAAGTTACAAGGTCCAAAGTGTGCATTCATCGTGCCTGTGGAAGTCAACGGGGAGATCTTAGATAGTGAATGTAAAGCAAGTGCCTGTGTTTGTTGGGGAATCCTTGTGCACAAGCCCCTGGGACCTGCCCTGTACATGGTGTCACTGGAGAGCAGGGTCCTGCCCAGGCTGGGAGTCAGCCTGTCCCCCTGCCAGCACCCACCTTGCGGGCAGGGCAGGGCAGAAGCCCGCTGGGGCTTTCTCAGCGCCTGGAGGACAGCTAAGGTGCAGGCAGGAGCAGCTGAGGAGGGGAGATCAGAGGCTTAAGGAAGCCAGGGGAAATCAGCCGGGCCTGGCACAGCTGAAGGGGGAAGATCAGAGTCCTGGAGCAGCTGGGAGGGAGATTGGATTAGTAGTTGGGAGATCAGAAGCCTGGACCGACTGGGGAGGGTGAATCAGACGCACGAGGAGATCAGAAACCCTGCTAGACCGTGAAGGGGTTCGGGTGGGTTGGGACAGCTCACAGGGGTGAGGCCAGATGGGGTGAGTGGTTTGCTGCTGCTGCCTGCATCCGCTGGGGATGTTGGGTTTGCGACCCCCCTGCCATCGCACTGTGTCCCCAGCACGACGGTGGGAGCTCCCACCCCCCAGATCCGCCCAGTGCAAAGTGCAGCACAGGCAATAACGCGGCGGCTTTTCCCAGGGTTGCCATCTGGGTGAGTGGCTGTTGGCAGCAGGGAGGCACCGCAGCAATTACGCTGTATTTCAGTTGAGAGTTCCCAAGAGCTGCTAAAAATGCTGCAATCCCCGCTAAGACCCCAACTGCATCCCGGCAAAACGCTCCCCCCCACCTGCAGGCATCATCCTCCAAAGGCTGTGTTTGGCTAAATAGAGCCCTGACATCCTGCTCCTGCCCAGCCGAGCGTGGAAATGCAGCGCAGCGATCGTCGGGGAGGAGGAGCTGTTGAAGACAGATAACTGATAAAACAGTGGTTGTGCTCTTTCATCTCGCGCGTGGCTGCGGAGGTGGCGCAACCAGCATCAGCATCAGCATCAGCATCAGCATCACCGTGCAGCTCCGCCACCCCCGCGGGCCACCCCTGGTGTGATCGCCGCACCTCTTCCTGGAGCACCAGGTCTTGTAACGAGTGTGGCAGCTGTCCCCCTCCTGCTGGGATCTTGGGGAGACCCAGCTCCCCACGCTGGGAGCAGCCCATCAGGAGGGTGGGCCAGAGAGGGGAGACGTGGCTGGTGGAGGGGACAGCCTCTGAGGGAGTTGGGTTCTCACCTCTGTTGCCAGCACTTGGGCAGCTCTTAGGAGGTTTGTGCTTCTCTGCCTTCTTTTCCCGAAGGAGAGATAGGAGTGAAGATGGGAGTGCTTTCTAGAGAAGAGAGCACCAATCACTTCTCTGGTGTGTGCTGTCCTGACAGTAATTGCCTATTAATATCCCCTTTCTCATGCTTCTTACCCTCCTTGCCTCAAGTGAAGTGGCTTCACTCTCTGTGGTGGCAATGCCTGAAGACAATGCGGAGGCACTGGGTTACCTTCCAGAGCTGCAGAGATACCTGGCAGGGGAATGGCTGGAAGTGACTCAGTGGTGCCCCTAAACCCACTGACCCCAGTGTGCAAATTGGTTGCTGGTGCCGTGATTACAGGGATGGAGCTCTGACTGCCTGGTGCTCTCACCTTTGGAGGTGTCGTCTTGGGTCTTTGCCACATGGATCTTTGCCACCACAGCTGGTGGGGATAGTCTCTGCTGGGCTCCTACCAGGCCAGCTTTTGATGTCCTGCAGGTGCTGGGAAGAGCTATAGGTGGCTGGATGGAGGCTGCTTTATGGAGTGCAGCTAATTGTTTTGGTGTGCCTTTCAGGCCCCACAGTAGGGCTCAGGCTCTGAGGATGCAGGATCCAAAGGGAAGCAAGTGGAGCAGGACCATTCAGAGCAGTGTGGGATTTGGTTTTGCAGTCACAGGCAAGAGGAGGATGAACCTTGTATGGCCTTTCCTGATGTTTATGTCTTCTTATTTATTTTCCTCTGTTTCTATGGGTATAAGCCAGAACACAGAAACTTCCACCTCAACATAAGGAGAAACTTCTTTACTGTGAGGGTGACAGAGCACTGGACCAGGCTGCCCAGAGAGGTTGTGGAGTCTCCTTCTCTAGAGACTTTCAAAACCTGTCTGGATATGTTCCTGTGTGGCCTGCCCTGGGTGATCCTGCGCTGGCAGGGGGGTTGGATTAGGTGATCTCCAGAGGTCCCTTCCAACCCCTACCATTCTCTGTTTCTAGCTTGGGTTTGTTATTTTCTGATGTGTCACTGACATGGGAGATGTGAGCAGGAGCATCCCTGCACTGGCACCAGTCCCACTGCCATGAGGTGTGTTGGAGCCCCTCTGGACCTGCTTCAGCTCCGCTCAGCCTGGTTGTTCAGAGTGACCTCTGCAGCCCTGGTTACATCTCTGCCCCATGGGAGCTGTGAAAGGGAATGTGTTGGCACATGGCAAAATACTGAGGTGATGGATGCTGCAGTTCAGATGATGTTCTTATTTCTCTGTCAAAATGGTTTGATAACAGATGGGAAAATATTTACATGTGGACAGCTGATTTCAGAGACACAAGGAGAGGGAAGAATGCGATTGGTCTGGGTGAGGATGGCAGGGTTTTGGCCATATTTGCTCCAGCTTCTGAAAAGCTAAACTTCACACAGCCCGTGGGGAAGATGTTGTCAGCACCACACCTGGCATCTCACATATCTGCCATTCGGAGAGCCTTGTGTTCAGGATGTCAAATGTCTCCTTGCTCTGGTGGCACACAGTCCACGCGTACGGGGTTTCTAAAGCTGTACCCCGTGGAAGCTGCAACTGCCAGCTGCTGGGGCTTGGGATGTGCCTGGAAGGTGGCTTAAGTGGAAAACTAAGACAAAGGTACCAGTTGAGAAAGCAGTGACTTGTAAAACCTTTGAGACGTGTTATTTGCTAAGCTGATAAAAGGTAGAGTGCATGAATTTATGAGCAGGGGAAATCCCTTTTGTATGCACGTGAGCTGCCCATGGTTTCATAGTTAAGTAAATATAGTTCAGAATAAGAACAGTTTAAAGGGAATTTGAGAACATAATGAAGCTTTCATTTGACACGACAAAACCAGCGTAATATAATGTTTAAATACAAATATGGTTTCAGTATCACATAAAATAACCAAATAGAGATAAAAACCACTGTTCTGCCCTAGCGTCAGCTGATAATCTTATTGCTGAATTAATATAACCATGTACATCATGATCACCATTTTTCCCCCAGCCGAGGTGAATGAATAAGTAAAAAAATGTCATAAATGGAACGCCTGTTGGTTTTGAAGCTCACCAAGATGCAAAGCCTGATGCAGAGCGAAGCCTGATGACCCAGGCTACACCATGCTGCCAAAATCCTGCCACCCTGGCATTGGATGGGGCGGGCAGGAGAAAGACCTTGATTTTGGGGACAGCTGGAAGAGGCTGGGAGTATGTTTCATACTGCTGGTGACAGCCTGCACATAGCATGGGAAAGCTTTTTGTTTCTGGGTAGGGAACGTGAGTCCGAATTGTTCATTGTAAGAAAGAAGGGAGGTGAGAGCAGTGAAGGGGTATGGTGGCTGCTGTTTTCGGAGGGAAAGCCCAGGCTTTTCAGTCTCCCTTTTGGGCCATGCCACAGGCCATCAGTGCAGAGACTGCCTGGTGGGACATGATGTATCCCATCATAGATCTATTGGACACTCCATTGCATCCTTTCATGCAGTCTGAAGGTGAAAAGTGAAGAATATACTGGGGTTTTGTGGCTTTACTCTGTGTGTCTTATTGGGAGGCTGAAAAAGCCCCCTTGTTTGGCTGACAGCTTTCCCTGGGCAATGCACTCCCCTTCCTGCAGCATCCCAGGGGGCTGGGGAGACACGTGCAGGAGGAGCAAGTGTTCCCTGTCCCTGTCCACATTGTCTCTGAGGGTAGCAGAGTCCCTGCGTGAGGAGGCCAGGAGGAAGCAAAGAGCAGTAAGCGACAAGAGGTCAGGGGGAAATATGCTATAAATGAGTAACAGGAATAACAATTAATTACGTGCTTTGTCTTCAGTGGAGTTTTTGCCCAAAGGGTCCCCATTCCTGTCTGTGACTTGGGGTAAGAACCGTGTGTTGTGGCCAAACCAGGGGCTGCAGTTGGCAGCAGGGACCAGCACCAGGGATGCTTGCTCCTGGCATCTGCAGATGTGGTGTCATCAGGATACCGACGTGGCTCCTTTGGGATCATTTTTTCATGTCGTGCGGGAGCAGTGGCCAGCATTTTCAGTGCTTTGGCATCCTACTGGTTCACATGTCTTCTGGCTGCCTGGTCTCAGCTGTGAAGGGCTGGGCAGCCTCTGGTCAAGCACCCAGATAGTGCGGATCTTGTAGCATTAATTGCAAAAGATGCCAGCATGGCTTGGCCCGGGGAAAACACCTTCACATCCATGCTCGTAGCCCAAATTATTTGCTCAGCTTTGAATTACAGAAATGTCTCTCCACGTGTTTTGAACTCTGGAATAATGCCGCTCACCAAACCTAATACCTAAAAGGCCTCTTTTATGTGACTATTACTTTGGTGACCAAAGTACCAGGGTCTTACAAGAGCTGCTTATCCTTTGATAAAACAAAATCAGTGAATTTATGCTGACAGTTTCAGATGCTGTGGAAACCTGAGCAACCTTTCACCAGCATATGTTACTTGCTGGATCCTTCCTTAAGAACAAACCACAGAAGCATCTTTAGTAATTTAATGAGCAATAAAGAAGACTATAAAAAACCAAGGATAATTAAATGCAATGATAGATTTTAGCGCCCTAAATGGTTACCAGAAGTGCTTAATCAAAACTAAGGTTTGCACTAGGCAGATTGAATAGCTCTTTGTTGCCCCATAATAGAAAACATTTAAAAATAAAATGCAGAGAAAGATTTGGGATAGCACTGGAATGACAGAATCATTAAAAATCATCACAGCTTGCCTCCTGATGCCCTTCTGATGCTTGAGTAAAACAAATAAAACAAAGCAAAATTAGGGAGCTGTTTTGTATATCGCTTTGATCTTTGTTTCACCTTTTGAAAATATTTATGAAGGGTACTTTAATACAATTTGGCTTTTCATTTTCCAGTTTGGAAGAGGAACAGATAGATTGACAGTGTGAAAGGTTAGTCAGCGATGTGATTTTTTTTTTATTATTTTTTTCCCCCTTATCTTACTGTCCTGGGAAGTAAATCCTAGAGCATGAAACATTGGCTACCTAGGCAGAGTGAAAGGCAATGTGCGTGCCTGCATGCTGTCAGGATGGAGGGTACATGTTCTCCAGCCTCAATGCTGCTCCCATTTCAACAGCACAAATAGGAAACTAAAGAAGGCACCAGCATGGCCACAGATTTGTTCTTAATACAATAGTCTTTAGGAACATTTGTGGATTAATTACACATTTTCATGCAATAACATGATGCTAATTGTTTACACTAAGCCATATTTGCTTATGTAAATTATCTTAATTGGAGAATAGTGTATAATTGTGATAGAGAAGTAAAGAAATGAGGAAAATGGCAAGGCAATCCTGTGCAGATGAGACTCTGGCGTGACTCAGGGCAACCTAATCAGTTAACTCAGGCACGGAATTCTCAGATAGGTACAAAAATGTTTGAAACACAGGGGCTGTAATTCTAAGAGTTAATGGCCTGATCCTGCCCTCTTTCCCTCCCAAACCCTCCCAGTGACCCAGGATGACAAGTGCTGCAGAGGGGGCCTGACCCTGGGTCTCTGCTGGTGGGACCAGAGCAGCTCAGCTCCGTGGTACCTGAGCGAGTGCAGCATTTTTCATGCAAACGTTTTGTTTGCAAAGAAATCAGGAGGGATCTTTGCGCTGGGTTTGGGTTACTGGGCTGTAGGATGCTGGCCAGAGTCACTTGCCTCGTGTTGGTTACTGGAAATTTGTAATGTCCAGTGGAAAAAAGTGATCTTGGAGAAGTCTTTGGGCAGATAACCAGGGCAAAGCTTAGGTCTGTAAAGAAGGAGCGCCAACAGCCTTGTCCGCAGGTACCAATGCACTATAGTTGGTGAGAGGTGTGAATTGGATAGGGTTCCTCAATCAAATACTTTCTCTTCTTGGTTGTTTTGGTGAGGAAAAAAACCACCAACAATAAGGAAACTGCAGCCAAGTTGTGTATCTGCTACAGATGAGGTGTTTGGGCTCATTTCTCCTGATTACCCCTTTACAACTCACTTTGTACCCAGGCTAATTACCATGGAGGCTGTAGGTTGTTCTGGTTGCTTCAGGATAAACTGGGATATGGTCAGGGACCTTTTTGGAGTGAGTTGCTGTAGTGTTGTTGAATGTATCAGCGGGGCCTGCTTTGGCTCAGAAGGGGCAAGTGTCAATGGGGAAGGGGATTTCTCCACATGGAATGTCTCTGTGCAGCTACTGGGATGGAAGGACAGGATGACTGCTCTCACTGTATCATATGTCTAGAAGAGTTGTGTCCTGAATTACTGTGACTGATCAAAATCTAGTCATACTTAAAGAGAAAAAAATATATCAAACTTCTTTTTTTTTTTTTTTTAAAAAAAAAAAAAAGCTTATTTCCCCCCCCCCTTTAATTTTCCTTATTGGGATTCATGTGATGTTTTCTTGGGAGAATCCATTCTTGATGCTATGTAAAGATTGACAATCTAAAGCATCCTAAAGAAAATGTATCTGAAATATTTACTCAGCCAAGTCTCAGAGGGTCTAGGCTGTCTGAAAGTGTTAATGCAGACAGGCTGCAACTATGGGAGCTTTTGCAGCTCCAACAGCCATATTAATTTTGAAGGGTGTTTTCTTTGAGCATTAAGCTCACGCTACGTGCTGTTTGCACTCTTTTGTCTTACAAAGCTTTTAAAATGTATCCCAGTACGCTTCAAGTTGAGGTTTTTTGCTTTTTTGGAGTGTTGTTTTGGGGTTTTTTTTCTTCATTACTGCCTGTTTTAACTCGGTAAACTAGGAACTGACAAAGGGCTGGGTGAGAATTTCAAACTCCCTGCAGGATAGTTTTGGAAAATATGATATGGAAAGGGGGAAAACAAAAGCACATGTTGCCAAAAGTATGCATATTTTACATCTGCATTTTGTATCATAGAAGTGCCTGCTTTGTGTGTATTTTCAAGATGTAGAGGGAATACACTAAATTAAATACTCAAATACTTTGGCAACTGCTGCACACATATCTTTTTTCTTGTATCATAAAGCACTTGTTCTGTAACTGGGTACTGCATTTGTTAAAGACTAGTGATTTTACCAGTTTTCATAAACAATTTCCATGGTTACCAAGGCGAAGTGTCTGGAGAAATCCAAGTACTTAATACATTATAAAGTTGGTTTCTATTAAATGAAAGCAGAGGTGTACTGGGTAACTTCTGTTGGTTTAGGAAACTTAGGAGATGATCTGGGGCTGGTGCAAGCAGGTCCAATGGCCCTGCAGCCAGGGATGCCCATGGTATTGCACCCGCCTAGAGCAGGGGGGAACCTGTCCCTTGGTTCAAACCCTACTTCTAGTCACAACCCAGGTGTCAAGCACATCCCTCTGAGGATACGAACATTTGTGTGAACCCCACCAGCCTGCTTGCTCTTGTGAATGGCTGTAAGTGCCCAGTGGAGGCCACTGGAGTCAGCTGGAGCTGCTGATTTTGTGGCACTTTGGATTCAACCCTTAGACCAGTGCAAATATTTCTGGTTTACATCATCACAAATCCCAAACGTATTTTGTGCTTGCCACCAGCAGCCGCAAATGTCACAAATAAATTCAACAAAAGAAAGAAACCTGGTTTCTTATGATGATACTTGAGAAATGAGTTACAGTATTGCCAGTCTTTGAGATTTCTTGGGCTTACCACAAAGTTCTGGGCCATATTAGAATCTCCACTTTTAGGGCCAAAACAATGATTTTGACAAACCAAAAGCCAGGAACATTTAAGAGGACTAAATACATTCTTCAAGTAGAGATGTGAGGTTTCTAAGCTTAACCTATGAATCAGGAGAGGTGAATTTCTATTCCCAAGACATGAACCTGCCCCACCATCCATGGTTCTCTTGTGCACGTAGAAACAGAATCATTTAAGTTGGAAAAGTTGGGCTTGAGGATGTGAAAGGTCTGTAAACCTAACACTTCCAAGTCCACCATGAAACCATGTCCCTAAGTTTCACATCTATGTGTCTTTTAGATATCTCCAGGGATGATAACCACTTTCCTGGGCAGCCTCTTCCACTGCTTGACAACTCTTTTGGTGAAGAAATTTTTCCTGGTGTCCAATATAAACCTCCCCTGGAACAATTTGAGACTGTTTCCTCTTGCCCTATCACTTGTTACTTGGTTGAGCAGACCTACACCCACCTCACTGCATCCTCCTTTCAGGTAGTTGTTGAGAGCAATAAGGTCTCCCCTGAGTCTCCTTTTCTTCAGGCTAAACACCCTCAGTTCCCTCAGCTGCTCCTCATGAGACTTGTTCTCTAGACCCTGCACCAGCTCTGTTGCCCTTCTCTGGACATGCTCCAGCACCCCAATGTCCTCCTTCTAGCGAGGGGCCCAAACCTCAGCCCAGTGTTCAAGGTGCAGACAGGAAAAGGCAGGGTCTGCTTCCACAGAGGAAAAATCTCAGCCTCCGGTATGGCATCTCATGTCTGAGAGGACCTGGGAGAGCTGACATGGAAAGACTGCCTGCTCAGTGTCAGCTCTATAAATAGTGCTGTTAAATCTGACTTTCAAAAGCACTAAAAAGTCCTGTGAGATGAGACATGCAGCTGGGAAGCACTTAGGCTGGAGTGTGCCTACCAAGGTGAAATGCTGAAGCATCTGCTGCTCAGCTGCTCTGAAGCTACTGTAAAGCCCAGAGAAATTGCAAAAACCTCAGCCCCGTAGTGGGACTTGTCCTGCCTGTCTGCTGCTAGAGTGGTGGGACAGCACGGGGAGGGCTGGCAGACACCCGCTCCACATCTGGGCTGTATCTTCAGCATTTCAGGTTCTGGCCTCCCAGAAGTTGGTGTATCCACACTAATCAGCAACACCTTGGTTTAATACACGCCGAAACAGGTTTTCCATGCTTTACATATAAAATGCTATATCAAGAACATACTCATGTTCTTGAGCCAAGACTATTTGGGCAGGAAAATGCCAACGAAGTGTGACCAAATCCATGTGAAAAGGAAGTGTTTGCTTGAAAGAATTAAAGCAAATTTAAACTATTCAAGTTCACTGATTAGAAACATTATTACATCTCTCTGGTGGTGAAATAGTGAGTCGTAACTTCTGCTTCTTTCTTCACAGGCCCTGCAATACCTTGAGGGGACTGAGGGGATTCATGGACTAGAAGGTACCAGATGGGGAGTGCAGAGAACTTCAGCTGCAATAAAGGTACCGGTGTGCAACTGAGTTATTCATTTAAATAAATACAGAATCACCAGCAATGGATATACATCGTATTTCAGCCAGAGGCAGTGCTGCCCGTTTGGGGCTGGCAGTTTGCTTTCTAGCTTCGTTACACCTTGCTTTTCTCAGACTTGTGTTTTGAGTATTTACAGCTGCAGGACCAAGTCCTCTGCCTCTTTTCCAGCAAACACCCCTGCACGGGGTGGAAAAAAAGATACTAGGGAGAGCACCTCATTAATCCTCATACCTTCCCCTTTAAAACAGGAGACTGGGAGTATTTTCTACGGGAAGATGCTAATAGACTGGGAATGACTGTTAATATGCCACTTTCTGAGGCTGAGCAGCGTTTTCATATTCACCTGGAACTCTCCTTTATCTCAGTCTTTTGCACAGGGAGCACACACGGGTTTGGGTGTTTATCTTCTGTGAGCTGAACTCGAGGGTTTTTTGGTTTTGCTGCAGAGGGCTCAAGCGTGGTGAGCGTGGGGGCTGAGGGTGCTAAAGCCATCGTAGAATCATAGAATGGTCAGGGTTGGAAGGGACCTTAAAGACCATCTAGTTCCAAGCCCCCTGCCAGTGGTAGGGACACCTCCTGTCCCTAACAGCTGAGCTTTGCAGGAGCATCAGCCAGAGGTGCTGAGCCTGTGGGTTTGGGTGTCTGTGTGCGCATATGGAGATGGAGAAGGAAGAACTGCATTCTTGGGTAGCACTTGATCCTGCCTCCAACTTCTTCGTGAGCCCGTGCTGAGGGACACAGTGCCTTGTAACGTCCTCCTGAGGCTCTGTGGAGGGGCAACTGTGGTGACAAGGCCTGCCAGGGCAACTGAAGCAGAGCTGTCCCATGGCCAGCATGGTGAGAAGCATTGCTTCTGATACCCCTCATCTCTCCCAGGTCAGCAGGCACATCTTGGGAAGCATAGACACAGAGGTGGCTTTGGCTGCCGCTGCCTGCTGTTGTCATCCCCTGCCCCATCTTTGGTGTACCTCAGCAGCACAGAGGGAAGAGCCTGGGCTGGTGCCAGCCCTGTTGCCATCTCCCACCTGCGAGGTGGCTGTTTCTGTGCTTGCAGGGTCTTGTAAGCAGAGAGGGAGAAGCTGTTTCTTCCCTTTCTGCTTCCTGAGACCCATTTCTCTGTTAGTTGTCTCCTCCTGACCCCCTCTTTCCCTGCTCTCTGGCAACCGTGTGGCTTTACGATGGCAAAAAATAAAAGCGGTCCCCAGATAACTATTTGGTATAAGCAAACCATGCGACTTTAATGGAATTACCTCTGCCCTGCTAGTAAATAATTTATAGGAGGCAGTAAATAAAATATGCTTCTGTGTTCTTAAAAAAAAAAAAAAAAAAAGAGTTGTCAGCCGACAAACGCCCGCTGGGTGGGAGTTAACCCAGAATTTGCCCCAACACAGAGATCCTGACCGGGAATGGGACCTGGCAGAGCATCCAAGTCCAGAAGAGCTGTGGGGAGAGGGGTTCAGAAAAGCTGTGCTGCTGGGCAGGGGCCCCAGGGGTGCCTACTGGCCACTCGCTGGCCGGCTGCTGGCTGAGTGCATCCGCCCGGCTGTCTGTCTGTCCGTCCAGTGGGGCATTTCCGAGGTTGCCTCCTGGTAGCCTTGACCGTGAAACCCGAGCCCACACCGCTTGACCTGAATTTCCGAGGCACCTGCTGCAGCCCCGCAGTGTCACCGAGCCCCGATTGAAACCCGACCTCTGTCACTAATGGTATTAACGGGAGCTGCGGGGCCAGGGCAGGAGGCAGCCTGGGGGTGCCCGCGGGGGGATGCGGGGTACCCAGAGCAGGATGGATGGATGGATGGATGGATGGATGGATGGATGCTCAAGGAGGAACAGGCACACCCAGAGAGGGGTGCAGGACCAGCTGCTGAGCCCCTCCCCGGGGCTGCATCCCCCCAGTTGTGAGCACAGGGAGCACTCAGCAGCACAGCCCCCCCAAGCTCCCAGGAACGTGCTGCCCAGGGGTGCCGGCATTCAACCTGGTCCAGCCCAGTCCGGACCAGGCTGGGTTGGGGTGGGGGGCCACAGCTGGTCCCCCGCTGGCGTGGGGGAGTTCGAGCCGGGGAAGGCGGCAGCGGAGATTTACGATGCGGGAGGACAGAGCGTGAAAGCAGTATATCATCATCAGGTTGGGCTGAAAGAAAGAAAACATATCTTCGACAAAAAGCGGGGCTTCGCAATTCAGCTGCGTTGTTAGGACAACGCAAACTATCCTTGAAATGATTAGTTCCACTTCAAAGGCATTTACATTCAACAGGGGCAGACGCAGCCTCTTTTTATGTCGCCAGAGGAGGAGGAGGAAAAAAAAAAAAGGCAAGGAGGAGGTGCGGAGGTTTTGTGCTAAGGAGAGTCATATGTTCGCTGCTTCTATTTATTTTTCCTCATTCAGGGGACACTTGTGTAAGATAAACAGAGCACTCGCAACTGCAGGGCTCTGGGGCTGCTGGCCAGGGAAGTGGGCAAATAGTGGCCAGGCAGGCGGCTCTGGGGGCTGGCGTGGACTCCCCCGCCCCTTCAAATGGGAAGCAAAAAGACAACAGTTAAAAAAAAAAAAAAGAGAGAGAGAGAATAAAGAGAGAAAAAAAATAAATCCCTGACCTCAAGAGCTGTCTTTCCTGAGACATCTGTTATTAAGTTGAGGAAGCGTGACATACCTTTGGTTAGATCACAAAGACTCGGGGTATCCTGACAGAGTTTGGGAAAGATTTGAAGCCTGAGGTGTCCTCATGCTGCTCGGGAATCAGCCTCCATCTGATGGCCTGGGCTGGGAACAAGCTTTTGCATTTGAAATCATGCACCAAAACCTTTTCCCAGAGGCTTCTGCATGGGCTGAAAATCCTTTTGGTCTGTTATCCTGAGCTGCACAGGACTGAATGTGAAGCAGGAAAAAGGTGCTGGGATTAGGCTAGAGACATTTACCATGTCCCTATCACTTCCCAAAGCCCAGCCCATCTCCTCTTCCCCTCATCAATTCTTATATCCAAACAAACCTAGTCTTCTATTTCAAAGTACATCACTTATTTCAGCTCCCAGATTACCTAATGGTACTGTTCCCATCATGCTTGGTGTTGGAAGCCAAAAAGCAAGCATAAAAAATTTGAAATGCAAACTATGGAGCCCATGTGAGGAGTTATCTGTGCTGCCGGAGGAATTCCACATCACCTGAAAGACATTGCACCAGCACATGTTGCGCGTGTGTGTGAGTGGGGGTCTCTACTTTCTCCTTCTGTTCCTGTTGCCAGTTTCTACCTGACATTTCACAGCTCATCCTTGGGCTAGCGCTCATAATTCTGTAGGAGAAGAAAATGGAAATTGTAAAAGATCCTGGGCAACAGTTTTCTAAAATATTTTGTCTCCCACAGCTATCTCAACGCATATGAACTGAATTATTCTCAATACTGGTGCTGATCAAAAATCTTTCTTTCAAGTCGCTTTTGTGGGAAGGTTAACACTTTGCACATTTGAAACCTAACAACTATATGTGTTTTGGGGTTTTTTTTAAAATATTTTTAAAGGTGTTGTGAACATTTTAATGCCTGCACCCACAAAGTCTCTGCTTTAGCCCTGTTGGAAAGGCAGAGATGATGATGGTCTCAGCTTTATGAAATAAAGAGCAGTATGCAAGTTCGTGTTTGGAAATGAAATCCTTATTCTGGCTAAGCTGTAGCTGAAGTCAAGGTTTAACTGTTCTCTGATCCTTGTTTTAGGTTATGAATGTGCATGTGAAACATTTTTATTCTTAGACCAACCTAAGAAGTTCCCTACCCTTTTTTTTTTTCTTCCCTTTCCCCTTTCTCTCTATTTTTTTTTCACCAACCTTTTTCTCACTGGCACGAGAAGGCTTGAGCTAGGGGAGCTGAAGAAGCCAGCTCGTGCTTTCAGTTACTTTCATCCAGATTTTGGTCGTCTCAGATATTCTGTTGGCTCTGGAGAGCTGTGGCCCAAGGAGGACCAGTCTGGTGCCAAGGATGATATGGGTTCGAGAAACTGTGTGCTGCAGGAACCAGTGTATAGAGATTAGAAACGAGCCTTTCTGTGAAATCAGCTCTCATGATGCTGTTGGTAACCAAGAAAAATGTGGCCAAAATTGTGGCAAAGGCATTAGACAGAAAAGTGGTGACATGTCTTTTTTATTTTAGAAGGTGAATGCTGGAGAGTTGGTGCTCTGGAAAAAGAACGAAATTAAATCAGAAAAATGCTAATAAAAAATAAAAGCTCATTTAGAAAATTAATAAAAAAGAGATAGTTTGGAAAATAGTTTGGAATCAGAGAGGCAGATGGAAGAAGAGGGAAGTGGGGCTGCTCTGCTGTGTGAGGGGCACCGGAGCTCAAAGCTGAAGCTGAGAGCGCTGCCAGCCTGAGACATGTTAGCCAGTGGTGTTATTTTTCATTCCTAATGATAAAGAAATGTTTTCAGTCAGAAAAGCGCATTTTTATTGAATTCCCGGCAAGTTCATACTTCAAAAATGTGTTTTCCATTTCTGACTTTCTTGTTTTATGAAACACTAGAAACAAGAGAGCTTTTCAAATATCCTCAAGAACGATGAGAGGTTTACATTTGTTCTGTCATTTACTCCATCACTTACAGAGGCGTTATCAGGAAACTAAAGCTGATGTGTGTTTTAGCTCTACAGCATCTTCTGATGTGGACCTTTCCTTCCTTCTGGAGTTTATTGTCATTTTGCCACCCTTCTCCTAAAATACTGGCAAGGATGCTTGGCTGCAGGAGGGAGGGAACATCTCCTCTCGGGACTCCCCAGTTTGGTGGGGTGCTTGTAAAGGAGAAACACACCAAATGGAGAGGGAATTTTAGACTGCTTTGGGAGTCTGGAAGCTCAGGGAGGTGATGCTGAGT
The DNA here is from genome assembly GCA_025345505.1 of Todiramphus chloris collaris. NCBI lineage: Eukaryota > Metazoa > Chordata > Aves > Coraciiformes > Alcedinidae > Todiramphus > Todiramphus chloris. The sequence continues at coordinate 7,657,935 of JANVCC010000049.1, read as the reverse complement.
GAGCAGGCAGCATCTTGTGTTCCCTGGGCTCAAGAGAAATAGCTTTGGCTTGTTTGCCCTGGCTGATCCGTAGCTGTCCATAAGCTGGCATTAACTAGGACCAGCTCTTCGTTTTGCAGGTGGGTGCTGGTGGCTGTGGCACCATCCAAGGTGCACTTTTGGAACTAGGAACAAGGAACACAGCTGGTGGTGAGAAATGCACCCAGTTACTCCAGGTCTCTTTGCAGATCTGCTGATCACAGCCTCACTGGTAACGATGTGAAACTTGGGTGAATGGGAAAATCCTCTCTGATCTGGGGGGTCACCCCAGAGGCTTGATGCTCTGCTCTGGTGTCCTTGCATGGGGCAAGCAAAGAGTGAGAGAACCAGCACGAGGTGCAGAGGGGGAGAGGCCAGGTGAGGAACGCCCTTCCCCATGTGGTCTCTTCCCCATGTGGTCTCTTCCCCTCTTGTTATCCCCTTGTCTTTCTCTTTCTCTGATTTTTGTGTGTGTTCATGTCTCCCTCCCCTCCTTCTTGTCTGCGTGGCTCCTCTCCCATTCTTGTGTCGCTCCACCCTCTGTCTCTCTTGTCTGCCTGCCCCACACCCCTTTTGTCCTGCTCGGCTGCTCAGCATCGCTTTTGTGTGCTAATAGCAGCCGACTGCCACCGACTCAAAGGATCCCAATGCCACTGCCATCGCTCCCCAGCTTTTAATTCAGCTGCTGAGGACCCAGGAGGCTTCGCTGTCCCAGCCCCCTTGATGTGCAGCATGGATGATGCCTGCTCCTTGGATGTGTTTGTGGATCCCCTCTTGCTGGGTACAGCATCTCGGTCATGAGTGCCATGGCCTGGAGGGGACAGTCGCAGCAACCACTTCACTGCACTCTCCGGTTAGCACGGAGACCCTATGGAGAGGGTGATGGCAAGGCAAACTGGGACTTCAGTAAGGTCTTCCAGGCTGCTTTGAGACACACTAGGGCTTCCCAGAGGTGCTGGCACCCATGTGGCAGCAGCCAGGGGAAAGGACTTGCACCTTCATGGGGATGTAGGTGTCCCTTGCATCTAAGATCCTCCAGCCTTTGCAGCTTCATCCCTGTCTGAAGTGTTTCTTATTTTGTGTTACGTTCAACTTAAACCATTCAGGGAAAGACTTTCCTGCAGGAGCTTTTCCTCTGAGCATATGGAATTTGCTGTTTACTGTACAGCAGGAGCTGATGGCCCAGAGCAAGCTCCAGGAATCGGCCTTTCCTGCCTCCACGCGTGACCCCATGAGGTGTGCAGGGGGCTTGTCCTTGGGCTCCCTGGGGCAGGAGCCCTCCTTGGTATTTGGGGATCGGGTGCTGGTGGGGCAGCAGATGACAACGTGCATCGGCGGCTCATTCCCAGCCCACGCTTTGCCCTTCGCTGGCCCTGCAGTGGCTTTGCTGGGTGCAAACCCCTCCAACTGCAGTTCTCGCAGGAGGCATCCTCTCCCCTTTTCCCGGCGGTGACAACATATGCCACATGCTTTGTTACTCCTCTCCCTCCTGGGAAGCTGCTGATTGCTCTGGGGAGCTGCCACGCTCAGCTGAGCGCTCCCCGCAGCTACCCTGGTGCGCGGGTGGCTTCCCCCTCTTGGAGCAGGGACGGGGAGCAGGGCTCCAGTTTGCACAGCAGCATTTTCATGCCTAGGTAATGTTCGTTGCAACTCAGCATCACATTTGTTTGGGTTTTTTTTTTTTTTTCCTCCTAAGAGCCACATTCCCTGCCCTGCTTTTGTCCTGGGGAGCTCCAGGCTGAGGCTGTGTGTCTGTAGTGATGTTGGCAGAAACCTGCCTCGTCCCCTGAGCCCTGGGACTGCTGGGATGCTGTGGGGATGCTACGTGTCAGCCAGGCCATACTGAGACCTTTACTACTGCTGGCTGCAAGGGAAACAGCAAGGGGTGATGTAACCTGCCCCCGGTAAATACAGAAGAGTTGCAGAAAATGATAAGGAGGCTGAAAAACAGCAGCCAGTTATGAGAAAAATTATTTCAAAAGAAATAAACCAGTGTCCTTTCTAAAAGGCAAATGTAGAAATTCAAGTGGTATTTTTTTGGTGTCCCTTCTAAAAGGAAAATGTAGAAATTCAAGTGGTATTTTTTTGTTGCCACATATTTCCTCTGCAACTGTGTAGTCTCATCTGTAAGTAGCCCATGCACTGCGACTACACTTAGATTTAAAGGGGGAAAGAGGAAAAGTGAGTGAAAGCATTTTGCCTAATTACTCAACCTTTTCAAGACTTGTTTGAAATATTTTTCCCTGACACTGTTTTCTTTCCTCTGAAGAGAACAAGTGGAAGAAAAACAAAATAAATAGCAGAGGTAGAGGGAATAAATGCCAACGAGATGTTAAATGAAGTATTTATATTACGTGCTGATTGGTGGCATTTGTACACTTAGAGTAAAAATACCTGGAGTAAAAATGAAGGTAAATATATATGTATAAAAATGTATGCATACATATATAGATGGAGATATAGATTACTTGAGAGCCTGTGGATGTGGGGATGTGTTGCTGCATGTAGAGGTAGGTGGAAAAAGAGAGACAGAAACCCACCTGTGTGCTGCTGTAGCTTCGATTTGAGCTGGGTTGGCTGGAGTGAGCACGTCCCTCAGTCCCTAATACACCCCACGGGTTGCTCTTCCTTTAAAAAAAATACACAGGCTCCCTTAAAAACCACTAAAGGCTGAGATAAAACAAGGCAGATGCTAACGAACACCAAGAGGTTTGCAGCCCCCCGAGGAGGAGCTGTGTGCGGGTTTCCACGGCACACTGACCTTTTGTGTGAGTGCTTCACCCTGCCACAAAGTCAGGCTGCGTGACCTTCTGGAGCGTGCAGGAGTTGCAATGTCCTGGAGAGAAATCCTGTCCCTGCCAAATCCTCCTCAGCATCCCAATGCCAAGCGGAGACGGCATCGGCAGCACTCGCTTTTCTGGAGATCACACACCATCACTGCTGTCAGATAAGAATATAAAAGCCTGTTTTTATTAATCTAGTACAGCCTTCTACGTATTAAAAAAATAGTCGTGCCATTAATAATGAATTTGTCACATTTCTCTGTCTGTTCCAATTTGTGTTACTTGCCAGCTGGCAGCAGGCTTTGTCAGACAGCATGAGGTGAGCTGGCAGAGCTCTTACCTGGCATCTCTGCCCTGTGCCCTGCACGCAGCCCCCTGGAAGCTGGGGTGCTGCTGGCCAGGAGCTCCATCCTTACTGCCTTCCAGAAAAGCACTCTGGTCCTTAGAGACGTAAGGAAGGGGAGGCTGGATTAGCTGGAAAATGTGGTCTGAAAAGTGTTTTCTAATCCTTGGGTTACTAATAAGAATCAGAATGACAAATACACAGGTTTTTAAATTTAAAAGACCTGGTAAAGTGCTTTTCACTCTGAGTAGTTAAATAGTGGAGCACAGATGTCACTGGGTAACTGGTAAGAGAGTTACCTAAACATTCCTAAATAAATCTGCTTTTCCTTTGCTGAGTCCAGATTGGAATTTGAAGTGATGGAGCACAGGGAACTGCCATCAGCATCTCCTGGCAGCAGCCGTTCCAGTGGTGAGAACGGTGGGCTCCAGCCTATGACTGAAACCTCCCATCACGTCTCCCTTCTGGGAGCAGGGCTGGTGGAACTGAAGTGTTGTGGGATGCTGCCCAGACAGGGTGCTGTGGAACCCGGGGCGGGTCTGCGGCTGCTGCTCGTCTCTCTCTGTTCAGTATTTGCTGTAGGAAATGGCACGTGCCTCTGACTTTGCCATCTCCTCCAGTTTATTTTAAAAAACCAACAGTCCCTTCAGTCTGGAGGTCTTTAGGCCATTGGTTGTCTCTTGCCGTGTGATATTTTATTCTGGTTTCAGAAGGAGAAGAGGCTTTCACTTCTGAGCTTCTTGTGTCTCCCTGTCTCTCTGCTTTGCTAACTCTGAACCCATACATTTGAGACATTGGGCTTCATTAGCTGCGTTGATCCCAGGACTAACTGGTACTGCCCTTGAAATCACAGGTCAGTTTGTGTAACATTGCGTGAATAGCTTAAAAAGCTTGAAACAAAGAGAAAAAAACCAAAACAAAAGAAGTAAAAAAAATGGACCAGGGTCTGATTTTACCTGGATCTTTTGAACCCACGGGAATGCAAAACAAAGGAGGTATAATAAAGGGGTACTAAGCCGGTGTATTCCCCAGTACCTGCTGTGTTACACCCTGGGAAGATGCACTGAGCTGCAGAGGTGTCAGGAGCCTCGGTGGCTGGTGTGGCCACGCTCGACTGGTGCCATTCTGGCCAGGCTGGGGGGCACCTTGTTCTCTCCAGCATTAGTCACTTGGCACAGAAGGCTATGGCAGTGTACAAGGAACCGTTAAGCAGACATTATAGACTCCAGCTCAGTACAAGATAGGGAAAACACTTGAAAGTGACAGTGTAAATATATACTGCGGGTGTTTAGCATGATGTAGCAGACAAGGGTTTTGAAGGAAACTTCTGTTATTGGGAGCGTTTGGGGTTTTTTCTCAGCTGTCATTGCTTGTTTGCTTTTCCAAGTCCCTAATCAAAACATTTGCTTATCCAGAGAACAGGCTCATGAACGCCTCAATGGGGAGTGAGGCAGTGGGTGATGCTGGCAGGGCGCTGTGCCCCTCGGTGTGGGCAGCTCCTGGGGTGCCAGTGAGTGCTGCTGTGGCAGGTGGCACCCCAACCGTCCCTGTGCCGTGGTAGGGAGCCCCGCAGTGAACCCTGATGAGTTAGGGCCTCACCTGAGCAGTTTCAGCCCCTCGCTGCTTTTTGTGGCTGTGGCTAATTCCTGGCAAGGGGGATGCGGAGGTGTCCCGGGGACTCCGGGTGAAGCCATGGTGGGGGAGGACCTCCCCAGGGCTGGCAGCACCCAGCACACTAGTGACATGCTGCTGCTGTCCCCTACCCTGGTGAGGCAGGGATGTGGTAGCTCCCCTGCTCAGAGCTGTCATTACTGCCTCTTTCAAAGCACCGAGTTGTTTTTGTAATGTTGTTCTGCACAGGAGGTTTCTTTTCACTCTCTTAGCTGTGAGCTTTTTGAGCTTTGCTGTTATTTCCTGTTCCATGTGCTTCTAAATTGCTGCTCATGCCACGGTGTTTATAGTCTTTGCTTGCACACCACACTGTTATAAAATCTTTTCTTGTTTAATATCCCAGAGCCTACCTGGTGGCAAGCGTGGGTGCCCAGGCATCGTCTATGCTGCCAAGCATTCATCCCATGAATTTATCCCTCAGCGAGCACAACAAGCAGAAGCAAAATTTCCCCTTGTTTTTAGACAAAAAAAAAACTACTGAAAAAGGAATAGGAGACCAGAGAGCTGTAATTAGGAAGTGTTTTTTTCGTGTACGTGTGCCTGTGTGTTGAACCATGAGTGCCAGCCAAATTGCTCTCAGAAAGTTCAGCACAAGACAGGCCAATTTAGAGTTACTTGAAATTGGCATCATCAAAATGCTGTGGAACTGAATATGAGCATTTGATAGGAAAATATTATTCTGAGTTGTTGACCTGAGACTGAGATGGAAATGCCGTAGAGGTATCTCCGGGCTGTACCATGCACCACGTACTCACAATGTCTTTGTTTAACCCTTGCTGATGACACAGGATTTACAGCCACACTAAGAGGGGATCCTGGCAGCGATGCTGCTGCACCTCTGGGTTGAAAGGGTAAAAAGAAGAAAAAGTTGAAGAATGATTTTTATTAGATCAACTGTTAAGTAAGACCTAGGTTCTTTTAGCAAGCCATCAGTGACCAACTTATTCTCAAAGATCAAGACAATAACAAAAGATTCTTCCTAAATGATGGTTTTGAAGTTAACCTTGTAGGAAGAAAATGTATCAAACACATGTGTGTCTGTGTACACATATCCATTCCCCAAAAGCCCAAACTCTGTCTGTAATTTGCTGAAGAAATATAAATGTGATGGCTGATTTTTCCTTTTAAATGAATTAAATATTAACATTCTAGGATTTTTCTATCTGTGTCCTGCAAAAGATTATACAGGAACCTTCTCTTGCTGCAATGTGATTGTACCTCATGAATGTGTCTGTTCAGTTTAATAAATGAATCACAGTTTATTTTTAAAAATCTGTGTTTTTCAAGAGCATGTAGTAAGTGACTCCGAAATTCTTAGTAATCTATCAGAGTTAGCTAATTAATGTACGACTGCTATTTTGTAGGAAATTCTAGTTGAATATTATGGGGTTTTTCTCCAAGAATGACTCCTGGGCACCCATGGAAGTTTAATGAGAATGTATGGGGCTAAATAGGGGCACAATTTGGCCCCCAAGCACCAATTTTCTGAAAGAAAAGGCAAAGCAGCTTCTGAGGAGCAATGCAAGATGCTGCTTTAAAATTCAGTTATTGTCCTAGTGATTGACTGCACTAACTGTATCCTGCCAGTAATGGCTGGCTTTTAAAATATATATTTGTGATTAGTTTAATTCATGGAGCCTTTTTCCTCTGAATTGATTTGATGAAATGAAATAGGCAAATAATAAATTTTTCACTGGAATGAATCTAATTAATCAATTTAGACAATCAGTTTGTTCTTTGCTTAATAACATTTGCAAAAAGAAAACAAAGTCTTTCATTAACAAGGATGGCCAGACATTCGTAATGAGAGGTGGCATCTAACATCAGGTTATGTCTTCTGCATGAGCAGAAAAAAGGATTAAACATCTGGTGCAAATACCTGGCTCTAAAATGCCTCTCCTGCTACTCAATATGGGATTCAACGTTTGTTTTTTTTGCCCTGGCACAAGTCCCATTTACATCCCTGGACATTTTGCCAGGTCAGGAGTTAATGACAGGTACATGGGTCCAGATCTGAACCTGCTCAAAAAAAACCATGGAGGTTTCCAGTCTGCTTTTGATGGGAGCTTAGGAAACAATGCAGAGACAAAACATGGAGTCGAGACCCTGCATTCAATAAAGTCCTCTCATTTGCTTTCTGGAGAAGGAATTTAATGCGGAGTGTTATTAAATAACTGCTGCTTACAATGGGCTGTAAAGTAACAGCTCGTCTGAGAAGCCCGGGAGTTCAAAGCATCTCTGTACAGGGAAAACAAACACTACTAGCCAGAGAGTGATTACGCTTGTACCGCAGTGCAGAGGACTGTTTGGTCTAGTAATTTTAAAGACATTATCTCCTAATGTTTTATTTTCGCTCTGTTCTGGATTTTATGTTGATTTTAATTATACCTCTTAGGAATAATATCTGGTAAACTAATTTTGGTGAATGGCAATGAAAAAGCATTATCCACCTACGGTAATTACACATATTTCTTAGTCCCTAGATAAAATAGTTTTACTTAAACCCCACTACAGAATTTATAAACTCCTTTTTACAGAGTCTGCCAGTGGAGTTTCAGATAATAGAAATCTAAAATACTAATCTCAGCATCCCAGATGGCTGCCTCCAGGAGCAGCATAAACTGTTTCCCTCAACAAATTTCCTTTTGCAGCCTTCCCAGAAAAACACAGCGAGCCAAAGCGGAGACATTCAATATTTTCCCTCATGGTTCCCATTAATTTAATAACTTAGGGGTTAATCCTTCAGCCTTTGAGATCAGAGGTTGGTTGTTGGGTTTTTTTTGCCAGAGTTTTGCCCATCCAATCGTTCTCCCAGGGTGCAGCGTAAATGCCCAGTGATGGGCGTTTTCTGGTGCTGCTCAGTATCTGTGAGAATTTTAATCATCCCTTTTTACTTCTAGCAGAATAATACACTGATACTTTGGCCTCTCTGTATTAAGCCATATGTCCTATTTAATAAACTATTGTTTCTACTACCTTATTGTGAAAAAATGGTAACACAACAGCATCTTTTTCCTTATGGTGTTTGGAAACAGAAGCTCAGCATGAGGAGTTGTTTTCACCTGTGGTTGATGTCTAATGACTGATAACCTCCTCCTGGGACACCTTTCTGTCTCCCCACTGTTGCCTTCTCCTTCAAGACTCTCAAAGCATGTCTTTCTCCCAGCACTTCCCAGGCAGATCCATATGGAAGTACTAGGCTACAATGAATAATAAAATGGGAGTAAGCTCTGGTGCCTGCAGAGTGGGACAACCTTTCCTGCTCCTGGGTGACTGCTGTGCCTCCTGCCTTCCCCTTTGCCTCTCTCAGCTCTTGCTTGCTCACCAAAGCATTGCGTGGGTCTCTGGGGTGAGAGGTAAGGAGTTTGGGACAAGAGCCCATCTGTGTGATGTTTTCTGCAGAAGGGTTGCTTGCTGACAGGTTTTCTTTTCATCTGATTTTTTTACTTCCCCCCTGAAATCCTTAAGGTAAGCTGAGTCAGGAAGCCTGAGTTAAGAGTTAATGGTAAGAATCTGGCAGGGTCATTTAGGGATGTTATGGAAATTATGTAAAAGAGGCATAGCAAAAATTATGGGGAGCCAAAGGCAGCAGCACATAGGGGGAAAGGGAAATGAGGGATCTTCTGCCACTGGTTAAGGTACAGTTGCGTGTTGTCCATCCTGGCATCTTGTAGCTGATCGCCTCTACCGAGGGTTTTTTGCCTTGGCGTTGATTAATAATAAAGACAAGATTCTGTTAGCTCCTTTAAATTGTTTCATGCAAATTCCCTTTACAGATAGATTTTACCCCCCTTCTTGAAAATTGTAGTAGATACCTGCAAACCAGTCCTCTGTGCAGGTATGAGCTGTTCAAATCTGCTGTTTTATTTGGCATTTCTGCTGTATCTCGGGGAAAAAAGTGAAAAGCAGGGACACAATACATCAGAACCAGCTTCCCTATTTAACACTGTATAGGCATCATTTCTGTTTTAGGCTAAACTTGGACTATTATACGGTGGCAACGCCTGCCCTTTCGCAAGACTGGGCTTTTGTAGTCTGTGAGATCAAGCATTGAAAAAGCACAGCTCCTAATTCTCGCCTGTGAAAAGTCCCCGTCAGCTCACATTGTACCTTCTCCAGCAGAGATGATGCTGTGAAATGATCCAACTTGAACTTTTTCCCCTGTCTTTAAGCTTTAAGCTTGTGTTTAAGGAAGCTCATCTTTACCCTAAAAGTGACAGTGCTGGCTGGAAATGGAAATGGAAATTCCCATTCTTTGCTCCTTCTGATGGTCTTGGGGCTGGGCACGTATGGGGGTTTGGAGGAAGGGGAGGAGGTTTCACTGTGCCTGTTTCTGGGACATCCAAGGAGCTTCTCTAAAGCCTGATTCTGACCTTACTGAATTCAGCAAAAAGGCTCCTCTTGATTAAAATGGGAAAAAGATGAGGTCTATTGCTTTTACTTAACATTTTATATAGGGATTTCTACTAGATGGGAAGCTGAAAAGATGTAAGATTTACATACTGGTCACCAGTGATCTGATAGCCTGGAATAAAATACCGGGCTGAGCACAGTGACTCTTCATCTGGCCAGTCAAGGATTGCCAGTAAAGAAAAGTATGGTGGGATTAATATTTTATTTTTTATTTTCCTATCCATTCATTTAGTCTTTTCTTGAGCTGTATCTGTAGTCTTTGGGTATTGTTATTTTTGTTATAATGATTTATCTATCAGATTTAAAAATATATATGAGATAAAGAAAGAATAAGACATCTAACTGCAGATCTCTTGTCAATGAGTCAAATGCCGTTTAAAAAAACAAAACAAAAAACAAACAAAGAAACAAAACAATGAAAAAACAACCACCAAAAAATCCTAACTAACAGAAAGTGTGTTCCACTGCTGAATTTTATTGTTATAAGAGCAGAATGCAGCAAATCTACAGCCTATGCAAATCAAACTGGTTAAAAAGCATGAGCCAAGAAATATTTCATTCCAGTCACTGACTGCAAAAGAAATAAATATGGAGTTTTAAGTGTGCTTTGTGCTCTAAAGAGATGATGTATGCTTTAATTTTAAAAGGTAATCTGTGCTGTTGGGAAGAACTGATGTTAGATGTACACTGCTTCATTTTGTTTGGAAAACTAAGTTGTACGTAACCATCCACTTTGTGTAGAGTATTTTGAAATTATTATTTCAACTTAAAGATGAATAAAAAGCAGGATACTCCATGGCAAGAAATTAATTTCATTTTGTTGCTGGTCTCTCATTAAGTGTGAGGAACATGGGTCTGTCCCAGGTCCAGGAACCTGGGACTTGTTCTAGTGCTTGGGCTCAGCTTTAGGGTAAGTTTGTGAGCAGAAGAAATGTGCAAATCACAAATTAAAACCCGCAAACTTTCTCCTGCCTGATCTATATTAACTCTGTTCTCTGGAAACCCAGCACCTGCCATCCTCCAGGGATGCTTTTCAAAAGGTCTGTGTGTTTAAGCAGCGGTTTTGGGTAGCGTGGGGAAGAGGCTGTTTAAGAGCATTTAAAGTGAACACTTTTGCCTTTCTGAGCCACAGTAACAAAGATATGAGAGACAAGATCGAGCCCTTTGTGTGTTAAACATGTGTACAGTTAGTTGTTCTTGGTGGCTTTGGGTGAGCCAGTTGCTTGTGCAAATAAACACCAGAGCTGCAGAGCTGCCAGTTTGGGGGAGAAATGTAAATTCTAACATCGCTAGTCTGCATCTTGGTGCATCGTGGCTGCAACATTAATCATCTATTACAGTCTTTTTATTTTATTTTGTTTTTCTGTGAGTTTTTTGTTCGGTGGGTTTTGGAGTTTTGGGGTTTTTTTTTTGGTGGTGGATGTTTTGTTTGTTTGTTTAAGCACCCAGAAATCAAATATTAACCTGATTATGAATTCAGCGTTACATGTAAGGCGGAGAAGAGCTGCAGGTGGTGACAGGCAACTGGATTGTGTTTGATCTGGCAGTTTTCATCTATGCCACCATTTTATTCCTGCTGTGGGACTGCAGCAAAATGGTGGTTTGCTTGTTCTGTACCTTGGTGATGAATAGGGTGTGTGAAATCCCAGCTCCCGCGTGCCAGGGACTGTGCTCGCTCCAGAAAAGAGCTCACGGAGAGATACACTCTTGCTAGCGCGTGATGTACAATAGGATCTCCTACTGAGGAGCTCCCACTATTGAAGCAGGGAAAGAGCTACATTAATTCTTCTCATGGGATGTGGATTTAGGAATTTCATAATCCAGTGAGGTGGGGTTTTTTTCTCCCCTCTCATGTTTTCTTTGGCTAGGGGAGGGAGATAATCTCCTCAGAGCATATGTACGGGGATGTACGTGCTGTCGTGATGTCTCTAAGACAGCCAAGTGCCAGGGATGGCTTCACATCTTCAAGCAGCCCCCATCCTTCCTCCTGTATGCTCCAGGATGAGTTTTACTTGAGGATTTTGCTTGGAAGAGTCTGGATGCAATGGGAGCCAGCAGGTCGTGCAGAACCTGGCTCACCACCCAGGGGGTACCACTGGGGCAGCCTTGGTCCTGGCAGGCTGTGAGGGCAGGGAACCCCTCAAGCTGACCAGCACTCCAGTTTGGGAAACCCATTGCAAGCAGAAACTGCTGCAGCTCCTCTGCTGACCTGGAAGTGTGTCAGCCCTTCCTTGGCCATTCCTGATGTCCCCTGAGAAGCAAGATTTTGTGTTTCCCTACAGCAAAGAGCTCTGCTCAGTGCTTGTCTCTTTTCTGACCATAACAATCCCCATATGCCATGGGTCTCCCAGGGACACCTCTAAATGATCACTTAGGGCTCTCTGAAATGACCTTCAGGACAGAAGTAGGGTGCTCAATTCCCTGTCAGACTCCTGTCACCAGAAGAGATGATGCTTGGCCAGTGCCTGAATTGGCAACTGGCCTCTGGAGACCATGGGCAACATCTGTGTCACTTCTAAGAGAAATGATGTGTGACTTGGTTTCCACACCGTCTCTTGAGCTGTGACCTGCTAAGGCTGAAGGAGTTTATTTCCATTCTGGGTGGGACAAGAGCTGTTGCACTAGGCACTGCCTCAACCAGCCTCCACCATGGAGTGTGTCTGGGTCCACCCAGTTAATCTATTGAGAATGGACAGCATGCGAGTAGGGTTGCCTTAGGCAGACACTGGAAACCAACAGTTGATGTTGGCTTTGAGCTCCTGGGAACCAAGAAAGGCAAGAAATGTGGAAGTGACATCAGTAGAGCTCAAAACAGAGACCAAATGTCTTGGTGGGCTCCTGTTAGACTGTGTCTGTGTTGTGCCTTGTGGGATAGGAATGTGAGACGTGTTTGTTTTCTTTCCACTTTCAGTTGGGAACCTGGACAGCCCTCCTGTTTCAGCTGGCTATGTCCCAGCCCTGTTGGTTAGGAGGGGTTCACATTGCTTTGGGCTTGTTGGGGACCTAGGCTGGTCTGTGGCATCCCACAGCCTGAAGGACCTTGCTATTCCAGTGGCCAAAAGCTCAAGCTGGTCCTGGCGTTCACCTTTCCCTGCCAGAGGAGAAACCTTTCCTGTGAATGGTTGAGTGCATGTGGTAACCTCCCATATGGAGGGAGGACTGGCTAGGGGGTCTCACAGCCATCGCTGGACAAAAAGAACCTCCTGGTCCAAATGAAGTGTTTACTGAGGGAATTTTGGTTCTCGGTGTGACATGTGAGAAGTAAAACTACATGGGCCAATAGTGCTCAGATCCCAGGGTGTCCTGGCCAAGCACTTCTGTAGGAGTCACTGAGGTTGTGTTGCGTGTGTACATTTATATTGTGAGCTGGATGGTTCTAAGAGTGGATTTGCTGTCTTCCAAGCTTAGAAAGCACCTTGTACAGCTCTGGGCTGACTGACATAGTGGGAATCTGTTGGGATTGCTTGCTCGCTAGTAACTTGAAAAGGGATTTTTGTGCTGGGATGAGCTTCAGAAGAGAAGCTATTTCAGCAAGGGATTTTTGTGCTGGGATGAGCTTCAGGAGGGAAGCTATTTCAGCGAGGAATTTTTTTTTGGCCTCAAGTTCTCTGCATGCTTCAGCCTCACAGTTGTGCTTAAAACTGCTGTGTATTGATAAGAGTTTCCTTCCACCCATAATCTCTCTGCTCCTTCTGTTCCCTGCTGTAAACAAGCCATTAAAAATGTGTTTATGACATCACAGTTGGTGACCATGGAAATGACTTTGATGTTAGAACGACAAATATAGCATCGTGATTTCAAGGCATGATCAAGGCTCGAGAAGACCCTTGTTCAAATGGCGGGTAATTAACAAAGGTGGTGGAGGGGAAGCTTGGAAAAAAACGTGAAGAGCCAGTTGACTGAATAAGATACATTTTAAAGTCTTCCCCAGTGTAAAAAAAAAAAAGAATTAAAAATACTCTTTCAAATGAAAAATTGCAGTACTTTGGCTGTACTATTTTAAATAAAGGCCTATAGGGTAAACAGGGAACTGGGGAAAAAGCTTTGGAATAAAAATTACACAGATGCAAAAAATCCAGCAGGCGTCTTTTGAACTGGAGTGGTCTGTGCTTAAATCAGGCTTGGAGCATCAGGGCTAAAACAGACTATGGGCCCAATCTTCTTCCAGTTTACACCAGTAACAAAGTCCTGCAGGTTTTGAGTGGAAATGGATGGAGCTGGAATCTTTGTCTTGTAAAATCCCCATCCCTTGCTGCGTTATCCTTCTGGTCCTACCTGCTTGCAGCCAGACTCTTCAAAAGAGCCAGGGCAGCCAAGTCTGGCAGTGAAACAAAAGTCTTTGGCTCCTGATTTTGCTGCAACTCCAGCTCCTCCTCAATCCATTAGGCCAACGTTCATGGCACGACTACATCCGTCATTTACACAGACTGCTGAAAATAAGCCCTTGTTTTCACATACACTTTATTAAATCGCTAGCATTACATGCTTCAGAGGCAGGAGGACCAAGCCTGCTAGGAAAGTATTGTCAGAATCCTTTCTGGGCTCTCTCGAGCAGTTGTTCCAACATATGTAATTATGAATAAAACAGCCTCTGAAAAGACCTCCTTGGATTCAGAGAGAGATGAGAACAATAGCGTAGAGATTAAAAAAGATGGTTCTTCTCAGCTAATTGTTTTTAATAAAATGGTAAAAGTGAAGAAAACACTGGGAAACTATAATTTAGGATGATAATGCTTTGTTCTGCAGAAATATGTGCCCTGTTGCCTCTCCTGTTACAGAGCAACAAAGGGAACAAAGTGGAAGGGAAAAGTAAGGGTGAATGGGGGTTGCCAAATACTGGACTGGAAAGGTCAAGAACCGTGTCCTGAAGGTAAAGCTGATACAAGCAAGCGCTGCAGCAAGGCTGCCCAGCCTGCTAAAGGGTTACCCACGTTTTGGGCATGTGGGTCTCCCTGGCTGCCACATGCCCTATGTCCTTCCCAGGAGCACAGATGACAAACACTGCCTGGGATTTCCAGGTGCTGTTGCTGAAGTTCCTCCTGTGAAAGGAAACCCCCGTGGTTTTGGGGGATTTTGTACGTTCTTCACGTCCAACTTCTCTTGCAGCTGAAGGCTCAGCCCAGCAGGTAGAGAGGAGGACGCAGTCCCTCCGTCGCCTGTCCCGGCGCTGCCACCTCTCTCAGCTCTGCCTGACTATATGTGCCCTCTCCACCCCCCGAAACATTCCTCATCCTGTTACCATAGAGCTGCCGGGACTGTTTATAGCACATACACCCAAATTAGCACCTTTCCTGGGTCTGAGTGATACGTGGGCAGACTTGGCTAGCTGAAGGCTTGTCCAGTGACACCGTGTGACAGTCCTGGGCTACTGCCAGTCTCTCTCTGACTCAGAAGGGGTTCAGCAGATTGGTTGTGAGTGGGCTTGGCGTGGGATTCACTCTGCAAGCCATGGGGAAATGGTTTTGCCTATGAGCTGTGTGACCAACTTTTATCTTTCCTCTAACTGTGGAGATTGTAGGCAGGCCAGCACAGGGTGGTTGTCTTCATGCCCGTGCTCCTGTGGCTGCTGCCGTTCACTTTCTGTGAACTCTCTCCTGAGTGAAAACCGACCCTTCTGCAGCTATCAGAAAGGGTTCTTTTCAGACTAGTGTTTTGCAATATTTACCCTTTTACCCCTGTGCACTGCGCTTTGGGTATGAAACCTGCAGTTTGGGGATAGGAAAGGATGACTTCAGTGTGGACTGGGAGCATGTGGGTCCTGGTGGTGCTGCAGCCTTTCCCTTGGCCAGTGCCTTGCTGGTGACACGTTTCTCTTTCCTCCTCTCTGGGATGGTAGCAAACTGCTACAGAGACTTGTGATTCGGATAGCCCACGTGTGTGTTTGTGGTCCTCACCTGCTGGATGGAAGCTGGGGCTGTGGTCTCTAATTGGGTTTCCCAGGGGAGGCTTTTGTGCCACCAATTAACCTCTTGCATAATTACTCATAGTAATAAGCAGGCTGACCCTGGGATGGGGCAAAGGTGCTGCTGGCCAGTAGCTGTCCTTTGCTTTAGATCAACAGGTCATGACTTCCTTTGGGGACAGCCACTCCCAGTGGGGTGGCATGGGAACAGGGACACCTTCACTTCTGCTGCAGGGTGGCAAGGATGGGCACAAGGGCAAGGGGTCCCCAGAGAGTTTTATATGCAAGTATACAGAAATTTAGTTCTGCTGAACTAGAGGAGGGCTAGAGGACTTTGTGATGCCTGGGCAGTATAAAATTCATAAGGGAGCAAAAGCTAAGTTACCGAAATGGAAAGGAATGCTTTAGAAGTATCTGGGGTTTCTTTTTGTTACACTTATGACCAATGCCTAATTATCATTTTGGAGAAGGAAAGCATTTCTCATCCAGCAGCTCCCCCCCACTTCATTTCCTCCAGTGAGGCAGGAAGGAACAAATTTTACATCTATGAAATCAATAAAGTAAATCAGAAAATAGTATCTTCCCCAAAAGAAGAAAAAATGAATCCTTTCAGCCTCATACCAAGAAGCAGGAACGATCATAAAATCGAAACGTTTTAAAATACTCCTGGGTCACATTTAGCAGCTGGCACAGAGCGGCAGGGAAGTGCAAAGTGTAGTTATTGCTTATTTTAGGTACTTTATTTTGTTTGTTTTGATTCTTCCAGACTCTGGATAGCAAATGATGCAAGTTTGCCTTGTGAGAAAGGAAGAGAATTTATATTGACAGGTTGCTGAGGTACGTCTGAGAAGCCAAGCTGATCGTGCAGAGCTAAAGTCTCTTCCCTTGCTGGAAAACTTTCTCGACTGAGTTATGTAAGAGTGTGAAAGCCCTCGGTCCTCTGCCAACAAAATGCTGGTCGTTTCAGATATATTGTTTGAACGTATCCGTCGGAGGACGGGCAGAGACCACCAACGCTCTCGCCCCAAACAGCCTTTTTCAAAGGGAAAAGTGGTGGTGGATTCTCACCACGGTGATTATAGGGGATTATTCTAGGATTCTCAGAAGTATCTGAAAACCAATCTTTCTAAGTTATTTCTGAATAGCTATTGAATGGATAATTTCCATACACATTATCAAAATGATGTGCCGGAGGGGAAATTTAGCTGTATTGTATTTGATCAGTAATTGGTGAAATGTTTTCCTAGGGTTAAAAGTAGTGTCGGCAACAGCTCTGTGTAGGGATTTACAAGGTGTTTAGATACATTTTTATGTATTCAGTTGCTTTATGCTATCCAAATGCTTTGATGGTGTGGAGAAAGCTAACGGGATTTATCTGAGCATTTAAAGACAAACTGAAAAGAGTTTTACCTTCTGAGACCCAAGTTCAGAGCTGCATTGCTTCCGTTAGCAGTTGATGACACCACGAACATTTAAAACAACACACAGTGCTAAAGTCTTGATTATTAATGACTTGCAGATCTGGAGAGCAGCACAAGCTCCAAAGCAATCGATGCAAATGGATTAGAGCAATTAGTAAAGAAAACATCAATGATAAGAGTGTAAACTTTCCTTAGCTTAGATTGCTTCTTTCAGTCCGTGGCAGTAATGATTAAGATTATGCTGTATCTTTGATTTTATCTTGGACCATGTGAAATAAGTACTTGGTAAAATGTCCCTCTCTTTTTCATCTGAAACAAAGAGAAGAGATTAAGGCTGGGAGAAAGTGAAAAGAAGAAATAGGGGGGTGGGGGGAAATCCTAATTTCCAGTTAAAGGTGAACTGAAGAGGAGAGCTGCCATTTAACCCTGGTTTTCCATTTCAGTAATGTGACAAGCACATGGTGAATATGAGCTTACTGAGGCAGGGACAGGCAGGAGATAGGCAGCACATTGGCCTGAGCTTTAAAAATGTCTCTGTGTTGTAGTAAGTAGCTGGGGTCAAAAGCAATTTTCTGGAATTATATCTACCCCATGAGGTGCTGGCAAAGGGACAGAGCTGAGCTGCTTCAGGAGTGAGGAGGGCAGTAAATAAAAGGTCAATATATCCATCACAGCACAGAGCTACCTACATGTTCCCAGCAGAAGCAAAACATCTTTCTTTAGTCCCTGCATGGCTGGTGTAGGTATGCTCTTCCCACCTGCCTTTTCGATCCAAAGCTGCTGGTTCATGCTGGTGTCTAAAGACACAATGTGCCACTAAGTAGACAGAAGGGCAAGGCAGCTGGGACCATCAGGACACCCCACACTCCCCACATGAAGCATCTCTATGTCTCTAGAAACATAGAAGGAAAAAGCTGATTCTTAGACCACTGTTAAAATATCCCAAATTGTCACTACCTGCTGACGAAATACCCCAAACCTCTGACACATTCTAGATGTAGATTTAAGTGATGTTTGATTTTAGGGCAGTCTATCTGTCCTGATGTCCCATGACCCTCTGTGAGCTCTAGGTGGCTGAGCTTTTCTCAGATGTTATCATGCTGCTGCCCTCAGCTTAAAAGCAGCTGGAGGGGATGATGATGCAGGAAGAGATTAAGTGACTTGCCTAAGGCCAGAAAGTCTGTAGCAGAGGAAGGAATTGAAGTCTGGTTGCTCAGTTCTTGATCTGGCAAGCTGCATCTGGGACTGTCCTGCTTTAAGCAGTGAGACAATTTAATTCATTTAGGGGGGAAAAAAAAAAAAAGGGAAAAAACCCAATATTATTTTAATATTCTTTGATATTATATATAGCACCTGAAGCCAAGGTAAGCAATTAAGTCAGATATTATATATTAATAAAAGCTTATCTGACTTACTGTCAGGATAAATAATATGAAACAAAGCTTTACATTAACTATATAGTGATTTAAAAAAAGCTACAGGCTGGTATGAATACTTTATTACTGCATATTGAGGTGAAATCCCTTAGATTCAAAAACACTGTATCAGCAGAGCATTTATTGTCTTATTTTAAGGTGTATTTAGTGATGACATCTCCTGTAACAAACCTCAGAATTTTAATCTTTAGTGGCTCTCTCTGCTCTGCTTCCTTACACCCAAGGGCTGGTGATCCTCATAGCCATCCCCACACCAGGGCTGCGGATTTCTGGCCCCAGCAGAAGAAAAGTTGGAAAGTAGAAGGGGAAAAAGCTGCAATCCATCCATCTTGGATGCCTTGAAACACGGACAGCTGAGGGAAGCTGCCAAGGGGAAGCCATTTCCTTACGCTCTCCTTGTCAGAAGAGTAAGCAGGCTGAAAAAGTTGGATGTGCACAGTAAGGGAAAGCTGACCCGGGCAGCCTTGATTTACATAGCACACACTTGGGACCTGCTCATTACCACAACATCCCCCTAATCATCACCTCTGCATGATGGGCACATGGATGTGAATATGCCCCGGAATCCCCAGTGCTCGGTTTTCCTAGCGGCACCCAGCCTTTTGCAGTTCTTGTGGTATGACAGATGCACATATCATTGAAAGCAGGTCTTGCATGGCATTACACAATGTAAATCAATAATGTGAAAATACAGCCGTTAACACAATGTACAGTTTTGCCTATTACTACAATGCCCTGCTTGTTCCAAAGGAAAAGCAATTTTATGCTCCACTGAAGCATGGTTTGCTTAGCCTTCAACTAGCGGCAAATGCCAGATACTGCAAAATGTTACTGTTACGCAAGCAGTGTCCTGGATTTATTTATACGTATCCATGCAAAGACTAATTTCAACGAGGACTAGGACTGGAGTCTCTCTGAACAAGGGGCTGAACTGCTCTGACCCTGCATTTCCATCTCTGCTGCCTCTTGGCACCCAGGCTCTGATCCAGCAAAGCTGCACGATCCCATGCAACTCGCTGCGACTGCTTTTGGGTTTAGTTTGGATTCAATTTCTTGCAGGTTTTAGGGTATCCTAGCACACCTCTCAATCCAAAAGTCAGACCAGGATAGCTGCCTGCTGCATACATGCCCCATGTATACACGTCCTAGGTGCAGCTCTGATTGGTGTCCTCTTACCTCCACTGATCTCCATCATACTCCTTTCCTTGGATATGAAGCTTGATTGCCTCCCTGCTTGGCAAGAAATTCAGCACTTCTTGGGCACTTCTTATCCTTGTTGGCTGAGATTTGTGGAAACCGTAGCATGAAGCCACCGAACCTATGATTATCTAAATGGGTCTCATCAGCTGCTCCTGCCATTGTCAAGCCTAGCAGAAGTTAATTCCTTATAGCTGAAGACACAAAAGGAAAAGCTGTAACAACAAAATGAGAGATCTACTCAGATTGCTTGGGTAGCAGGGAAGAGAAGCAATGCTGCTATGTAAAGGTAATCCCCCCTGACCCTCTCTGAAGGCAGAAGTTGCTCAGTGTTCACTTCTGAGCAAGGAAGCCTTGATCTGTTTAACCTGGAGTAGAAACAAAGATACCAGAAAGATGTAGTGTTGAGGTGGGAAAGCTGAGTTCACCAGCTCAGCATAAAGGAGCGTGAAAGGGCACTACCACTTATTCTCAGTCTGTGCAGCCATCCTCATGTATGAAAACTGCCCTGTGCTCATCTTGGGCCGGGGATATTGATTTTCCCACCACGCTCGAGTGTGGACAGGGTGGTCGCAGGAGCAGGTGAGCAGGGACAAGGCTGCAGCTCACAGCTCACCTTCCAAGTCTTCTGTCAGAATTTGTTTTTGCTGGAAAAAAAGCAGATTTGTCAGAGACAAGCTCTTTAGCAGAAACTAATTAATTACCCTGAGAGTGTGGACACGAAAATGTGGAAAATAAAAATGGTGAGAATCCTCATGGGCTCGTGTTTTACCAGCTCTCTGCACTATAGGTCTTCTGTGTGGAAGCGGTTAAGCTGCCCTGAGAGAAGTTTGCTTGTTCATGTTCATCTTGGGGTAATTTCTGGATCTTGACTAGTCCCTGAGCTGGGTGGAAAGTGCATTTCAAAAGTTTAAATTATTGCACAGAATAGAAATTCTGGCATTTCTCAGTTCTGTCTTCTCACTGTAAGGTAAAGCTGGGGAAAGATTAAAAGCTCCTGACAGTTGCACTGTGCTGGCATCCTGCCATTACAGGTATGCTTCTTAATGACAGCTTAATTAAGAATTGAGAGCTTCACTGGTGACAGAAGGACACACATGCCAAATTCTTTCAGGAAAACAGTGGCCAGGACTACACGTGCACATGCTGTGGATGGAGGGGCCAGGGCATGGCATGGCCACGCTGTGTACAGAGTGGGGGCAAAGACACAGCTCCTTTCCTCCTCCCAGCAGCACAGTGTGAGAATAGCTTGAAAAATTGGGGTTTTTTCATCTGGGGACCTGCTTGGAGCCTGGTACATTTCAAGAGTGTTTTGATGCCTGTCCCCCTTCCTTTGCCATTGCACAATGCTGTGGGAAAAAAAATCTCCTTTCCGTTGTGCATCCTTGGCCATCCTCTTCCACCATGCTCTCAGTGTGGGTTGGTCAGCAGCTGCTGCCTCTTGCTTTTCTCCTGCCTGCACCTCTGTTGGCTCCAGCACCCTCTCTGATGCCTCTGGGTGGACCTTGCCCCATCACATCACAAAGGTGCAGGCCACTGCAATTGCCTCTGGGATTTGGTCCAAGCCACGGTGCAGTGCAGTGATGCTTCTCACGAGCCACAGGTTTGCTTGCAGAGGGGAGAAGGAAACCTTCTTCCCTCCAGGCTGAAGCTGCCCCTCCATGCCCAGGGGCTCTCACGCATGGAGAAGAAGGGAACCAATCCCATTGTCTTTAATATTTCTATTATACAGCCTAGATTAATTTTGATTTTCTCTTTCGACTCCTTTGTTGTGTTTATTTCAAGGGTTTTCTGTCACCTCCCTTCTACACTTCAATGTGCCTGAAAATTTTCTGTCAGGAGTGATTGTGTATGACTTGGAGAAAGGGCAATTTTTGAGTCTTGAATTCACTTTAAAATCCCCAATGCTTTCTATTCTTTTTATATTTTTCTTTTTCATTTTCCTGCAAATGAACGCATCTCCACGCTGAACCTTCCCCATCTGACAATGCTGTGCATGTTATTACTGCCACAAGACCTTTCCACCACTGGGTTTCTCTCTCTTCCATTTCTTGCTATGAATACCCGATTTGCAGGGAATTGCTGTGTGTCGAATATTAGCATCATAGCCCAGGATGCTTCGAGTAAGACTTCAGAGAACTGAAAGAAACTTGAGATCAATCCAAAATACTCTGGAGAAAATTCCCTAAAGTCACAGACAAATATTTCCAAACATGAATATTTCCACTCTGGCAATGCTCTTTAAATATGTTATTGCGACAGACAGACGGGTAGACGCTTACGGACGGCTGACATTAGCATGTAGCTTCTGCTGTCACCCGCAGACGGGCTGCGTGGCTGGAATGATGATGTTTCTGTCCTGACTTTGGGGAGTTTCACATATTAGACAGTACTAAGAGAATTTTTAATTGCACTCGTTTTACTGTGGTGTTTTTTTTTTTTTTTTATCAGAAATGAGACAATGTGCATGAACCCCTGTGGTTACTGTAGTCTCAATCAGCTGCCAAATAATATTATAGAACTTGTGATTGGATTAATGAAAAGCTTGTAACAAAATTATGGTTGTGAGGAAATTATCCTATTGGGGTCTTTAATTTAAACTGGTGGGACAAAATTAGTCCTAAATTAAAGAAAAAAACTAATTGTCTAGATATCGCTCAGTTGATAAATGCACCAGTAGGATCCCACTCCCAGGGTGCCTCTCTGCTCTTCATAGGGGTTTTGAGGGAAAATGCACTTGGCAGCCTTGTTCCACTCACTTTTTGCTTTTTCCATGGGCGTCCTGGGCTGCTGTGGGCTGTGAACCCCTCCTCAGCTCCAATCCTGACGGCACCGAGCCCTGGAGGTCCCAGAGGGAAGGGATGGTTTGGGCCAGCCTAGTGGCACTCCACGCTTTCTTAGGGATCCCAGCCCCTCAGCTGGGGTGATCCAGCACCCCCCTAGGCTTCCAGCACTGGGATGTACAGACAAGGTGAGGACTCGTTCCTTGTGTCCCATCCAGTGCTTCCCATCAGTGCTTGCAATGGAGCAGTCTAAGCTGTGTTCTCCATTACCTTCTCAAACTTACCATGGCTTTGGGAACTGGTCTGTTGCCTGAAGGGTGCTGGCCCCTTCTCTCCATGCTGTCCTCTCCCAGCTGCCCCAGCAAAGTGGGACCCCCAGCTCATGGCCATTCATCATTTCAGAGCAGAAAAAGGTATTTGAAGGCCTGTGGGCTCCCAGGGTGTGGGAGAGGACAGCTGGGGACAGTGTTTTACAGAAGGAGCTTTTTTGAATTCTGCTGGAGTGAAAAAAGATCCACAGATCTGTAAATGCAGAGCCATGGCTGTGCCTCATGCTGGGGAGAGGATATATTAACAGTTAGACTCGATGATCTTAAGGGTCTTTTCCACCCTAGATGGTTCTATGATTCTATGATATTCTTGGGTACCGGAGTTTTGTCTGTGTTTCATTTAGTAGCAAAGCTCAATTTTCCCCATAGCTGGGAAACCTTGAGTTTTCCTTTTAATAACAACTGGGTTGCTGGAGGCGGTGGAGCCTGTGGGACACCGCACAGGAGAACCTGGGATGGTTTTCATCACATTTAGTCCTGCTGATCTGGACTTGGTAAGAAGCTTTTGTGGGCCACAGCATTAACTTGCTGCACGCAGCTCCTGTGCTGCAAGGGTTTTGGGGAGCAAGAAGTGGGATGTGGTAGGTATTTGGGGCACCAACTGCATCCTATCAGAAAAATGCCAAAAAGTGGGGGTGAGTCCCACCAGGGCTGACAGGAGAAGCTCTTCTCTGATGCAGAGGTCCTGCAAAGCTGAGCCACTCTGAGGCAGGACTCCTGGTGCCTGTAAAGGATGTTGGTAAGCAGATGTCAATCGCCCCATACTTAGGGAACAGTTTGAGTTTTTCCTCTGTTTCTGAGGCCCCATTAGATCCCAGTGTTTTGCTGGTGGGTTAGGCTGCATTACTGGATCAATTATCTAAGAAAAAAAGCTCCGTTTCCTTCAGAACTTTTTCCTCTCCTTTAAGAAAATGTTTCTCCTGCTTGCCTGTCTCCTTGGCCCTCGAGTGGTAAATCCCAGGCAAATAAATCTGTATTTAAAGCAATAAATTCAGTGCCTTTCCTCTGAGGCTTTATTTTCTCATTTAGTGACCTCTTGTTCCCCATGTCTTTGACACTTCTCCGATGTGCATTAAGCAAATATGCAATCGTCCTTTCATTCTCTATCTTTGCTTTCATTATGATTTTTTACACTTCATTACATTTCCCTCTATAATTGCAACTCTTTGTTGTCCCAAAGTTTTATGGCTCTTTCCTCTCTTCTCTCACTTCTTGTGTTTCTTTGTTATTCGCGTTAGCTTTTCTTGACACTGTGTTCCTAGTACATTTTCTAGATGTCAAGCAAACTCTTAGGCCTAAACTCATTTATCTTTGAACACTTTCCATTTCCACTTCAGTGCTCTACCCCAATGAATTCCATCCAGAACTTCCTTTTCTTCTAAAATTGGCTGTGCTGCTTTTATTCAGCGTTCTTCCCTTTTTAGGCCTAATTATAAATCCGATTGTTCGGCCCTGAATGCTTCCACGAGCTCCATTCATTTCCGAGCGCGGTTCTGCCATAACTGCCGGGGGAAGTTGCGTGACTGCCCTTTCAAAATCCTAATATGATCTAGATGAGAAAGACCGATGTTATTTCTTACTTAAATTAAACCCTCGCCCAGGATCAGGCTGTTAAGTCCCTCCGCTCAGCTCCCCTGTCGTCGCATCTCCCCGCCCGAGCAAGAGGATGCTCTGCGGTGGCTTCATGGGTCTGGGGGGTCTTTCCCAACCCCTCGTAGTGAGGAGAGGCAGTGGCCATCTCCGTGCCTTCCCGGCCGGTGTCAAGTGCAGGGGTCTGCAGTAATCCCACTGTTCCAGCAGCAGCAGTCCCAAGGGGCAAATGGCCATTCCCACAACCATACACCAGCGCTTTCCCTAGGAATTTTTACTGGATGCTTCAATAATCTGGTGTTAGTTTGTAAGCAGAAAGTGCCACCCTTACTGACTTAATTTTGAGCATCTTTGGGATAAGTGACCAAGGAGAAATTCTTGGGGTTTTGCCACAGCTCTGCACCTGGGAACTGCTGAGCTTGTTTGGCTGAATTTCGTCTCTGCTGCTGGGCAGGGGCTGGCACCAGGAGTCTGGGTCCACGTGGGGAAAAACCACCTGAGGTTTGTGAAGCTCACCCTGCTCCCAGGCTCTGTGTGGAGCCCAGCTGCCCAATCTCAAGGCAAGCCATGACTGCTGCTCCACAACCAAATGCCTAACTCCAAACCAGAGACTTACAGAGTCAGACTTTGGGAGTAGCTAAATACCATGATGGGTTTCATGTCTCTCCAGGAAGGTTTGGCAGTGTTTGCCTTTAGGTGTGTTTAAGCTGCTTAGGTAGCTTCGACTGGGTGGAGTGTTCTCAGGAGGGGGACACGCAGGGCTGGGAGCACAGTCAGAAATAGAGAACAAATAGGACCCTTCCTGTGAAAATGTTGGCAGGATCTGCAAAGCTCTCAAATGGGCAAGACAGCGCTCTTCTTTCTCCTCCAAAATTGCCCTTGGAGGGAGGTGATGACAAAGAGAATTGCTCTTGTCCACTTACTTACTGATTTAACCTGATTTCTTCCTGTTCTTTGAGCATCTGGAAAAAAAACATGAGTAACGTGATGACAAAGTTCATCCTTTGCTGAGTCGAAGAGGAGAATGTCAGTGACTTTGCAGACCTGGGGCACTCTGTCATCCCCAGCTAGCATAGGGGCTGCTCTGCTCTTCTCTCTGGGCATTGCTTTCTCTTGAAAGCCCAAGAAAAAGCAACCACTGCTTCCTGGCCTGTCTTCTTGTGACCTTTTGGACTGGAGCTCAAGCAGTGTCAGCAAGCCCAGATGATGTATTGTGAAGGTCCTGTGGGAACGTGAGCAATACCAGTGCCCCCTGAAATGTATATATATAGGTATGGTGGTACAAGCACTGAGCATTGGGAATGTTGAGTCCTGTCCATGGTGCAGAATCACTGGTGTGGCTGCAGAGAGACAAACCATTGGGGCTCTACTTCCCACCTTTAAAGCAGTGAGGATATTGCTGGCTGCATAGTATGTATGGTGATATTGCTGTATGATGTTTAATCTGCTGAAGGCTTTAGGATGCCTCACAAGTTGCTCTGTGTTCAGCTCAGTGATTCAAGGAGGAGTTGCCCGTGTGTAGCTTTGCCAATGCAAAGCAGAACTCTTATGGGTGGAGAGGGGGCAGACACTATCAAGCTGCACAAACACCCACCTCGGCACATGTTGCTGTGGGTTGGTGGCTTAGGAATAAAGCTCCTTTGGCCTCAGAGGAGCACTGTTCTTCCACCTTGTGGTTTATTGCATTGGGCTTCAGCTCTTTTCAGAGCCAGTGGAAGAGGTGTTCAGTATCCCCACGTGCCAAACAAAGTCTTAAAAATTACCTGACCTTAAAGGCTGAGCCCTTTTGAAATCCGTGCATTGATTTGTTAAAAGTTTTGGCAGTTTTTTTAAGAACTTCCATCCGTGAAGCTGCTTGAAATGGTAGCCTTCACCATGAATTGACTGGTTATGGTGTGGCAACTGTCCCCATGGGGTGCAGGGACATGGCTGGGCTATTTAACTTGTGTCTGAAATTTTTATCCTACTTTGCAGATCCGTTAGTTTTTTTGGAAGCTTTAATATGTGTATGTGTGGTCAGGATATTTTTTCTCCTCTTAAAATACCTGACAGAGGCAGACAGAAAGACCTCTTGCAGCAACTTCTCTGCATCAGACCAGTCACAGGAGATGACCTGAAAAAATTAGTTATCATGTACCATATCACGTAAATAAATATATCTTGCAATTTTTCTAAGCATCTAGAGTCGGCTGTGTGTGCCGGATGGATGTGACTGGATTATTATAGTCTGTCATTTCAGCATGAATTCAGACACTATTTTAAGTGAGTATTATTTAATAGGCCGGAAGAAGCCGTTGGAGCTGTTATTATCTCTCATGTAAATGCATGTTAAAGCAATTTGAACAGGCATATCATCTTCCTGATGGACTATGTATCACTCCTGTGGAAAGGATGAGGGTTTTGCACCATGCTGCACCCGAGCTACCTGCTCTCTGGGATGGCAAACGGGAGGAGTGCGGACCCCCGGGATGGCAAAGGAGGCTTCTGTGAGGACTGGCCAAGCTTCTGCCTGGGCTGTGGCCACGGGCTTAAGGATGCAAAGCAAAGAGCTTTGCTTGGGAGGACCAAGGTAAATGCAAACTTTAAAGATGGTATCAGGAAATCTGGACGGAGTGACCGTATCAATCTCTTCATTGCAGCACGCAGGGCGTGCGCTACCTGCCAGTTGCAGATGTGTTGGGAACCGGGAGCCTGACAAGGAGTGAAAAGTTTCAAGGTCCAAAGAGCAAACTCTGGAGAAACTGCTGGCTTTGGAGGGCCAGGAGCCACGGGGAGGGACTGCACAGCTTCGCTGTTTATTAACAGACAGCAGCGAGCCACGGAGAGTGAGTGGGGAGGAGGGATAAAATCGCACGCAGCACAAAAAGCTGCTTGATGATGGTGCTGCTCTAAGAGACATCCATGGCAGGAGAAGACAGGTCTCGAAATTGCCATAGGAGTAGGTGATGTTTGTGCTCATTTTCCATCCCAGTCCCAGCCTGCGAGCCCCTGCCCTGTAGGCAGCTCCGGCCGCAGCCCATGGGCCGCTCTCGGAAGCAGGCAGCAGTCCACAGCTGCCTCCTGATATTATTATTTTTTTTATTCGCTTCAATAAAAATCTGTGATTCATTAAGTGCTTGTCATGTTTTGATACGTGGATCAGGAACTGATCAATAGCCAGCCAAATTTAATAAAAAGGAGCTCTATTCTTGGGAAATGAGCTTGTTACCATGCCAACTATCGATCTTTCCTGACAGGCTCTGTAAGTCACAAAATGGGGTCCTGATGGGTAGGTCCGTCTCCCTGCCTGCCTGCCAGAAGTGATGCTCATCGCAGCCTCTCTATTTAAAAGACTTTGGAGGCAACCCTCTTTTTAAATACTGCCTCTATGTAATTCTTTGGCAAAGGTTCTAGATTGCCTGGAGCTAGCGGAAATCATCCAAAGGCTTTATTTTTCTTGCTGTGTCTAAGGTGGTAGGAATATAAGACAGAGGGAGCAGAGCTCTGGTTCTGTACTGGAGCCTCCTGGGGTGAGAAGGGATGGAGCCCAACATCAGCCCATGTGCCTGCCTCGCTGGTGCACGATGTGCCAGCCATCGCCTGGGCCCTGCCTGCCACCAACACTGCATCATTTTCCCTTGCGATGTTAATGACTTAATGTGAGCCACAATGTGTTGAAGGGCACCAAAGTGGTTCTCCTTCAGGTGGATTTCTCCAGCTGACCATCATAAGCAGGACAAATTGCATCCTGAGGAAGAGAGGTGCTCCACAGAGTCCCACAGATCCCAGAGTCACTTGCTGATATTCCCTCACCAATCTTAAGTCCCTAAATTTGAAGCTTTGGCATTGAAGCCATTCTCTGGTGTAGGTGACACTGAAAGATTTGGGAACGAGAGCTGAATATGGATGAGGAGGAAGGGGTTTGTCAAATGGAAGTAACACATCCTCAGAGTTTTGATTTTCCTAACCTGTTTGCAATTATCTGCACTTTATTCTTTTATTTCTCAGCAAGAGGGTGGGCAGAGCTGTCTGCTGCCAAGGCAAGCTGGGTGAGGACCTGGGCCCTGTCCTTACCCCTGCCGTGGCCTTGCAGCACAACAGCCTGGCACAAAGAGGGAATGCTTTCTAAGTACAAAATACACCCTGACATTTGGCCCCATTGTTTTCCTTCAGGGCCATGTCCCCTCCCAACTTCTTGTGCTCCCCCAGTCTACTCACTGGTTTGAGAACCAGAAAAGGCCTTGACTCTGCGTAAGGACTGATCAACACTAACGAAAACATCCCTGAATGATCAACGCTGTTTCCAGCACAAATCCAAAACACACTATGAAGATCATTAACTCTACCTCTGTCAAAACCAGCACAATGGATTGTACTTGGGGCAGCAAAAGCTTTATAGGCTTAGAAAATCCAATTCTGCGCTCAGTACAATCCCTGAGACTTCCCTAGGATAGTTTATCCATCCAAAAGTGAGACAAAGGTAGAATCTGATGTGGAAGATCTCAACAAAGTCACCTGGGGAGAGGGAGTGTGATGTAAGTCCTTCATGGCTTTTCCAGATTGCATACTGTAAAGCTTAGTATGATTTGACATTGACATTAGCCCTGCTTTGTGTGTGTGTGGGGGGGGTGATCTCAAGACCTCTGGAGGTCCCTTCTAACCAACGTTTTTCCATTAGTTCATCTCAGAGATACAATGTGAGGTCTAACACCAGAATGAATTCGCAATTGGCTTTCTTGGGTGTTCAGACCATGGAGAACAATAAGAGCTGGCAACAAAATCTGAATATTTTTCACAACTATTTATGTATATGAGATGCCAGAACAGTCCTAGTCCCTCAGCATTCCTGCTGCTTGGGCATAGCTCATCTCAAACTCCCCGTTTCAAGTTTCCTTCTTTCAAAGGTTTTTCTCTAGTAAAAATCCACAGTTATCTCCATAGGGTTCGGCAACATGAATCATTGAATGGAAAGGTCCTTTCAATACACAACAAAGGTGAAAATCTTCTGTAAGGTTTAGTAACCCCAGCCTCTCTCTGTCCCTGCAGTATTTTACAGTGTGTGGCGTGGTGGTGAGTGCTGAGCAGGAACAGGGTGGAACAGACCTTTCAGCTAAGCGTGTGCATGCCAAAGAGCTTAAAATAAAGCCCTTCTTAAAATCCAGTGAAGGTTGTTTTTGGGAATGGACTGACGGATCAGATCCCTGCTGCCTGGGCAGAGCCTGGCAAGGTTTTAACACAATACCGACCGCATATTCTGTTTTCTCTTCCAGTTTACACTGGAGCCTTGAAGACAAATGAGACCAGTCGAGTGCCAGCAGCAGTGCAATGCTGACGAGAGAGGGGGGCCCCTCTGAAAGCCACAGGAGGAGGAGGAAGGCCAGCAGTGCTTTTCACAGGGGTGGAGATGCAGTTCCTGCTGCCACTCCTGGGCGTGCAACCCTTGCCCCTTTCTGCCAGCTCAGCTTTCCCCTCTCCACCAGGAACGCAAGCAATGGGATAACCAACTCGGAAAATACCTCTTGCTTAGGGGAAAAAGCTGCCAAACAAAAAACCCCAGCTCCTCAGCGTTAGCAATGAGGGCAGCTGCCTTCCTGGCCTCCTGCGAGTGAGAAGCTCTGCGTTCAGCACGAACCCGAGCAAAGGGAGGGAGACCAAGCTCTCTCCAGAGCCAGAGGGTTTGTGTTTTCCCGTACTCAAGGAGCCTGCTCTGCAGTATTTAAGATGGATCAGCAGCCTCGCATCGCATCGTGATTTGGCTGCAAGTTGAGCTGAGCGTGTATTATCTCGGCAGGCTCATGGTATGCCTTTCCTCCCTGCCTAATATATGAATATACAGCGAGAGTTTTACGGACAAGATAATGTGTTTTGGCTGCATGAAATAGTTATGTTCTTCCTATAGGAGAAAAAAAATTAATTTTGCCCTGAATTCCACTATAACCAGACAGCTCTCCATTTATATTCTGGATAGTAAATCAAAGCAACATGAAGTCTCGTGCACAGAACTGAAGTGGTTTCTTAAAGCAAATTTGGCAGGAAATAAGTCATCCTCTTAAAAAGCCAGTTTACCCTTCATATACATTACGCCACCAGCTCTTTGCTAAAATCTACAAGCAGGCACGAAAAGTCATTTTGGGAAAAATAGAGAGAAATCTGTGAGCTGTAGCAATGCTCTGTGAGATAGGCCATATGATTCTGTTATCAAAATCATGCTTAACTTTGTCAGAGAAATTACCCAGTGAGTTCTCTTCCACTCCTCAGTTTGCGGTGCCCAGGTACTCAAATATCACAAAGGCCATCGGTTTGCCTTCATATAAAAATAAGGTCATGCTGATATCACATCTTGCTTCAGTGCATTCCCTCTTTCTTCTTGCCTCCTTGGCTAGTGTTGATATTTTTTTCTTGGTTATTTTTTTCTCCTAACCTCCCTTTCTAGTTTCTATTTCTATCGTGCAAACACGCCATGGCAAAGCGATGTAAGCAATGCATAATATATTTGCAGTAATGTATGATTCATTTACTAGCTTTCATAATTAATGTCACTGTGTTTTACATACACAGTACTTCCTGCATGCATTTTATGATGTGAACGCTCTTCAAAATCTAATAAAATGTAATCCATTAAAAACAATAGTACTATTCCTATGTTGAGATTTGTGTGCAGTTTTGCAGCAGCTGCAGAAAGAACTTAGTTCCAAGTTTATATTCTAAACACCAATTTTACGCTGCCATTTTATGTAGCTCCTAATTCTCAAGGTGGAAATTATTATAATTATTATTATAGCAATACCACAGTTGGTCTGGGCATCATCTGCTTTCGTACCCTGAAAACTTTCCAATCCAAATAGTTTTTCTATCTGCTGTCTGGAATTCAATAATAGAAACGAAATTATGCCGAATTTATGAAGAAAAAAATACAAGAGCTGTACAGCAGCATCTGTAAAATATCAGTTAAATAATGGCAACATCTGCACCTCCAGAAAACTCATCCTTGGCTGGGATTTGGTGTGGCTGAGAGCACACACAGCCTCATGGTCTGGGCCTCAAGACCTTGTTTCCAAGGATATTTATGCATCTAATTGCCATCAACATCAGCAAGAATTAGGAACTGCCAGAGAGCTCAGGCCATGCACTTCATTTACACATTATTCTCTTCCTAGTGAGAATTTGAGGACCCCAAATTATTTTGCACCCCGCGGAGAAGAAACCTGACCTAGCCATTGTGTGTTGTTCCTTGATGCACTGTTCCAGGTGGATGGAGCTTTTAGTTTCCTATTTTCGTACTAAAAAATTGTATTAAATCATTTCCAACAACAAAATCTATGCTTATGAATGAATCAATCTAACATGAGTATGTTGAAAATTCAAAATGGGTATCACAAATGTATATCATTTCCAGTGTAAGGCTAGAAATCTTGTTCCAGTCTCTCCAGACACCAGGCTGATATTTTGCCTGCTTTTCTCCAGCCACATCCTCAGTAAAACCACCGGGCACAAGCCATCCCAGCTCGATGGCAGTGTGGGGTTGGAGAATTTACTTCTGCTAATGCTCTGACACTGGGCTCAGCCAAGGGCAGCCAAATCAGCCCCGTGCTGCTGATGCATTAGCACTTCACACCTGCACAGCCCCTCGACGCTGCCTTGGCTGTCAGTGGGTGAGGAGCATCACTGACTTGACCAAGATAAGGCTGGGCTTGTGTCTTATGGGATGAGTTTTGTATCATGTGGGGGGAGGGGTGTAAGAAGGAAATGCAGCATTTTCTGAATGGTTCTGGTTGGGACAGCAAGGGGATTGCTGCACCTTCAGCATGATTCTAACACACTGGTTTTGCTGGACTTGCCTCAGGCTTTCCCTAAAGTATTTGAAATTGAGATTTTTTTTTTTTCCCCAAAGGGAATTAAGCACTGCTTTTGAACTTTGCTATGTCCCTCCTGGTGAGTGTTTCTTTGCTGGAGCAGCTGCCTGTGCTGCATGGGCAGCTTTGGTGTTTTTCCACGAGTGGGATTGGTGCAAACTCGTGCACCATTAACTCATGCAGTGGCTGATGCTACTTCAAGATGGGGAGCATGTGCTTCTGCCAGTTGTGCTTGGCATGGAGAGCTGCCATGACTAGGAGCTGCTGCCCTTCCCCAGCACACCACTGTGGGAAAGGGAGAAAAACCTTTCACCTGGAAAAATGAGCTAAAACCCTTAAGACCCAAATCCTACCATTTGGAGAAATCAGTGCTGCTTTTACTGGTGGGAAGTGAAATCGTAGAATGGTTTGGGTTGGATAGTTCCAATCACTCTGCTTCCACTAGACCAATCACAACTTCCACTAGACCGGGTTGTTCAAAGCACCATGCAGCCTGGCCTTGAACACTTCCAGGGATGGAGCATCCATAACTTATCTGGACAACCTGTTCCAGTGTCTCACCACCCTCGCAGGGAAGAATTTCATCTTTATGTCTAATCTAAATGTACCCTCTTTCAATTGAAAGCCATTACCCTTGTCCTTTTGCTACATGCCCTTGTACAAAGCCCCACCCCGTATTTCCTGTTGGCTTTCTTTAAATACTGAAAGGCTGCTATAAGGTCTCCCTAGAACCTTTCCTTCTCCAGGCTGAACAATCCCAACTCTCTCAGCCTGTTTTCACAGAGCAGGTGGTCCTGTCCCTGATCATCTTTGTGGCCCTCCTTTGTGATTCACTCCAACAGGTCCATGTCCTTCCTACACTGGGGCCCCCAGATCTGGAGGTGCTCCAGGTGGGGTCTCACAAGAGCAGAGTAGGGGGGAAAATCACCTCCCTCAACCTGCTGGTCACACTTCTTGTGATGCAGCCCAGGATACAATTGGCCTTCTGGGCTGCAAGTGCACATTTACAGGTCATGTTGAGCATGTTATCAACCAACACCCCCAAGTCCTTCTCCTCAGAGCTGCTCTCAGTTCATTCTCTGCCTTGCCTGTGTTTGTGTTTGGGATCTGCCTGACTCATGTGCAGGACCTTGCACTTGGCCTTGTTGAGCTTCATGAGAATTGTCCACCTTTCAAGCTTGTCGAGGTCCCTCCAGCCTGTCAACTGCACCACTGAGCATGGTGTTTTCAGCAGGCATGCTGAGGATGCCCTCAATCCCACTGTCCACATCTAGGGTGAACCTGCTGGCCCCTTATGTGGGCTCCTGGGCTGGGGGACACACACACTCGTGAGCTCAGCATCCCACTTGCCCACCTCTCCCCTTGCATCCTTCAGGGAAGTGTCAAGGGACAGCTGCACAGTGCCCTCCTGGCAGCTTGGGAGAAGGCTGATAAAACTGGTTGCTTCTAATGTTATCTGGTTCTGACTGGGGAGCTGGGTATTTTCCCTGCATTTCAGGAGGCTTATTTTTGTGTTGAGCTGTGTGCACTCCTTGGATCTTTGGTCTGGAGTTTATCTTGTATTTTTTCACAGATTGTGGATTAGTTTTGCAAGCTTATTTTGCCTTTGCTTTTTTTTTGTTTTTTTCTTTTTTTTTTTTTTTGTTTTTTTTTAACAATTGCTAAATTCATTATTCAGAGGAGAAACCCATGTAATAGTATCTCTGTGGCCTGTAAAGGTTCAAGAAATGCAAAGAGGTGGAGGGGAAGGGATCAAGCAGCAGTGCTGTTCTGAAACACCAATATTTGAAAAACGTGTTTTAAGTGAATCTCTTCAATATCAGCAACCTGGTAGTGACTTCTGCCTTTCTCAGGTGTGTGCAGTTGTTACTGATGCTTTCCTGGCACCTGCAGCTGTACCTGTTTTGCTGCAATTCCAGCAGGTGCTTTTGCCACAAGATCACTTCTCCTTCTGCCAACAAAACCGTGGGAAGGCTGCTCCCCTGGGTAAGCATAATCCCTATGTCCTATCTGTGCAGAGCCCCTGGGAGTGGCAATAGTGGCAATATTTCTGGCTCAAGGCACGTGACAATGGGGGCTGCACTGTGGCTCACGCCAGCGAACGAGTGGGGCTTGGCCTCGGTGTGCGGTGCTGCCCCTCAGCCCCAGCCTGTCAAGTGCCACATCAGAGCTCTTCTCTCTAGTGTCAGGGCCTCTGGAGTCCTAAACGGGTGGGAACCCACTTGGACACGTGTCTACCCAGGTGGCCTCCTGTTCCTAAGGACTGACCTCCAGCTGGGAGGTCTCTGTTCCTCCAGCCACCTCCTCTCAGCATGGTCCCTACCCTAGACCCTCAGATGGCACTGGCTCCAAGCCTGCCTCCTGGTATCTGGGGTGAAGGGGCAGAAAGTCCCCTTAGGGGGAGGTTTAGGCAGGAAGGAACAGCTCAGACCGGCTCAGCGGGAGCCCCCCGGGGAATGCAACAGCAGCTTCGGCACACGTGGGGGGCTCCGAAGGGTCCCATTGGGTGGCCTGACGCTGCGGCCAGGAGGGCTGAGACCCTGCTCTAAGCACCGCTTTGGAGGACGGTCAAAGAGACAAGTTTGGGGGGGGGAAGGGGAGAAGTGCAGGACAAATGCTGGACCTGAAAGACCTTTTCTCTCTCTGATGTGGAGGAAAACTCCCAGAGGCATTCAAAGGAAACAGTTAATTACTGCTCGTATGGGGGGGGGGGGATACACGACAGGACTGGGAAGAGGCTGGAAGCTGCAGACCCCTTTGTGGGTGGGTGTGGAAGCGAGAGGGCAGGGGGTTGGGCCACTGCCGGCAGCAGCACCCACTTCTCGCCCCCGACGTCCACCGGGTGCCGTGCCGGGTGGCCTGGGAGCGGGTGCCTCTGGGGCTGGGGGCTTCTCCAGTCGTGCTGCGGCGGGGCGGAGGGGGATGCGCGCAGGGGCTTTCCGCGGGCGCGGAGCAGCACCTCGGATGCCTGAACGCTTCCTCCTGCAGAGCAAGCGGGGAGGGCAGCGGGTGGCTCCCGGCATCCGAGGTGCGAGGAATTTAAAGGATATAAATAGACATATGTTATATGTGTATTATATATGCGTGTATGTATTTATGTGTATATATATTTAATATTTTTCCCCTTCACCAATAAGTCCCGGCTTCGTTTGCACCTTTAGTTCTTGTTTCGGGGCAGGCTGCGATGCAGCCTCTCCCGCCTGTGCATCAAACGGGAAATAAAATAGAAATAAATGCCCAGATCCGAGCCGTTTCTAAGGCAAAGGGTAAAATCATTTTGTGTCTCCCAGTCCGGCCAGATCCGCCCAAGGACCGTGGGAAGACACCAATATCCGGGGAAAACTTGCAGCCCTCTCCTGCAAACGAGGGGTGCGAAATCTTGTGAGATAAAATGATGGAGCAAGGTGGGCTGGGGGAAATCGCTGTAAATAGCTTGAGCATCGGGAGCCTTTGTGCCCAGGTCGCCTTGGAAGGCGGAGGGGTGTCGTGGATGCCCATCCCTCCCAACTCCCCTTTCTGCGGTCTCTGACATGGTCACATCAAAGGACCCGCCGGGGAGGTCTGTACATAGTCGTGTCCCCGAAATTTGCGTCTGGGAAGAGAGAAAAAAGCAGGCGATATTAATATATTACTGAACGGCGAAATATTGAATGTTTCTCTATGTGCGCATTGCCAGAGGTTTTGCACAGTTTGTCTGAAAACACCCGGAGTTGGAGGCGGAGGAAAGGGAGGAGGATTTTAATAAAAACCATTTGCCACTTGTCTTCAATTAGGGTCTAGAAATTTAGCAAAAAAGGAAAAAAAAACTAAAAACATGGGTTTTTTTTTTTTCTCACTTGCCATTAGGATCAAGAGGTAAACGCGGCGCCCCTGCAACGATTTCAGGGCTTCACGTTAAAAGAAAACACAGGCGGTATTGTCGCAATCTGTGTCGGCGCGGCCGGCTGCGGGGAAGGGGGGGACAAGCCCGGGTCACCGCCCGCCGCCCCCCGCCTGACCCGCCGGTGTCTCGTACCCCGACACACACCGCTCCGTGATCAGCCGCTTCCTACCCCACCCCTGGAACAGGCTCCTCCGCCCGGAGCCGGACCCCCGACGGGCCGAGGGATCCCCGCGGGGCTCGGGAGCGTCGGGACGGGGAGACTCAGCTCCGGGGCACGGGGGGGCTCTGCAGTGCGGCTCCCTGCAGCCCTCGGCCGGCCGTGCAGCTGGGGGGTGGAGGGGGGTAATGTGTTGCAAGGTGGGGTTCCCTCATTTTTTCCCCAGTGCCATCGGGGGAGCCCCAAGTCAGTCACAGAGCCTCCTGAAACCGCGTTCCAGGCAGGTGATGGGCACCTCGGAAGCTAATACCCCCCCCCCCCCCCCCCGCCTCGCCCTCATATTTCCCTGCATCTTCGTGTCCATGACAAATAGAGGCAACGTGAGACAGGAAAGGGGGAGGAGGGAGAGAAAGACACGCACACAATAGCCAGGCAAATTGTTAGCAACTCCGGCATTTGGGGAAGCCGGTACTGTAACTGCGTTCTCATCAGTCACCGCTCCTGAAGTGATAGTAAAAATGCATCTAAACATGTTGCGGTGTGATATATAAAAGCACAGCGGGATGAGCTGCTTTCCAAAAAGGGACTTGGTGATTGGATATGCCTTGGCATGATTGACAAGAGCTTAGTTTGGTAAAGAGAAGACACGCAAGCTTTCACAGCGGGATTTCTTTTCTAAAATATATCACACTAGCCTTTGAAAAGCGCCGCACACTATAAGGGAAATAAGGTTGCTTTATAGTGCGCTGACATTTCTTTAAAACACAACTAAGATCAAAAAAAGAAATAAAATGTGTTCCAAACACAATGTTTTAATTAGTTTATTCTGTGCATTTGCTTTTATCTGGTGTATATATCACGGATCCCCACCCTTTAATTAAAACAACTGGCTGCCTATACAACAGCAGAGACAAATGCTTAACTTTCTCCTTTGTAGCTACAAGCAAACGCAATTTACTACAGCTCTCTGAAGAGTTTTTAAAATTAACGTGGACGCCTTGA
The DNA here is from genome assembly GCA_025345505.1 of Todiramphus chloris collaris. Lineage (NCBI taxonomy): Eukaryota > Metazoa > Chordata > Aves > Coraciiformes > Alcedinidae > Todiramphus > Todiramphus chloris. Next base: position 7,621,175 of record JANVCC010000049.1, on the reverse strand, counting down.
AAGCTATCGGGGAATGGGTGAAGGTAGCGGGAAATGGCTGTTTCCTGGCTTTGAAAACTTCAGAGCATCAAGTCCCGCGGGCAGCCCTGCCCGCAGCTCTGCCCGCACCACTCACCCGCCTGCCCCTCGGTCTCGCAGCCCCGCCGAGGGATTTAAACCCAACGAGGGCACGTAGCTGCCTTCAGCTGGGAGCCACAGTTGAAGGGCTGCGATTGGGCTTTCTGTTTGCTTGCTTCCTTTCTGTATTTGTTTTCTTTTCTCTCTCTCTTCCCCCCTCCCCCCCCCCTTTAGGGTTTTTTTTTTTCTTTCTTTTTTGGTGCGGTCCCCGTCGAAGCCCAGGTCACTTCAAGCTCTTCCTCCCCCCACCTCGGCAGCGCTCGCTCCGGGTTTGATCACTTGAGGCACCTTTTCTACCACGATCTCCCCCGCCCCTGCTCGGCAAGGTTCTCGTTAAGGAACTGATCCACCGGGGAAGGGAATAAAAGTCCTTTAAAGGGCATCGACTCCTTCACCCCATGGCAAGAACACCGTTTAGAGAGGGGTTAACTGTGCCGGGGGGGTGGGCGGGGGGCTTCCGCTGGCCCCTGCGCCCGGGGCGCGGTGCCTGCGCGGAGCGGAGGAAGCAACGCCTTGCCTCGGGGTATTCGATAGCAAAAATAGGGAAGAGGGGGTCGGACAGGCGATGAGTCGTCTATCGGCCCGAAAACTGGAGATTTCGTCTGCAAGAGTGGAACTGTCTCTTCCCGAAGCCCCGCAATCGCAGGCAGAGGGTGAACCGCCCTGTTGTAAACCTGCCCCGGGCGAGGAGGTGTATTTGGATAAGAGCCCCTGTTCCACGCCCCGCTGCTGTTATTCACCCTGCTTTGGCCCCAAGGCTTCGAGAGGGATTTTACCGGAGAAAGCGGCTCCCGTTCCTGGGCTATTTAACCCACGGAAGCGTGCGGGGACTGAGCCCGGTTCCTTCCGGCAGCCGCGGCCGCCCAGCCTGCGGCGTCCCACGGCACGCCGGGGCAGCAGGACCCCGTCGGGGCTGCGGGCTGGAGGGCTTCGCTTGCCCTGTTGGCGAAGGGAGAGGGGCAGGCGGTGAAAGGAGCGGGTCAGGTCCCGCAGCTTTGCAGTGGCACTGTTTTTTTCCCAGGGAGGAAAACAAAAACAAACCAACACAGCAAAAATCTCAAGCCGCCCAGCCTGCGGCGTCCCACGGCACGCCGGGGCAGCAGGACCCCGTCGGGGCTGCGGGCTGGAGGGCTTCGCTTGCCCTGTTGGCGAAGGGAGAGGGGCAGGCGGTGAAAGGAGCGGGTCAGGTCCCGCAGCTTTGCAGTGGCACTGTTTTTTTCCCAGGGAGGAAAACAAAAACAAACCAACACAGCAAAAATCTCAAACAAAAAAAAAAAAAAAAAAAAAAAGAAAGAAAAAGAAAAAATGCGAAGAGGAAAAGGGAATGGACAGATCACCCCAAAAGGACCGACAGGGACGGGTCCCCGGGTCGGAGGGGAGAAGGGGAGCTCGGTTCTCTCCCCGGCATTTTGAGGAAAGCCCCGGTGTGTGAGGGGATAGTCGGTGGGCGCTGTGGCCGGACAGAGGATGGCAAAAGGCGAGCGGCGGAAACGACACAGCCTTCGTTCGACTTTTTTGTTTTTTATAAGACTTTAAATCGTTCAACACGTTGTTCCAACACGTCCTAGGGTCTTTCGAAATCCTGTCTTTAGGGGTTGCCGGGCGGCGGGAGACACCCTCTGTGCCTGCCGTCTCTGTGCCCGTCTGTGCGCCAAGACGGAGCTGCTGGAACCGATGCTGGGCACGGCTCGACCCCGCGATCTAGGACTGAAGTGACTTGGCCCTCCTCGGCCACAGCCCACCTGTGCAACCCCTGAGGGCCCTCTGCCCCACGGGGCTTCCCCTCAGTCCTCGGCTGGGGCGGCACTAGAGGCTCCCAGTCCGGGGCCACGGGGAGCAAGGTCTCCCGCTTGCCGACCTTCCATCCTCGGGCCGCGGCTGCGTCCAGTGCTGGGAAAGAGCTGGAAGCGAGAGGAAAACCGCGTTCGCGTCCTGGAGCTCTCAGCAGCAGGGAGAATGCCCGATGCTTGCAATGTCGCAGGAGCGAGTGTCCCCGCAGCCTCCCCGGGGACCTGCTGCAGGCTGGAGAAGGTGGGGGTTGGTGGGGGGGTAGGTTGTACCCAAGATGGGCTTGAGGCCGCCCCCCCGGAGCTTGGGAGTTCGCCCCGCTTGGCCCTCGGCAGCTAGAGACCATTGTCTCCGGCCCTTGGAGGTGCAGGTTCAAATGGGACGATTTGCACTGGGGAAAGGAGTTTGTTACTGGGGCTTACACCTGCTGCGAGGCCCCGGGGATGCTCGGCGGGGAAAGGCAGGCGATCCCGAGAGCAGAAGCGAGGCCCCGGCTTCGGGGACGGGCTGGACCGGGATTGATGTGGGGACGGAACCCCACGTCCCCCGGCTGCCCCGTCCTCCGCGGTGCGCCCAGGGCTGCGGGGCAGGGTGCGGAGGAACCCACCGTGTCCGGGCAGGGGTGCGGGGCAACTGCCGGGGGTACTCGGAACCGCCCGGGAGCCTCGGCAGCCGTCGGGGCTGGGCCGGGCCGCTCCGCAGCGCCGCCTCGTGCCCGGCTCCGCTCCGGGCCCCGCTGGCAGCCGAGACGGGCGTGCGCGGGCGGAGGTGGATGCGCGGGCGGAGGTGGATGCGCGGGCGGAGGTGGATCCGCAGCCCCGCTCCCAGTCCTGCTCTTCAAAGCCGGCAGGTTTCTGGAGGGGCCGAAGAAGCGGAGAGGAGGATCCTCCGGGCGTCCGTGCACAATACCTCCTGCCCTTCCCCTTCCGTTGTCTCCATCGACCTCAGAGCATTGCCGCGCTCACTGCAGGTCAAACCCAAACCTCAGCACTACCGGAGACACCCGGCGGGGCCTCTCCGGCCCACCTTGGCTCGCCATCGGGTGAGGAGGCTCTGCCCAGCCCGCACGGTCCCCGGAGAAAGGTTCACCGTAGGAGGGGGAAGGGTACCCCGGTGCGGGCTCGGAAACATCCAAGGTGCAGGGGCAGCAGCCTCAGCACGCCAGGGCAAGGGCGGCTCTGCCCCGGTAGCTGATGCTGGGCTGGCGGTTCCCGGGATGCCTCCCCGGAGCTCGGGGTTTGCGGTTGCCCCTCAGGGCTCAGTCACGCAGAAAGGCTGACTAAAGTCTGTGTCCCCCGCAAGAGCGGGACAATAGAGCCACCCTCCGGGTCACAGGTCACCTCCTCGCTGATTGAGATATTCGCCACTTCCCCCCACCCCCTCTGCTCCACGGAGGCGCGGAGGGATTTCAAGGGGGCGGCTGGAGGGCGAGGATGCTCTCGGCCGGACCGGGGTGCCGAGGGCCCGGCTCCCTCCTCTGCCTGCTCCCGGGTCTGCACTGCGCTTCGTGCTTTGCACGGGGCCTTGCCCCATTCCAGTGGGTGGACTTCCCCGTGGTCAGTCCAGTGCATGGGCTTCCCAGGGCGCAGGGTGCGGCCCCGGCACCCTGCAGGGCTGAGACCCCCGCCTTTCCCTGTCCCTGGGTTTGGCCCAGTCCCCTTTGGGGCGACCGGACCCGTTTATGCTACAGCACTCTTCCTCGTGGTTTTCCCACTCGCTTCCGACCCCGACTCGTATTTCTTACGCAGCTGAGCAGCGATTTTCATTCTTTGGGTGAACTTCTCCCCATCACCACGAAACACGCGACAATCCCAGGTCCGTGGGTGAGGATGCCAGTGCCTACCCGGCTCCCCGGGCTGCAGCCCGCTGGCACCCACATTTCCTCACCACTCAGGTCTTTCTGCTTGCCTCCCCCTGGCCTTTGATATTCCTCACCCCCTCCCCTTGACGAAGTTCAGACCTGTTTACTCCAACCCGTATCTCTGAAGTTCAAATGTACATGTGCTTCCCCCTCCGCTGAGTGACAGCTACAATGGAAATGTCTCGTTCGCTCCTGGTTTGCATTTAATTACACTGGAGATGCAATATGTTTATGGCAGGAGAAAAACTACTTGTCTTTACGCTTGTTAGGGATATTCATTTATCCGCGATAGAGAGCGGTTTAAAAGCTACTTAGGGCGTATGAAATATTCCCCTCGCCGGCCGGCTCGCAGGTCGGCACGAGGGATTTTTTTGTTGCTGTTTTCCCGGTTTTGTTTTTCCTTTTCCTTGCACCCTCGGCAGAAAGGAAGAGGGAAAGACGCGGAGCCGCCGACCCTCCACTCCGGGGCCGTTATTACGATTTCACCTGCCCCGCTGCGAAATCCACCGTAATGAGTGGGCACCTACCGGGGACCAGTTTTTCCTCCTGCGCTGCAGGGCCCAGACCTTGCGGTCTTCCCCCTGGCGAGGCTCTGGGCATCGTGCGGGGGTTCTGGGACGGGGCAGCGTTAAGCGCCGAGAGTCCCTGGGCCAGGGCGGAGGGCAACCCCAGAGGGAGCCCGGCAGGGAGGTCCGGGGCCGCTGCCGTGCAGGACATGCAAGGGAGCCGGGCACCGCACGGTGGGACCTGCACCGCTTTCCAGGGATTTTCTGGGTTTGTGGATGTTAAATTCCAAAGGGGAGAAAAAGAGGAAAAAAAAAAAAAAAAAAAAAAAAAAAAAGAAGAATTAAAAAAAAAAAAAAAAAAAAAAGGTGGTGGAGGAGAAGTACAAGAATATCTGTTCTTGACGTAAAGCACGGGGTCTTTCCCCGCCTTCCCCTCCTTGGGAGCACGACAGAAGGGGAGCCTGCAGAACTACTTTTCCGGTTGCTGTTGTTTGTACGTTTGCAGTCGAGATAGATTTAAAAAGGAGAGCGATAGGATGCTGCCCCGTGTTTGGATAATAAACTGGGATCGGCCAGTCATACCGCTGAATAAAAATGGAATTATTGAAGTGGTAAAATACGTTAAATATATGGTAAAATATATTATACTTTGTTGGTGGTGTTGTTTTAATTACGAAAGCGGGAGGAGGAATCATAGGCCGTACCGGCAATGCCCTTAATAAAAAGAAAAAAAAAAAAAAAAAAAAAAAA
>JANVCC010000049.1:7558661-7616053 GCA_025345505.1 Todiramphus chloris collaris | reverse complement strand
AAAAAAAAAAAAAAAAAAAAAAAAAAGAAAAGAAACGCGTTTTATACCATTTTTGGTCCCCGAGCCGGCAAATTCCAGGCAGGAAGAAATAAGGTGGAAGTAGCGGCTGTACGCCCGTGCGGACATTGCTGGGCGCACACACCCAAGCAAAGTTGGCAGAACAGAAACGGGAAACGTATAAAGAAAGATTTATAGGTTAATTGCTGTAGCCCGATCCGCAAGTACACTGCGGCATGGCCGGGCTGCGGGAGCCGCTCGCTACAAAGACACCAAACCCTTCCCGAAATGGCAAGTCCTCGTCCAAAGCTACAGTCACTTCTCTTTACACCCCCCCTTCATTTCCCCGGGATGCTTTCCCCGAAGCCCCCCGGTGCCGCTGGCGCGCAGGGATTTTTCTAGGCGAAAAAAAAATTAAATAAAAATGTATTTTTGTTTTTTTTTTTTTTAAAGCTTCTCCCGCCGTGGAGCCGCGCTCGCTCCTTCTCCCCCAAGCCGGAGAGGAGCACCCCGTCTTCCCCACGCCGCCCGGCCAGCGCGGCCGCAGCCCCGCGTGGCGTGGGCACCTGGGCGGGCAGCGCGGCGGCCCCCGCTCCCCGCCGCCGCCACCGGCCCCGGCCGGGCCCCGGCGCATCCCATTAGAGATAGACAATGCTACACGTGAGGCCTCCTGCACAAGCAGGGGTCAGTTGCCCTCGGTCGCCCCAGGTCGGCGACTTCAGAGGCGCTGCCCTCCCCGGCGCTCGGCTGACGGGCTAATTGAATTATGCCCCTTTTTTTTTATTTTCTTTCTTTCTTTTTTTTTTTTTCCCCTTTTTTTTTTTTTTTTTTTTTTTTTTCCGGAGGGGGGTGTGAGTGTGGTGGGGGTGGTTGTTGTCGAGAAAGCCCAACGCGTGCGGGAGGTAATTAATTACCCCGCCGCCGCCCTCCGGAGACAGGCAGGTAGAGCCGCCGCGGAGCAGCGAAGGGGGCAGCGCGGTCCGGGAGGCCGCAAGTCGTTGCCCGGCTGTCCCCGGCCCTGCTCCGTCTCCCCCGCGCTCCAGCTCCCGTCCGCGCCGCGGAGAGGGCTACAATCCAGCCGAGTCCTCCTCCAATCCGCGCAACAGCCGCGGGCGCGCAGCGCAGACTGTTTCGGCTCCCCCCACCCCGGGCTGGACCCCCCGGGCGGACCCCCCCCTGCTCCCGCCTCGTGTTGTTCTGCTGCGATCGTGCACTAACGGCAGCGAGGGACTCACCTTCCAACTTTAGGACTGTTCTTGGCGGCCGTGGCCTGGGAAATTTGAGTGTTTGACAGGCACCGGTGTTACCTCTCGGGGAGATTTTATATCGGTGGCTTTTTTTTTTTCTTTTTCTTTTCTTTTCATTTTTTTTTTTTTTTCCCTCCCTGCAAACCCTAAAATAAAGAATGTGAAGCCTTTCCCGGGGCTGATTGGGGGGAACGATGTGAAAGGACCGCGGTTATAAAGCGCTGCTTGAAGCGGGCTCTCAATGCGTCTCTGAACTTGATCAGATTTTACGTTTCCTGCAGAGAGCCGGCGGCGAGCCTGAGACCTGCCCAATAGCCAGACTTGGGGGCTCAGCAAATCTCAGGATATTACAATTACAGCCATCTTTCTTTCTGCCTTTTATTTCCATTCTTGCTCCCCATAGTTCTTTGCAAATGCTTTCCAGAACAGAAAATGAGTGGATTTATAGCGCTGTCTGCAACTGATAATTATTCCAAGGCAGAACGTTGCCTTTGCAAAATAAAATTAAAAAGAAAAGGGGGGAAAAAAAAAAAGAATAAAAAACACAACAAAGAAAAAAAATAAAAGAGAGAGACGGAGGGGAAAAAAGATAAATGAGTATGGGAAAAATACAGCGCAGGAGCCGCCGTGCCGGTGCCGGGCGCTGCTCGGCCGTGCTCCGCGGGCCAGCGGGGAGGGAGGGAAGGAGGGAGGGCGGGAGGGAGGGAGGAAGGGGACGGAACTCCGCTGCCTGCGGAGCGGGGTGCGATCCCCCCCGCCGGGCAGCGGAGGAAGAAAACAGCGGCTGAACTCCGGCTGGCGAACTTAGCAGCGGCCCGGGCAGGCTGCGCCTCCCGCGGGGCTGGGGGGGCAGGAGCGGGCTCTCCCTGAGAGGCTCCGACGCTTAGTCAAGAAAGATAAAACTAAACAGAAATAGAAATAGAAAATGTACATTAAAAGTACAAATAAAGAGAAAAGGCGCCGGATCGAGATTTAACGGGCTTTTATTTTTGAAGCGTCGCGGCGGCTTTGCAGCGGCTTTACGCCTCCCCACCCCCGCACCGCCCAAGGCGAGCGTCCCGCGGGGCGCAGGGCGGCGAGTGGGCACGGCACGGCTCGGCACGGCACGGCGGGAAGCGAGGGGAGGAGGTCGGTGGCATCAGGGGCACCGAGCACGGCTACGCAGCGGGACACGGGGACACGGATCGAGGGCGCACGGGGGTGCCTGGCCGGCCGCCCCTCGGCGCGGCGCACAGGGCCCAGGCTGTCCCGCCAGCACCCGGGGCGCGGGTTCCCCGCCGCTCCCCCCGTCCCGTCCCGTGTCCCCTGTGTCCCCGTTCCCTCCCCCCCCCCCCTCCGCTTTACCTGCGAGGCGCCCGCGCCCAATCAGCGTCCCCGGCGGCGCGGGGCGCGTGCCAATCAAGCGGCGCGCCGCCAATGGGACGGCGGCCGGCGGGTCAGGTGACGCGGCGGCCGGCGGCTCCCCATTGGCGCGGCGCGGCCTGGCCCCGGAGTTGGTTTATGTGCGAGGCGCGGGCGGGCGCCCCGTCAGTGCCCCGACGGCGGGAGCGGGAGCGCGGCCGCGCTGCGCCTCGCCCTGCCCTGCCCTGCTGCGCCGCCCTGCCCGGCCCGGCCTGGCGCGGGGGGCGGGCGCCTCTGGGGGCGGGTGGCTTTTTGGGGCTGGTTTTGTTGTTTTTGTGTCAGACGGGGGGTGCTCGCCTCGCTGCCCGCCCGCGGCCGGGGGCCGCGCCTGCCCGCAGCGGGGGGTGGGGGTGCGTTTTGGGGTGGTTTTGTACTTTTTTTGAGGGCGGCGGGCGGGAGGAAAGGGGAGGGGGGCAGGCTGCGGCCGCGCCGACGGCCCCGCGCCCATGACGATGCTGCTGGACGGAGGGCCGCAGTTCCCGGCTCTGGGGGTGGGCGGCTTCGCGGCGCCCCGCCACCACGAGATGCCGGGCCGCGACGCCGCCGCCGCCGCCGGCATGGGGCTGGGCCCCTTCGGGGACTCCTCGCACGCCGCCGCCGCCGCCTTCAAGCTGAACGCGGCCCCGCACGACCTCGCCACGGGGCAGAGCTCGGCGTTCACGCCGCAGGCGCCGGGCTACGCCAGCGCCCTGGGCCACCACCACCATCATCACCACCACGCCGGCCAGGTGCCCTCCTACGGCGGGGCCGCCGCCTTCAACTCCACCCGCGACTTTCTCTTCCGCAACCGCGGCTCCGGCATCGCGGACGCCGCCTCCGGCACGGCGCAGCACGGGCTTTTCGGCGGCTCCCCTGGCGGCTTGCACGGCCCCGGCGGCATCCCGGACACCCCGGGCTACCTGCTTTTCCCGGGGCTCCACGAGCAGAGCCCGAGCCACACGTCCCCCAACGGGCATGTGGACAACGGGCAGATGCACCTGGGGCTGCGCGGGGACCTCTTCGGGCGACCGGATCCCTACCGGGCCGTCTCCAGCCCCCGCACGGACCCTTATGCCGGCGCCCAGTTCCACAACTACAACCACATGAACATGAATATGGGCATGAACGTGGCAGCCCATCACCACCACCATCACCACCACGGCCCCGGGGCTTTCTTTCGGTACATGCGCCAGCCCATCAAGCAAGAATTGTCCTGCAAGTGGCTCGACGAGAGCCAGCTCAGCCGGCCCAAGAAGAGCTGCGACAGGACTTTCAGCACCATGCACGAACTGGTGACCCATGTCACCATGGAGCACGTTGGGGGGCCTGAGCAGAACAACCACATCTGCTACTGGGACGAGTGTCCGCGGGAAGGCAAGTCCTTCAAGGCGAAATACAAACTGGTGAACCACATTCGGGTGCACACGGGGGAGAAGCCCTTCCCCTGCCCGTTCCCGGGCTGCGGCAAGATCTTTGCCCGCTCCGAGAACCTCAAGATTCACAAGCGGACGCACACAGGTAAGTCCCGTACTCCCCCGACCCTCCCGGGGGCACACGGCTCCGCGGGGTTGCGCGGACGGGCCGGCGGCTGCCGGAGCGGGCAGGGGCGCGGCGCTGCCGCCGCCGCTCTCGGCTCCCTGCGCTGCTCTCAGGAGGGAACCATAGAAATGATCATGAAATTTTTACACTTTTTTTTTTTTTTTCCCGTGACTTCCGCTCCTTTTCTTTATTTTATTTTTAGGCCTGATTGGCGTCTCTCCTAATTAAATTAGCGTACTTTTGTCAAAAGTATTTTTATTTGCATCCCGGTCTTCCCTTCAGCCCTCCGCACGGGTGGAGGGAAGAGGAGGGGAAGGAAGGAAGGAAGGAAGCAAACGTATTTTGACTTCTATCCTTGAGTACGTCTTGTGAAAGTGTCCGAACCGCTGAATTTATCTCGGGTCTTCTTCTTTCCTGGGCTCGCCCGGCCGCCATCCCCGTTGGAGCCCAGCGTGGCCCTGACGGGAGGTGAATTATAAGTAATAAAGGCTGACCTGAATTTATCTGACATGATATGAACCCTGCTGCCCATTTTCCCCATCATTTTTTTGTGTTGCTTGTCTATCCCCAAGGTGGGCTGAGCAGGGTGAGGTTGTCCTGGGAAGAAGCAGGTGGGGATGGAGAGGGGAACGGCCCTCCTTCACCCTCTCTGAATTTCACAGGTGAGAAGCCCTTCAAGTGCGAGTTTGAGGGCTGCGACAGGCGCTTCGCCAACAGCAGCGACAGGAAGAAACACATGCATGTCCACACCTCGGACAAGCCCTACATCTGCAAGGTGTGCGACAAATCCTACACCCACCCCAGCTCACTTAGGAAACACATGAAGGTAATCACCCCTGCACCCCATCCCTTTCCTCCCTGAGCAGGGATGCTCAGTTGCTGGCGTGCTCAGGGCTCCTTTCCCCGGGACAGGGCAGAGCTGAGCGGTCCCTGCTGCAGCGCTCCACGCTGCCGGTGTGGCTGCCGTGGTCCCCGGTGTCTAGGCCGTGGCTGGAGCACAGCCCTGGGAAATGGCGTAGTTTCTTTTTGTGCTGAAACTGATGCAAGTACTGCGGTTTCCACAGTTTGGCTTGGTGCTGGAGGACTGTGCAAATGCAGCCTGGCCTGTGGCTGCAGCCCCCCATGCCAGGAGCTGCAGCAAAGCGTCCGGGAGCCGGGCCAGGCGTTTGCTGCTGGTACTCAGGGTGGCTGGCAAGGCAGCCTGCTTGCTGGGCAGGGGCTGAGCTACTGGACCCCAGCGTCCTTCCTGCATGTGGGAGCATCCTCAGCCGATCAGTGGTGTGTCAGGGGCCCGGAGCTCGTTTCCATCTCTGCCTCTTGGTTTTAGGTGCACGAATCCCAGGGGTCGGACTCTTCTCCTGCAGCCAGTTCGGGGTACGAGTCCTCCACCCCCCCTGCTGTGGGCTCTGCCGGCAGTAAGGACTCCACTAAAACGCCGCCGGCCGCCCTTCAGAGTAACCCCGGCCACAATCCAGGACTGCCTCCCAATTTTAATGAGTGGTATGTGTGAAGGCAGCTGCTGCCCGGCCAGAGACTGGACCAAATGCGTTGGGAACGAGGAAAGAAAAAGGACAAACCAAGCCAACTGCAGCTTGCTCCCACCGAAATGGAGTTTCTACACCGACGACCGCATAGGGCTACACCTAGTTAACTGCCAGGATCCAGAGGAAGGGTCTTTTATTATTATATTATAATTATTACTATTTTTTGCAAGCCCAGATGCTGGACTAGCCATGTCCTTTTCTCAGGATCGGATTTCTTTTTTTTTTTTTCCTGTTTTTTTCTATTTTTTTTCTTTTTGTTGTCATTTTTTGCAGTTGCAGTCATTTCTATGTATTTTTTTTCCTCCCTGCCCTAGTCCCTCTTCCTCTGGTTTCCCACTTTTTTTTTTTTATTCTTTATTTGTTTTGTTTTTCCTTCTTTCGGTGGGATGTTGACATGAGGATGAAAATTCTCCTTCGCCTTAGTGGTGATTGTTTAAACTTACAGTCTTAAACCGTGCCAAAGTCCTGTTATGTCTTGAACTTTCCTCTCTAGCTCTTCTGCTGCTTCTTTCTCTGCTCTTCTCTTTCTCTTTCTCTCTCTCTCCAAGCATTACACTTGTGAATGTATTCTCGTCTGATGGGGTCGGTCAGTATTTTTCAGGATGAGGATGTGGTGTTTATTCTACCCAGATTGTGACGTTTAGTATAACAGTTGCCTTTTTGTAATAACTTTTTTTGTAAATACATATCCATGATGCCATATTTATCGTTCGTAATTTAATTATTGATACAAAGTGCCGGGAACTGAACAATATTTATGGGGGAGAAAAAATTGTTTTCTAACAAAAAAAATTACAAACAACAACAAAAAAAATCCAACTCTGTACAGCTTTTGGTTATAACTGCTTTAGCATTAAAAGTTTATTGTTTTGGAAAGAGCCGTTTTTTACCTCCTCTGGGTGACGGGGCAGCAGCGGGTGCCGTCGCGGGCCCGGTTCGGTGCTGCCGCCAGGGCCGGGCCGTTGTTTTCGGGCTGGCGATGCCGGCTGAAGCCTCCTCTATCCCTTTGTCCTCGCCCTCCGCCACCCAACGGCTCCGCTCCCCCGCCACGGAGCCCGGGGCTCGGCGCCGCCGAGGTTCAGCAGAGCCGGGACAGCGGGGCCGCCTCGACGGGGAGGCTCCGACGGTGAGTACGGATCCGGCGCGGCGCCCGGCGCCCCTTGCATGCACCTCGGGGCCGTGGGGGCTGGGCAAGCCGGGCAGGACCGGCACCGGGCTGCTTGCCGGAGGGACCCCAGCGTGACTTTGGGACGCGCTGGACTTGCTCCCTTATCGTCTGGTTGTTTTGTTGGGTGTTGTTTGTTTTTTGTTGTGGTGGTGTTTTGTTGTTTTTTTTTTTTTTTAATTATTTCTGACTAGGATACAGAAAAGCCTTCCCCTCTTAGGAGAGAAAAGGGGTCGAGCAGAGACATCTCACCCGAGAAACTTATCTGGCGCCTCCCAGGAGCCCCAAGCAGCCAGAGCAACGGTGGAAACCGCGCCCTCCCGGCAAATTTCCGCGCCCCTGGCGGCCGGGGGACGCCTGTGGCCCCGGCGGGTCGGCCCGGAGCTCCGGCGGGGATGAAGACGGCCCTGCTGCACCGGCGGAGCGCGGCCGGTGCTCCCCTCCAGCGCGGCCAGCCTGGGCGTACGGCTCTGCAGACACGTCCTCCCTCAGACAGCAGGGACCTCATCGCGGGCTGGCCCCAGCTCCGGAGGGAGGCAGGGACCCGCACCACGGGCTCTGCACCTCCGCCGACCAGGAGAGACCCCAGACGGGCCCGTCTTGAACTTGACTTGCGGCGCTGTGGGTGGATGGGGCGGCCCGCCCCGTACAGCCTGCCGCAGGGTCCGCTCGGGCGAGCAAGCCGAGAAACTTTGTATGCTTTAAAAATTCACTTTAAACAAACAAACCTAGCTTCTACTACCTTTAAAAAAAAAAAAAAAAAAAAAGTTTCTAGGGAAAAAAACAAAAAAAACAGGGAGAAAGGTGAGGCAGGTGGATCACAGCCTATGTGGCTGCACATCTGAAAAAAAAATATATACCCCACGGTCGGTGCAGGCAGGTTTCCCACTCCTCACTGCCCACCCTCACTTCTTATCATAGTTCCTTTCGAGGTGCCCCGGCCAGCCATGGATCTCCGCTTCTTTTATGCTGTGAAGTCTTTCTCTCGCTGTGCGCAGAGCCGAGCCCCGGGGCTGGACGCCGAGAGCTGCCGGCCCGGGCCCTTCCCGCGGGGTGAACGGGGCCGTCCCGCACCGGGCGAGGAGTAGAGAAGCCGCCGGGGGCACGCCGTGGTTTTCCTTGGACACCCACCTGGGTCGTGTCTGCGTCGCTCCGGATCGCGCCAGGCTTGGAAACGTGCCGGTAGGCTCGGTTTCGTTACTGATTTGCTCGGAACCGGGGAGGTGCGGGGCGCGCAGGACTCCGCGGGTGCGCAGGGCTGGGCGGCGAAGTGCCCCAGGACGGGTGCCGCAGGGGCGTCTGCTGCTCTCGGTCCCTGAAACAGCGTCTCAAAGCCAGGGTTGGGGGGGGCTCTCTGTGGCCGGAGTTGTCCGGCTTGAGGAGTCTCGTCCGGGTGTGGCCGGGAGGATGCGGCATCTCTGGGCCCCCAGAGGAGCGTTCCCGTCGGGGGCTGAGTGCGAGGGCCCTTCCCGGTCCCGCAGCGGCTCCGGCAGGTCCCCGGGGCCCTTGGGCCATGTTGACATACCTGCCCTCGTGCCTGCTCTCGAAGGTGCTTCCTTAGGCTGGCATCATAGCCCCAGACGTTTTTATAGCTAGGACTTAAAACCAGCATCTTGGGTCATTTGCCTTCCCGTGGGTAGCCAGCCGGTCCCTCACCCTGGGGCCTCCCCATCCACCCAAGGTTCGCAGACAGTGTGGTCAAACTGTTGTCTGCACCTCACGGAGGTCAGAGCCTCTCCCTTGGCCACTCTACAGCCTCCTCACCCCAAAAAGAGACATGGATGGGTCAGGGGCAGCTGGTATGTGTGTGTATGGTTTGGGATGGATACAGAAAGGTCTGGCGGGGCGTGTTCGGCTGTGAAATGTTCGCAAAGCATGGGGTTCAGCAGCAGCATTGTGAGGTGGGGCAGGAGGGCTATGTCTCCCAAGCATGGACACACTGTGCTGGTGGGTGCTGCCGTCCGTGCAGTGCCACTGGCCCAGAGACCTCAGGGGAGAAGGCCAGGAAATACCTGTCTCACCCTGCTGCTGAGCCCTCAGCTCTCATTGACAAATAAGAAGACTTTTTCTGTAAAAATAAGCAAAAAGTCTCTGTTCCTTGCCTTTGCCCATAGCAGGGGGATGTGGAGAGTCCTAGAGTGGGAAAGGTCCTTTTTTTCCAGATTTCTTAGGCTGGTTTTGTGAGTTGGGGTGAGACAGCTTGTGATTTTCAATGCCAAAGCCTGGTAGCGAGGACCTGCAGGCATTCCCGGTGCCTGCAGCTCTGGTGAAAGCGTCGCAGAGCCAGCCGGGGCACAACAGCACCAGCAGAGCAGATGCCATGTTAGCTCAGCTTTTAATGTGTCGTTAATAAATGGGTCTTGTATCACACCCCAGAGGAGTCCCGGGACTTTTTTACAAAAAGGGTCCATATTCTGCTGTACTCTCCCAGACTGGCAGCTCCCTTGAAGTTGCTGTGCTTGCTTGTATGGTGGATTTGTCCCCAAATAAACAGAACTCCGGATGGTTTTCTAAAAGGGGTAATGTTGATTCATTGTGCTATAAAGAATCTAAGTAGAGGCAGACAGCAAGCTAGGGCCATTCCTTCTCTACCACGCTTTATGAGCCATGAATATTTGGATTCCCTTGGTGTCATTGTTTTTGCATATCTGTGTCTGGTGTAATCCTATGAAAATAATACTAGGTTTTTTTTAAGCTTTGTGCGTGCTGCTAGGAGCTAGTGCTTGCACACAGTATGAAGGCAGAGTCCTGAAGGCATTTGATCAGGTTGTGTTCAAGTGTCTCAGCCCTACGACACCGGGATTTAACTTCCTTTAGTAACTCTGTCGGCTGTAAAACTCTGAAGCAGTGTCTGGGATGTAGTATTGTGTGTTTGCTTTATTTTTTTTAAATATAATGTTCCCAGATTAAAAGCACCACACACTAACACCAGCTGTTTTAGCTGAGCCTAACTTTCATGATTGTTTGATAAACCATCCCTATTATTTATGCTGTTAGTATGATCAAGCTACATGGAAAATATCTCTGCGGAGATGCACTCTTGTTTTGGGGAGGCAAAACTCTAGAGAAAGCTTTAAATTCTTTGCAGAAATCTAATTTTATCGTGGAGCGTGCAGAAGGAAATAATCTGTATCATACTGACTAATCTATACATCCCCTGAATGAAGACATTTGGTTAACTTTGCCATGCTGTTTGTATGGGCTACAAATATAATCCGTGTCTTGCAAGTGCCTGCTCACCTGAACGTAACAGCAGGCAGTAAAAATGATTGTGTGAGAGCTGACGCTGGTGAGTGAGAATGATGAAGTGAGGACCTGCTCCGCAGACTTCATAGGAGATGGTTTAGGATGGTTTTACAGATATCTGCTCTGTACTAGCCATGGAAAAACACTCTGCAGGAAGCGGGGGAGGTGGTTATCTAAGGAGGTGTTGATATATTTTAATATTAAGATTCTAATTTTTATTGTCAGTAAAGAAGGCTGTGTGCTGCTTAGGATTTCTTTTAGCAAACTCTTCGGTAATGTTTCTCCATTTCAAATGTTTGTGTGAAAAGAAACTTTAATAAAAAGGGCTGGGGGAAAAAAAAAAAAAAAGGAGTTTAGCTGAATGATTTTGTTTTGGCAACTTGTTCAATAGTGGTAGCTTTGAAATTGCCAAAGCTCAACTTTGAAATAGCTGAATAGGCGATAAGCGAAGTTCCTTTCGATGGAGACCCAGCCTGCACACTGGGAATTTGTTCCTGTGCATGCTGGGCAAGGTAGCCTGACCTGGGCCAGCTGGGAAACTCAAAGAGGGGAAAAGTCACTGGTGGTCCTGCCGGCTGGAAAGAGGCTGGGGAAGCTGGAGAGGCTTAATGGCCGAGGAGCATAAAGGATATGTGCAGAATAGGGCTATTCTAACGGGTTTGTCCTTCTTCAGAGCGTTGTATAATCCCAGTTTGGGCCTGTGGTAATTCTGCAGATACAAAATGGCTCTTAGGCAGGTTTTTGGGTGCTTGCAGTGGCAGAGCAAGGGTCTGGGCAGAGATCCCAGAGCTTTTGAGAAGGCTGTGCCCCTAGTTTCCAGCATCTCCATCTCTGGTGTTCAGGCAGAAACTGGTCTGTGGGCAGGAAAAAGGTGGAATATGGGCAGGAAAAAGGTGGAATATCAGCAGGATCTGATATGAGAGGAAAAATGTGTTTTGCTCAACAGCCTGTGCAGAGGGCTGTGCCCGGGCAGGGCAGGTGCGGGATTGTCACCACTCCCCGTGCTTCAGAGGGCTTGGAGCAGAAATAACTGGTGTGCTTTATTCACCAGCTAGGACGTGGCCTTTAGTTGGCAGGGTCACAGCAGGGTAGAAAACGCCAGGATTTTGGTTTTTGCTAGCCACGGGCTTGCTGCATTTGTATGCCACGGAGAATAACCACTTTGGAAAATGCAGCAGCAGCCAGAAAGGCTCGAGGGGCAGTGGGTTTGCTTTAAATAAAATTACCTACTTATTTATCTCTTCTTTAAATTTCTCCCAGTTTCACTAAGACGTTATTCCAGTGCAAACTCTTGTGTTGGGTTTTTGTTGTTGCTGTTTGTTTTGTTTTGCTTTTTAAAGTATTTATGCTTCTTTCTGTAATTTATATAGCAAAATCCTTTTACTGTTTGGGGCACAAAGATGACGCTGTTCTTTTTTTATTCACTTTTTTTTTCCCGTATTTTCATTTGGTTTGTGTTTGGGGTTTTTTTTGCCTGTGTTAGTAGAATGCAGTTGAATTTAAGGTTTCCACCACTTCACAGTGTTCTTGCTGAAAATAAGCATTCCTTTTGTTCGCATTTAGCATCCTAAACACATGGACTTGAGCTTCCCAGTAATTATTGATAGTCTAAAGAAAAAAGTAAAACTTGTGTTGAGATCAGCGAAAGAATCTTGGTCTTAACTATAGGAAAAATCTGAATTTGGACTCAAATACAATATTTAATTAAGAGAAAAATCTCTGTGCAGCAGATTATGTGACTAAAGTTTCTCTGATACAAATTTTGCAAGGACTGGACTATGGTTGCTCACGGGTGCAAAGGCTCTTGGTGCTAAGGAAGGCAGATGTTCCCCAGAATACTCATTTTCCCCATAATATTTATTTTTTACTATAAAGAAGATGGTGCATGAACTTGCTGAAACTCTAAATTGTAAATAATTAAATAATACTTTAAAAACGTGTTCCAAGCAGCCCTGAAATGGACTTGCTTAATTTGAGAAGATTCTGAAAGAAAAAAGAAAGTGGATAATTTTTTTCCCCCTTTTTTTTTCTCTTATTTTTATTTTTCAGTGCTCTGAGCCTCACCGGTGAGATCTATTTTCTTTTTTCTTTTTTTGTTCTTTCTTTTTTTCTTTTTCTTTTTTTTTTTTTTTGACAGCTGTAAGGCCAACGGGGCATATACCTGTGTTTTAAAGTGGAGTTTAAGTTTTCATGTCACTGCCTGATTCTGGAGCTTGCCTTATATTTTTTTTAAATGGGGCTATTGGTAATTGAAAGAATTGGCAATGCTGCAGCAGTAAAATATATATTTAATTTTTATTCTTGGCCTGTGGAAGTCTCTTAAAATAATGCAGTAAGTGGAGTGATTTACTTTAATAGCTTTGCACCACTCACTTTGTTTTTAAAATGAGATACCAATGTGACGTTGCAATCTGCTACTTTTTTTTTTCTGTTTCCCTTTTATTCTTTGCTGATGTGGAAGGAGAAGGCAGGCAAAGGACCAAAGGAGTTGAAACTGCGCCTTGAAGATACTCGCTGTACCTTCAGGAGGACGCTGAGCTGAGATTAAAATAAAAATGCTCTGTTGGTGCTCACTTTATGTTGCTGAGGACTTGATTTCAGAGGAGTTCCCTGACCCTTTCAAAAATCTCAGGTTGGAGGTAAAACCCATTAGTTCCTTTTAGAAATTATAAACTGACGTGGGGCATTTTAAGAATTATGATTTAATACAGAACTTAGTGGGTCCTGCAGTTGGGTCCCCATATATATGGCTGGGCTCTGCAAGCCATGCCTTGCAGCCATGGTTTCTCTGCACATTTAATACAGCAGAATGGACCATGGAAGCTGTATCGTGATGTCTGTAATCAGAGGACAGAGAGGCATACGGTGGGCTCACATCTGGCTTTGCTAAGTGTAATAGTCCTAATTTCAGGCTGCGGCCACTTGATCAGCTTTTTAGAAATTTATAACACAAACTTGAGCAACCGCAGTATTAAAGCAAAATTCTTTGTTGTCATTTAATTTTCACCAAAGCTAGGGAGAAAAAAAAGAAAAGGCGTTCTAGAGAGAACAATAGTTTATATCAACATCTTAGTTTTATCACAGTTATATTTCTAGATTTCATTGTTTTGTCATAAGTTAAGAAGTAGTTTCCTTCCAGACTGACAATAAATTGCAGTGAAAGAAATAAGGCGGCGTAAATGCCCCTTACAAAGTTTAAAATCACATATGCATCAGTGAAACGTTAATGTCCTGAAAATATGTTTTCTTCTTTTCAGTAATTTTCTGGTTTTAATCTCGGACAGTTTTTTACATAAAAGCTAGTCATCAATGCCTCAGCGCGAGTAAATTGTGCCCGGCAGAGAAGCTGACGCAAGGAAGGGGCATCAGAGAAATACTGCATTTCATAAACACAATCACTAGAGCATTAGGAGAGCAAACATGTGGTTTTATGAACATAGTTATAAATATTTAAACATGCAAAATGAAAATGTTACTAAATGTCTGGTTTTCATTATCTTTCGATGAACATTTTCATTCTTGGAAGCTTTGCTAGCTGTCTGCAGAAAATGGATCACCACCCCCCCCCCCCCCCCCCCCCCCCCAGCTCCAGAATGAATGATGTGTAATGCGAAAACGTGTTAAAATGCACAGTTGTTTGTAATATCTTCTACCAAAGTGGGAGACATTCTACCAAATTTGGTATTCTACTGAATCGCAAAGTATTCTTGCTCCACAAACAGGCAACCATCCTGCTTCTGTCAGCAACTTCCTTGCTCTATGTTATGAAAAATCTAAGGACGGTTTGGAAAAAATAAGATGTCACTCAGCGTGCTTGGAGTTGTGTCCTGCCATCCTTTCTGTGGCAAAATTCCTACAGAAGTCAACAAAAGACGCGGCTGCTGATTTTATCATTATTAACGTATTATTTTGAGTGTCAACAAGTGTTGAAGCATTCTGTGTGCCTCTGTGGAAGGGTTGGGAGGCTGCAGTAGGAAGTTTGGGGTGGGAAGCCTGGGGTTTGCCCCTTGGCCAGGCTCTCGCAGCATGTGTGGGGCTGCGCCTTTAAATAGGATGGGAGCAGGCAGCAGCCAGGACAGGTTGTGCAATTTAGCTTGTGTGAGCTGAGGGCTGTGAGAAAGCAGAGGCCACGCTGTGCATCACTGTTCATAATAAGGCAGGTGTCTGATTCCTCGGATCCGGCGTAGTCAGCCGTCTCTCTTGGCTTCAGTTCTCCCCCCATCAGCGCATCCCCACAACGCTCTGACTGTGCTGAGTATGGCATGAAAGAAGATGCCAAACGGTTTTGGGTTTTGGATTTTTTTTAAATTTATTTTTATTTTTTAATACATGGGGAACCCCGTTTTATATTAGTCGCATTTAATCTCGACTGTGGTGAGTTTCTGCCGCGCTCGGTAGGGGCACGGCATCCCGTTCGCTGGCACATAGGCACGCACGCGCATGCTGTTTACTATTCCTCCTGCAGTTGCTCCCACCAATAAATCTGCACTTGCTGTAGCCAGGATGGAAATCTTTAAGACAAAGGACTTGAATGGGCAGTTTTTTATTGCTGTGATAGAGTAGAAGGCCCCAAGCTGGGGGCTAGTGCGTGCATGAATGCTACCCCCCTTGGCGTGGTTCTGTCTCCTACTAGCACTATACCAGTACCAGGGACTGTAAAAGGGAGAGGGCCCCAAGGCTGGTATTTCCCCATTTCGATTCTTGCTTCTGTGACTGCAGCAAATCCCAAAGAAACGATGGCTGAGAAGTAAACTTGGAGAAGACTGTGGAAGGGGCAGGCTGCCGGGTAGAGCAGGGGATGCCTGGGAGGGCAGCACAAAAACGTGGGAATGAGGAAAGGAGGAACAAAAGAGATGTGGGTTGGCGAAGAAGGAATAGGGGAGTGAAAGGCGTCCAGGCTGGTGCAGCAGCGAGGAGCTGCTCCTTGTCCCTGTGTGTGAATACATCCAGCTGAGCCTTTTGCATTTGCAGGCTGTTCAGGCAAAGCCCCCACAAAAGTGTGTGAGTCTCTGGAGACGTGCGCGGGATTTGCCCTGTGGGAAGCAGCGTGTGGTGCTTGGGGTACCCTCCACGCTACACAAGTTATGGCTCCTGAGATAACGGCCGGGTGAAGTGTGTGGACACTGCTGGCTCCAGTCCTGTGCTGGGGCTTTGGGACGTGGCCGGTGCTAGGGACACCATTGGCAATCTGGACCTGAGCTGTGGGGGAGAAGGGAGCAGGCTGGCTTCTTGCAGGCAGCAGCTTCGTGTCCACTGGGCTCAGGCCCAGATGGACCCTCGGGGAGCTGTTGTTGCCTTCCTGCTCCCCCACGCTCCCTTCCATCCTTGGAGGCCATAGCCCAAGTCCTGCCGCGGCGGAGGGGCTGGGGCTGGTTTCTCAGCAGCAGGCGTGATGGTGCTGCTCTCTATCCGCTTACGTCAATGCAGACCTTTCCACGGACTCCAGTCTGGGTTGGATCAAGCCTTGCATGATTGTGGCCCTTGTGCATTTCAAAACTGCGTTAATCTATATCTGGATCCCAATGGGGGCACTTGGGATGAGCCGAGCTCAAACAATCCTTGGCAGGAGGGACAGACTGGAGTTGGCAACGATTTTTGTCCTCCGCTCAGAGGAAGGAATGTACGCACCATTTTAATATATGACAACTTGAGGTCTGTCATCTTCAGCATATTAGAAAAGCCTCATTTTTAACAAATCCCAGAGCATTTACTAGGCATCGTGCTGCAGCTGGATCGAGGCTGCGTGCTGGTTGTGGGCAGAGGCGTGGGGCCTTCTCTCCGTCTCGTTAGGCACTGAGCAACTTCTCCCGCCATCGGGTCGGCCCCGTGGACACCAGTGGGAGACCCCCGGGCTGCTCACCTCTCGCTCTTGTCTGCCTCTATTGACGGGGGGGGGATGGAAATACTGGGGCAGGAAAAAGCAGTAGCAGTGCAGTCTGTAAAGCAAACTCCGCCGAAAGCTTTTCCTGGCTACTTAACTCTGCCTGTGTTCTCAGCAAGTTTAGCCAGGGGGTCGTTTACCAAACTCAGAGGAGACGGATCTCTCTGCAGTAAATTCTTCAGAATATGTCCCAAAGATCCTGAGAGAGATTTTACACCCTCTGGTCAGTTTGCTGTTTCCTCTAGTGAAAAGTCCAGAGGGGCGCATCTGTTAAAAATTGGCTTGTATAAAGTCCTCCTTTCTGCTTTCCCACTCTTGAGTTTCTAAAGTCTGAAAATTCAACCTTGTAATGATTTTTCAACAAGATTATTTAGGCTTGTATTGAGAAATTCTGCCAAGATAACCCAGAAATGGCGAGGAAGGGTGGAGGACAATATGTTTGGGTGGGTTTGTTTGTTTTCTTTGTTTTGTTTTTGTTTTGAAGGGGGGGGGAGAAGTTTTTAAAATACCTTTCTCTATTTTTGCCAAGCATTATTTGTATTTTTATCAATCAGCAAACCACCAAAGAGTACTTAGCAAACTGTTCCCTTCAATGACATCCCCATAAGGCGAAAGCTGAAATAATCAGCACGAGGAATAGGTGTCAGCCTTAGACAGACGACCGTGTTTCTGGGTAATCTAATGCCATTTTAATATCTTGCTTTTAATGCAGCTTAGAGAACAGTTTGATGGACAAGGCATTGATGCTCACGAGCCTCAGTTCAGTTGTTAGGGGTATGTCAGAAATTATTTTTCACAGGCAACTGTAGTTGGAGCGTCAGCTCCCATTAAGTGTATTAGGGCCTCGGAGGTTCAGTGCTAGCACACCATATTTTGTAGCCTTTGGTTTGCTTCTGTGGTGACAAAAACAGAAGGTCTTTGGTTAACTTCTGACCATTGACATATTAAATGAAGATGAGCATTTGAGCAACATCAGTGATTTCAATTGACTCATCAATTGCCATTGCATAGCAGTCCTCATGTTTCACTTTGGTAACAAGCTGATCTGCTACATCTGATGCCAGCAATTCAGTCCTTCAAACAAATGACATGTTTGATAAAGAAATCTTTTAAAATTCATTATGCACTTTGGCTTTTGTCTTTCCTTTTAATACAGCATCTGTTGCAGCCGGGATACATTCCTTGATCGTTTCAGAGTCTGCAATTATTTTTATGCCTGCCCAGTGTCCCGGAGATGTGAAACGAAGCTGCCATGCTATGCTGCTGAGCCCTGAAACTCTACAGACATTCAATTTAATCTCTTGGAACAGACTGCATTAAAGTAGTTTCATCAGTGCACATTCGTGATAAAAAGACGACATGAAGAAAGACAGTGAACTAAAAGGCCCTGCTTTTTTTTTTCTGGGAAGAGAATAGGATATCTGTCCCTTCATTTGCTTCATGGATTCCTCGCACAGCCATTTAAATTCAGCAGAAAGCTCCAAATGTCTAAACTTTATCCTGAGCATTTTTTCAGTGCTGGAAAGGAACAGAGTTAAGTGTCCCAGGGGGAGTTTTATAGAAAATGCTATGTGCAATGTTAATGAGTTGGGATGGGGTCATAAGTTTTTCCATGTAGAGCCAGTACAGAAACAAATACAGGGCTCGAGGAGAAATGATCTGCAAGGAGCCACTGATCTGTGGCTCAGGGTGATCCTGTACTGCTGTAGCCCCTCCAAAGACCAGCAGAAAGATCACAGAGACTTTAGCCCCAAGGGTCCCCACATGCCTCTGTCCCACTCCGTGCCGAGGCTCCGGTGCTGGAAGAAATGACAAACTTCTTGGGTGCCACAGGAGATTGCATCAGCGTTACTGATCCTCACTTGACTCGTTACTGAAAATGCATCAAGCAGCTATTTGGGTCAGACTGCTAAATGTGTAGACACGGGGTGTCAGGAAGCCTTTTTGTCAACGTGGTACCGTTTAGTATATTTGTCCTCAAGTTCAAAGCAATCCTGGCCTCAGACTTGTGATATTTTCTGCCCTTTCCCCTTTCTGTTGGCTCAGACTTCTTCCCTTTGAGGTCAACATCAAAATAAAGATGTATGTTTCCTCAGCCTGACCATGGCTCTGACTCTTTAGATCAGCAATCCTATAGTCCATATGTCTTCCCATCTGTCAACTGGCATTTGAAGCCAGCTTGCTCCTCTATTCTTTCAGACAAGTGTGAGAATCAGGAGTTTCTTTAATGACGGTTTCAGGCCTTAAAGCATTTGCTAAGATACTACCTATTAAGATCCCTTGATGGCACCTTGAATAGAGATCAAAAGCAACTGGGTTCACTCCACAAATCTAATTCAGCCAGTCAGTTTAGGGCATTGAGAGAGGGGTGGGGAGGGCTCAGGAGGGCACCGCACTCCCGCAGTTAGGAGACAGGCCTGGGAAGTCTGAGCCCTGGCTTCAGGGAGTGACATAACTCGGCAAACAAGAGCACTGCTAAATCCCTCCAGCGCTGGCTGTGCTCAAACTACCCAGGCTCCTCGTGATTGAAAAGCAGACCTGTGCAAAGTGGGTTGCTGGCTGTGCTTGTGCCATGCTACGGTGACAGCCTTTAGGGTCTTGAGCTGTGCCTCCTTCAGACGAGTGCTTTTTGGTGCTGCGTTTGTAACTGTGTCTCGCCTCCTTGGCCTGGGAGATTATTCAGAATCTTTTTGCAATGCAAGATTGTAAACAAAAACCGTAAGAGTACAAAATACTTTTCTCAGTAATAATTATTACCAGGCAATAATTAGTCTCTTGTACTTTGGAGAGCTGCTAATAATGGGAATCTGTGTCCTGCTTCACCACTGGGACTGCATGAAAGGCAGTGTGTAGAGACGCTGCCTGCGTGGCATTATCACAGCTAAACGGTCCCTCTTTATGAGGGCACTATTTGACTTTCAACCTTCCCTGTTTTTAGTGCTTGTCAGGAGATGCTGCAAAGCCCTTGGAATAGTTGGGGAAGCGTTTGCTCTGGTGGTGCGTTTCCTCAAGTGACTGTTACAGAAGAATCAGTGGGAAGTTGTGGCTGTTAATTGAAACTCAAGGCCTGTTGGCTGTGGGAGCTGGAAAGTGCAGGGTGCCCACCGTGGGAAGAGTGGTGGAGGGCATTCCCCAGGGAGCCTCCACGGCCAGTGCTAACAAACACTGCTGTTTGTTTATGGGACCCAAATGTTTGAGAAGAGCTGAAAAGCCCCAGGACGTGGCTGAGTGCTGGGGGTTGCTGTCACACTACTGACCGTCTAGTAGAACTTGACTCACTGGAGTCAAGGACACCATATGTCCTTAAATTTGTGGTGAAACCTGTTCAAGTGTGAACATGAACCTGAAATCCAGATGCAGAATGTTTTTTTGGCCTCAGTGTCTTTTAACTTCAGTCATAATGTCACTTCTGCTTCCTGAGCTGCCCTGGTTGCCTGCTCGGGAGCCTCACTGCTTTTGAATCAGGTGGTTAGCCAAAATTTGGGGCATGCGGATTGTCTGCTTCTAAGAGGGGAAACAGAAATTACTTTGATGCAATTCTATGGCTTCACCAAGAAGATGTACCAGCTCCTGGGCACTGCAGTAAGCAAAACATCAAGAGTCAGTTTTTGTTCCCACTCTAAGCCTCTTCCAGCCAGCCCCCACTGAAAAGCAATCTCCATCTGAGATTGTCACTGGGCTTATTTAAATGGGTTTTGCTTTCTGCTCTTATTTTGTGCCTCTACTTTTGGTCACCCACTGTTGTTTTCTTTTACAACCTCCGCTCAGTCTATTTTGTCTCTCTTTTACATGATGATCCTCAGCCAAGTTTGTCTTCATCACAGTCATTTTTAGTGTGAATCCATATCTGCCTTTTTAGGGGGTAGTGGCAATGGTGACGTATACTTGTGGTTGAAGCAGAAGCCTCTATTGAGTTGGACAAAATAGGATGAATGCTGCATAAAAGCCTTCAGAGAGCTGTGAAATCTCCATCCTCTCTTCCTTGTTCTCCTGGGAACACTTGCACAAAGAGTATTTTTAATGTGAAGCAAAAAGGATTCTGACGAATCCTCATTAACATTTTGTTTCTGCGAAGATACATACATGATTATCAGAAGGCTGCAAGGGACATGTATTCAGTAAAGCTCTTAGATGTATGCTTAGTTTTATGTATATGCTTAAATCTCCCTGATGGCCCCTGCTTTGCTGAATAGACATAGTAACCAAGACAAAACCAGGTATTTGGTGGAGCTTATTTGTACAGCTCAGGTATGATGCAGTGTGCTGTGATATAGGTCTCCAAGCTCACTACATAATATTGCTCTGTGAACAGTGAATCTTCTCATATCATTGTTACAATGGATTGGCTGAAATACACACCCACAAATCTTGTATAATTATTGTGAGCGACAAACCGTAAGAGCAGGATTTAACTAGAGAGGTTGCAAAGGGAAACTACATCAGGAGACATCAAACACTGTAGCTTATTTTCATCATGTGATGTTTTAGTGTGAGCCCAGGCGGGAATCTTCAGACAAAGGAATCACTTCCCTGTTGCTACTTTGGAAGCTCCAGTCCCATGAATGCAGATATGGACTTCAGTCTTTGTTAGGTGCTGGCTGTATCCCTCAGGGCATATGGAGCAGCCCTGTTTCCCGCTGCCTGTTCTGAGCTGCTTAAACACAGGACAGCCTTGATCAGGAAGAATTGTCCTAGCATGGTGCTGAGTCTCAGCTCGTAGTCTTGTTTGAGAGGCAGGAGAAAGTGTGTCTGTCCGTGCCACTTCCTGCAGACATAGCGCTGACATGTTCATCTCTTGCTCTGAATGCCCTGTGGAAGGTGGAGCACCGGGCTTGCTTGGCTGTGTCATAAGATACTGCCCTAAATTCATTTAGAAGTAAAGGTTTCCCATTTGTGCAAAAGAAGAACATGTTTTGAGGGATGTATTACACAGTGAAGGCGACCAGACGTGACAGAAGGGTTTCCAGGCTTTGCTGGAGTTCTCGGATCCTGTCACAGGGGGAACCATACACTCATTTTTCATGAGGTCCCCATTCTTCCAATGGTTGTAATCCACTTCTGTGCTGCTCTTTCCATAGGAAACCTTGGATTCCTTTTAGCAGCTGTCTGGGTGGAATGACGAAGTCTAGCATTTGGAAACAACAGCAGCAACAACAACAACAACAAGAAAAGGTTGTATCATCCTAGCAATTTCTGTTGTGACTACCCAGTGTTCTGAAGATGACTGTTTCGTATGGCTGACTGTCATTTTGACTCGCTTGAAGCACACTGAAACTTCAACACAATGTCACCAGGGACTGGAGTTTCTGTCACTGGGCAATGGATGGTTTGATAAGAAGGTCATTAATGTAATAACTCTAAATATTGCTGGAGCCTTAGGGTGTGATCCGGTGTGGACTTAGAAGCCCAGGTGTCTCTCCTGGGCAGGGGAAGCTCGAGCTTCTGGTCCTTAATGGCAGGATTTTTCATTTTACATAGGAGAGTTGAGAAGCAGAGGCTTATCTCAAGGATGACTACAATGTGGAGGTGCTGCAACCAAACAAGTTCATCAGGGTCATGGTTTGGCACTGGTTCTGCACTCCAGGACAGGAGGGCAACAGGCTCAGTCTCCCACTGCTTGGACACAATACTAATTCAAGCAGGCCTTTTGTCCCTGAGGGGCAGGGGGAGCAACTTCAGATTATGACAGCTACTTCAGAATTGTCACTAAAATCACTCACCCAAGTGCTGACTTCCTTGACAAATGGACCAAAAGCATCCTGGTTTAAGCTCAGGAGAGCCAAGGGAGTTAAACCACTGTTTTTTATCTCACTGTTCCTTTTGGCCATACTGCTACAACAGGTTACTTAGCATGTATAGGTAATCTGAGGTATTTTTTTTCTACTTGATGGAAAGATAGCTGTGTAATTAATGGACTGGGTAATTTGTTCTAACAATAGGCCATATTGTGACATTGCTTGCTAAACAGAATTCTTCCTTAGTGGGAAAAAAAAAAAATTGCATTTAAGTCTGTTAGCATAGTAGAGCTCAGTATTTCTAAGAAAGCTGCCTTTGACCTTTGGTGAAGCCTAGAGATGGTAGCACCTGTTGTCAGTGAAGCAAATGAAGATGGTGTATCGCTTCTATTTATACGACAGACACCGAGCATTGTAAACATGCTGCTTCTTGCACTAGCACATCCGCAAAGTACACAGAGCTAGGCTCAAAAATATGGAAATCCAAATGGTTAAAATCATGCCCATCGTTTGACATAAGTACTGTTCTTCAGCACGTAAGTAATGGGAATGTTACGTCGTTGCACAACTATTTAGAGCTTCATTTACCTTCATCTTCTTTTCATTATTTGCAGGAGATCTTGTTCTCTGACAGTGTCCTGAAAAGCACAAACGATATTATTCTTATCTCTGCTGCTGATATTTGCTGTTGATAAATAGACTCAGTTATGTGGGAACAAATGTTTGTTTCATAATCCTCCTGCAACTGCAGACTTCATTGTATAGGACGAGTACAGAGATTAGTTCTCCTATTTGCCAAAAGCTTGTTTCTCAGTATATACTACTCACATGCAACTGTATAATAATGTTAACCTGAACCTGGGATGAAATGTTTGTGGTTTTTTTTGTTCTTTCACTTCTTGGGTAATATATAAGTATTAATTATGGATACACTCACTCTCGCTTTTCAACTTGGCTAGGATTGACATTTTTCCCCCCACGCTGTAGTGTCCAAAGTATTTCTTCTTTGTGGAGGTGAGATTGTTTTGTGCTGCAGTGAATTGGTCTTTACTTTGCCTCTTTTAATTTTTAAAACTATTTTCTGAGCACGTGGCTAAAGTCCTTTTTTCCAAAAAGGGATTTCTTTTTATCATAAAATGCTGTTATCCCACATCTCAAGAGTTAAAGTTTTATCATAGGCAGATTCTATTTTCAGATAGCCTCGTGTGGAGACTATGTTTTCAAAAGCATTAACTCAAACCACACGAATACACAACTGTTTTAAAATATGAGAAATCACACATGCTTTTTATTATAATGCACATAAAACTGAAGTATAATACAGTAGGCTTTGGCAATAAAACAGAGTAGTCAATATATAAATTTTATGCCTAGTTCTTTAGATTAATGAACCACTTTTCTTGATGAATTGAGCATGAATGAGTAAAAACACAATGATCTGATTAGATACTAAATCAATGGTTTTCTGGCAATTCAAAAATTGCATGCCTAGCTCAGAGTTCCTTTTCTTTTTTCCTGGGACAACTTGATAACCTTCTTCTACTAGCCAAACCACTAAATAGGCATTGTCAATCTCTTCAAGTTCACTATTGTTCTCAGAAAATCACTTCCTTAAGAAATACCCATATGTTGAGGGTCTCAGTTTTACTTTGTGGGAAACAAAATTATGGGTCAAATTCATTTACTCTGTAACTCCGTTGAAGTTGGATTCAGCTGGCACAAATATCTCCGAATGGTGTTATAACAGGGGTGAGGCTGACTTCACCTTCTCTCTGCTGGCAGGAGAAAGGAGGAGAGTTTCTGTAGTCAATAGGAACAGTTGCAGGTGGGGGAGATTGCTCAGGGCTGAGATTTCAAGTTGAGCCACTTCATATGTTTGGAAGCACAGATTTGCATTTAGGAATATAAATGAGGGCAATGATTCTCCAAATGAAGTGAACTTCTTCTGTAGACAGGGCCCCATATGTGTTTATGGCAGGGAAAGACCTTTTTCATCTTAGAGGCATTGGGAAATAAAAATATAGGTGGGGAGCTGTCATAAACTAGACAAACCTCCAGTGACTGAAGGAGAAGGAGTTAATCAGCCCCTTGGTACCAACTAAAGGAAGGGCCTGTGCAGCAGGTAGTGATTTGTAGGAGAGTAGAGGTAAGCCAGCTGGGAGGAATGAACTGGTTGCTTTGGGGTGGGGGCTATATAAAAGACTGCCCCTAGAAAGGCAGCTTTGCTTCTCGGGGTCTTTGGTTGTAAGGAGTCATGTCTCAGGTTGTTGTTACAGGCTTGGCTGAGGCAAGTTATCCTTTGTAGTCCTGGTGGTGTTTTCAAAAGGGCTGAGATACTGCCTTGTGGTAAAGGGCTCCCTGTTTTAAGGTGAGAGTGAGGTTGTGGTCCTCAGGGTCTGTGGCATCCCCTTTTGGTGCTGGGGTTCCCAACTGAGAAGGCAGACTGGTCACCTCGGGTGATGGAGCCATGCAAATGGAGCTATGCCAGGAGCTGCCTGAGATAAAATCTCTCATGGGAAAAAATGCTGGGCCTAATTCTCTGTTCTACCACAGCCTTCTGTAGTTGCTGGTCCAGTGGGAGAGTGATGTGAAATGAATGATTCCCAGAGGGGTAGAGAACCAGCAGCATCCGGTGTCCAGAGGGAAGCTCTGGTGGGAGGTACATCCACACAATGCGTGAGTGCTGTGGGGAAGGGGAATATCAGCCTCTAGGGCTGCAAGAGGTAAATCTGACAAAGATGTTGACCCCTCCAAGGTAGAAAGAACGGCTGTTGTAGAGGTGGCTGAAAAATACAGAGTATTTTGTAGTTCTTTTGCCTGGGCTGTGGGAGAGTCACATTCTGGTTGGGGCTGGCAGAAAGGGCAGGGTAAACAGGGCAGCCCAGAGTTTTTTAGTGCTGCAGCTGTGTCCTGGCTCACATCAGAGGGGTCTGAAACGGAGGGAGAGAGATAAAACAAGTGGTGGAATTGAAGAAGGTGGCAGCACTGACACAGTGGTGAACTGGTGTGTGTGAGCTGCAGGCATGACTCAGATGGACTGGAAGAAAAGAAAGGAGATATAGTGTGCAAAAGAAAATGAATAAATAAATAAATTTTAAAAAGCTCAGTCGGAGAGGTCAGCTCTCGCAATGAGCCTGCCAGGGATGGGGGTTCTGCTCCGGGATCCTTTACATCCAGAATCCTCCATGGCATTCACAGACCTCTGTCTGGTCCCTTTTCTTCCTCACTAGTGTCTTCCCCCTCCCCCTCCTCCTTTGTCAGGCAACTCGTTAACACTTATTAGCAAGCATCTTCAAAAGGCCAGGAGGGGGGAAAGGATGGGAGGGGAGCTGAGATGGCTAAAGGAAATGATTAGGAGATTCCTTTTCCTTTCTGCCTATTCAAGCTTTAATGACCAGCCCTTGCTCTGTCTGTGCCCTGCATTGTTATCCAGCCCTACCCCAGGATCGCAGCACCCCTGCTACCCCCGGCACTGATCCGCTCTGACATCTGGGGCACTGCGAGTGCCCAGAGCATCTAACCTTTCTCATGCTGGGGGAGCTCACTGGGTCTTAGTCTTCCAGCTGCATGTGGCATTAGTGCCAGTGCTGTGCCAGCACTGGTTTAGTCTCCTGCTGGTTCGCTCCTCCGAGTATACCTTCTTAATCAATGTCATCAGTGCTGGGCTGCCTCACTTGGTCTGCCCTTGTGTGATCCTGCCTAGAGACTGATCTCTATTTATGTCTAAACATGGCTTGTAAATCCTGGGTATCCAGCGTCAAGGACCAAGAATCTGCTAGGCAGCAAATGGGCTGGTTGAGTGACCAGGATTGTGCTCGCTTGAGGTGGAGGAAGGAGAGTTTGATAAAGGTGACAGAATTTGGCCCATAGCTTTCTATATCTGCCTTGTAATTCCAGTTGGAATGTGTGTTCTATGGTTTCTACTTGAGCTAGTTGTCTAGACCTGAGCCTTAATCCCATCCAAGTGGATGGCAGAGCTCCCGTTGGCACTGGGAGAAGCAGGCTGGATCAGCAGAGGCTGTCTGGGCAGTTCTGTTGTGGAATGTGGGTTATATTTGTTTTGTTTTGTTTCTGTCCATCAGAACCTTCAGACTGGATTTTTTTTTCACCCTTTCCAAGCAACGGTAACAGAATTATAGATTCTCTGCTGTTTTCTATGCATTAGTGAACTCCCCAAGGAATGATTTTTCTATCAAAAGACTCCTGTAACTTGGTCATGGCAACCCACTCCTCCTCCCTTCCCACCTGGCAGACTAAGGAGTGAGAAGTTTTGGGAAGTTGCTTAAGTTCTGCATCTACTGAGAACTCTGTAGGCATAAAACACCGGCAAGTGCATGTCATCTTTTCACAAAGCTCTTGCCTTTTCCTGTAGGAACCGCAGCTTGGCAGCAGGAGAGCTGGGTACCAGCCCTCCCAGCAGCACATGACAGAGCAGGCAGGTGACCTTTGCACCAAAGTTCCTGCCTTGCAGAAGGGAGAAGACTTCATGAATTTCCTGCCCTCCTGAATGCTCTTTAACCTGGGGGTACGTCTGTAGTTGTATGTGCAGGGCAAAGCATTGATCCCACGGATGGGTGCTCAGTCAGAGCCTTGAAATGTGTTTTGAATATCTATGTGTGTGTTTTCAGCTAGAGCTAATAGGTCTAGGACACTTCCAGAAGTCACATCTCCCTCTGAAAGGCACCACTGCATCTGCTTTGTGCCTTGCTACAGACCTGTTATCTGTTGGGCTTCTTTGGGATCTCCTTCTCCTGAATTACTCATGTGGACGTGTATTTACAAATGACTCTGTGGCGTCCTGCTAGTAACCTGGAAAGAGGTTTTGACAGGGCTTGGTTGTACAGAGAATAGATGGGATTCTTTAATACATTATTAATTTATATTAATATAAAGTAATTTGCTCCACAAGTTGATGCTCTGAGGGCTCTGGCTCACTCCCTTGGGATGTCAATTCTCTGCAGCAGTGAGTCTGTGTGGAGAGAAATAGAGGCTTGCTAAAATCAGGGGAAGTTTTACTACTGAACCCAAGCTCTTGTGGATTAGCCCAGGTAGTTCCATGACTTTTGTGTCAGTATTAGAGATGAGTACAACTTCGAAATGAAAGCAGGGGAAAATAATGGAGTGATTTAGCTTGTTCTGTCATTTAGCTTGTAGAACAAACCTTGGATAATGTAGAGGAAAATCAGAGTGAAGAGGCATTGGTGGCTGGCTGGAGTACCCCTGCTCGTACAGAGCCCACTCCGAGAGCTGGGCACCTTTCTTCTCACCAGTTCATACCAGATTCCTTCTTTCAACCACTTGGTATTACAGTCTGCTGAAAGTGTGAGAGAATCTCCTCCATGTCAATAGCTGAGGTTTTAATTTTGAAAAAGAAGGGGGCAAAATGGATTTTGAGATGAATACTGGAAAATTGGAACTATGCATGGAAAAAAAAAAACCCAGCAGAGGAGAACTGGTGAGATGGAAAAAATAGACAAGGTTTTTTTTAGTGTTTTGCAGAGTTTGTTCTTTATCAACTACTTATTCCATGCAGCATTTTGGAAAGTATTTGGCAAATGTATAATAGCAATCTGTAGGATACTTTGTAGTCAGATGCCATAAGCTAAATCAACTTGACTGCCTTTACAGAAATAGTTGCTAAAAAACATACACTGATTTCTGTATCAGTTTAAAAGTTGTTTGGGGAAACAGTTATAGCTGTAGAATACAAGAAATATTTAGGACACAGTGCAAAAGTTTTATAGCTTCTTAGTATGAAAAGAGGGGTAAATTTCAGTAACACACTTTCCTAACACAGCTTTTTTAGCTCTATAAAATGGTAATGGTGTTAAAGTCCCCTCTTGGGAAATAATGTCACGTATCTTGCCACTGAGAGGTAGTACTTGAGTATGTTATGTAATGCTGGTGGAGTTAACCAGTTGTTAATCAGTTGTTCATTTGTAGCTGAAACTGAAGATAATTGGCTGATAATTTTGACTTGCAGGCAGTTTTGTGGTGAACTCGGTGCCTGAAGAGATCTGTAAGGAATTATTTTATTGCTGTGGTAAAAAGAGGTTAACTCATATTCAACTGTCATCTACTGGCAGGTGACCAACTGGTTGGT
The DNA here is from genome assembly GCA_025345505.1 of Todiramphus chloris collaris. Taxonomy (NCBI): domain Eukaryota; kingdom Metazoa; phylum Chordata; class Aves; order Coraciiformes; family Alcedinidae; genus Todiramphus; species Todiramphus chloris. Next base: position 7,588,216 of record JANVCC010000049.1, on the reverse strand, counting down.
CCTGAGGTGCTTGTGTGGGGCCTGAGCAAGCAGCACTGGTTGGTGCTGGGCACTGATGGCTCCTGTCTGGCTTCCTCAGCCCCGATGCTGTTGGCATTAATGGATGGTTCTCTGCTGAGCTGAAGCCTCTGGGGAAGCATCTGTAGCAGCTTTTGTAGGACCTGGTCTCCCAGTACAAACTTCTGCTGGTTCATCACAGTCATGTCTTCTGCTGTTTGTGGTGGAGGCATCTGATGGTTCCCTGTGTCTCTTCCTCCTCAAAGCATGAACTCCACGTAGCGACTGGTAGCGGTACTGACTAGCTTGTTGTCTTCCTGTAAATGACAGTTTTCCCCCAGTGGAAAAGGAAGTGTTTCGGTAATATAATCCAAACGAATGAAGGGGTTTTCTTAATTAAAGTAATAATCCGAAAGTTGTCATTGATAAGCGTGTAAACAAGCTGATTGCAGTGGGCGCATGAATAGCTCTAATGAGCACGTGTGGGTATTAAATTAACCATGGTTCACAAGCCATGCATGGCTATATGGTTATTTAGAAATAACTACTTTCCCCTTGTGCTTGACTTTGCTTGCCACCCCAAAAATCTTGTGTCTCACAACAAAAAGCAAGCTGTTTCTCTCATAAGAGGGCTTTAAAGGAAATCACTACTCTAAAGGTGGCTGGGAATGCAGCCTGTGCTGTTGGTATTTTTCCTCCCCCCTTCAGTGAAATGCAGCGTGGTGGGTAGAGCATCAGTGTTCAGCATCAGCCTTTCCTTGCTTGTGAGTTGTTGTGGGGCCCTTGGAGGAAGCACTCCACTGCTGGACATGGTGGAGTGCCCAATCTGCAAAATGGGAGAACAATGGCTCTCGCAAGGCTGTCATGCCGTTAACGAGCTCCTTGGAGGAAGGGTGCTACAGAAGTGCAAATCATCTTCTTACTTGCTGTTAATTATTGATATATTTATTCATTGCAATAAGCAGGATGGAAATAGTAGGGTGATGGTAGGCTCAGCTGGTCTGCGGGTGGAAGCATAGCAGCTGGTTGTGAGTATCCCAGGGAGGTAGCCACTGGACATGCAGCTCTGGTCTGTTGCTGCTGTTTTCAGCTTCATACCTTCAGCTTCACCTGATACCTTTCCAGGTCCAGGAACATCTCCATGATTTGATCAAAAGGGTCTTGTGTGTATGCCTTCCATCTGCTGGATGGGAAACAAAGTTTGAGTGCTACACGTATTCTGGGTGGCTTTCCTGGATTATCCTGTCTGCAACCTAAAATGGCAAAGACATAATTTCAGTGTGTAGTTTACTCTCTGGAAGCTAAAGTACAGCTTCTTCCCTGATGTAGAGGTGGTCAGAGTTTGTGTATTGCTGTGGACAGGAGGCAGTTAGATCTGATCTCTTGCTTTAGCAGCAACTCATTGTCCTTTGCTGATACAAGCCATGGGTACCAGACTGATACAGGCTATAAGTACCTCCTGCTCTATCTGTACATAGTTAATGGTTTCCGATTCCCTGGGCTGGCTTCTTGCTTAAAGCAACACTCTGTTGTTGGAAATCTTGTTTCAGTGTGGGTCCTGCTCTTCCTGAGAAGCTTGGTGCTAAACAAGTATCTTCCTTGAAAGAAAACAAAACAAAAAACCCACAAAGCAACAACTTCCTCCCTCCGCAACTCAGCTTGGTTTGGTTTTTTTAGCAGAGCAGAGAGTTCTCTGCATACATTTGAGTTAAAATAAGAACTCCTAGGTAGGATTTCTACACTGGTGTGTGATCTGTCTGGATCACTTCCTTTTCCTGACAAAGGAAAGGTGATGTTGCCCTGCTTCTTATGCAGCTCTCTCCTGGCAGCATCGTGTCTGTCCAATTTGCACAAGCCCAAGCTAGCTATAGATGTGTGCTAATCTTGTTGTCTACTGCCTGCCATTGAGGGCACCATTTGGACTTCAGGAACCACGGGGGGTTTACAGCCTTCAGGTATATTTCTGCTGCCAGGCAAACCAAGGATTGCTCCAGATTCCTGGTTTCAAGGTTCATCAGGAATTGCCATTTCATACTGCTAGAAAAGAGTCTGCAAGTACACCATATAATTAATGCCAGGAAATTCTAACTCCTGAGGCTATAGGGTTAAACAAATATATGTCCCCATTAAACTTGAATAATAAGAGGTTAACTCATTAGGAAAAGAACACTCTTGATATGCTTAATGGAGGGAGAGGGCATTATCTCTTCCAGCTCCTTGCAATCCCTTACGTTAGTTTAACTTTCCATTTTGAGTGTTAATTTTTCTTCTATAAAATACTTTACACCCCCACCTACACACCTCCTGAGTTGATCTCTTGTGTATTCTATATGGGTCTTCTTTTGGTTACTAGATTATTGACATGCTTGGCTCCTTTGGAGTCTTTAAAAATTATGTCCTGCTGTGTTGATGGTTTGTTGCATGCTTAAAAATAAAATGCAGTGCAGGACAGAGGCAAAATCTTGAAAACTGCTTATTTGAATGTCCAGTTGCAACAATTCACGTGCCTATGTCTTTCCTATTTAATCCATACATTCTTTGAAGAAAATGCATTGTTGTAGCAGGAAAGACCTGGAGATACTAAGTCACGAGCAAGTGACCTGCAACTATAATGGTTTTCATTAAAGTGATTTAATTGTAACAGTGCACCAAAAAAAAAAATTAATTAAAAGACTTTGTATTTGCAGTTCCTCAAGGCAGTTAATTTCCAACAGCTATAACAAGCCTGTAAACCTCTGCTTGGGGTCGTTCTGGACTGGGGACTTGCTGGATGTGCTCATACCTGGCTGCTCACAGTCTTCAGTGCTCACTGATACTTACTACTGTAGAGTGGGCTTTGCAGGTCAGTCAAAAGATGCCAAATTTCAGAGGAAAACAGATGAAGTATACACAAATGAATATAGCCAAAGCAAAAGCTTTGAAGCCTAATAGTTCTTTGATTGTGGCATCAGCAAACATTCCAGTGGCTGTGGCTCTGGAATGCTTTTGATGTTCCCCAAATCACAGACTCATAGTGTGGCTTGGGTTGGATCATCTAGTTTCAACTGTCCTGACACAGGCAGGGACACCTATCACTAGACTGCGTTGCTCAAAGCTTTGTCCAACCTGATCTTGAACACATCCAGTGATGGAGCATCCACAACTTCCCTGGGCGACCTGTTCCAGTGTCTCATTCATCGACCTTCATCAAGACCTTTTTCCTAGTTCTAATCTAAATCTACCCTCTTCCAGTTTGAAGCCATTACCCCTTTCCCTATCACTACAAGCTCTTGTAAAATGTCCTTCCTCAGCTTTCTCATAGGCCCCCTTCAGATACTACAGGGCTGCTATAAGGCTTCCCCAGAGTCTTCTATTCTTCAGGCTGAACAACCCCAACTCTCTCAGCCTGTCCTCACAGGAGGAGTGTTCCAGATGCTGTTGTTTTTTGAAGAGAACAGGTATTCTTGCCTGAAGTTATGCTTTTGATAAACAGATTGCTCCCTTCACTTTGGATAGTGGTAGAAATAAGTCAGCTTCAGATCCTTCATCCATTTCCTCCATCTCTTCTTCCTTGATGAGAATTGGCTGTACACTCTAGGGTGCTGTTGGCAAGTGGAAGTGTCTCTGGGAAGCAGGAGACACATTTCATGTTTGGGAGATTCTTCTGGATAATTTTTTCCATCTCCAGGAATCCTTAAGTGTTGCTGTTCTGAACAAGGTAAGTTTGGGTCCTTGGAAAGTTCTGGCACTATGAAGACAATCTTATTGCTAGTCATGCTTCTGTCAGTGATTAATCCAAGCGTTGGCTTCATATGATCCAACTAAACTATTCATTTGTACAGTTCGGTCCAATCAAGGAGAGCAGAGGGTTCCTTTGGATGGCTTTTCTAGAAATGAGACTATTTTTTTTTTTTTGTCTTTTCTGAGCTTACTCTCCTAAATGACAGAAACAGAGCTAACTAAGTTATTGACCTTTGGTAAAGTGAGCATAGAGATCATCTGATTCTGTGGCAACCAAACGGGAATTTTTTCTATGTTGTTATTTACATTCTGGCTCTTTTGTAACAAGCATCTGAATGTCTCTGGCCATGGACTCCTTAGACTTGGCAGATTAAAAAAAAAAAATCTAGAGAGAATTTGAAGTTAGAGGGTTACAGGGTAGAGTAGGGGATCCAAAGTATTCCTGACATTTGATGACCCACTTAAGAAATTAATTTACTTGTGGAGCAGCTACATGTTTGAAGCAGCTCTGGCTGGGAACAGTTCTAGCCATGGAAAAGACAAAGTGTACCCTCAGACTATGTAGTAATACTTTTCAAGGCAGAAATAATAGTAATTTATAAAGCATGCAGCTGTATAAGCTCTCAGTAGAATCAGTGATGGAACACTTTATTTTGTGGATCACCTGAGAATAGCCTGTCTTCCCAAAGCTTGCAAGCTTGTGGAGAAAAGATGCAACAAGTCTGGGAAATGCTTCCAAAGCAAGGAGGTTTCCAATAGCAAATAATAAACTGATGCTGTCAGCCAAAGATGGGAAATGGACACTTTTGGCTCCCGTGTCCTCCATGGCTCTGCCTCTTTCCTGTATGTGGGAGTCTGCATGTACATGGAACCGTATAAATAACCACGTGCCAACATATTCCATGTGGTGTAGAGGTGGCCTTAGAGAGACTGGCTTCTGTGATGTGTAGGTGCTCAGCATAAACACTTGAATGTTCTCAGAAAAGCTGAGGAACCCATCCTGTGGAATGATCCAGAGATCCAAGCTGTTCCATATGCTGCAGAAGGGTAGAGGAAATAACACCTTCAAGTAACGTATTTTCGTTGAATTTACTGTCATATGGGCAAATTAATCTCTATGTTTTTGTCAGGTGTTTCACACAAGACTTCTGTTGCAGCAGCCCAAGCATTTAGATTTTTGTCTTTATTTTTATTGGCCTGGTTTCCACTTTAACAAATTCACAGCTTGTGAGCTATTGCTGGAAGATTCAAATGTGCAAAACATTAAGGAAGGACTAAGCACAGTCGTCTTCTTAATTTGTGCCCTGTCTTCACTACTAATAGTGTGTAACATCTGACTACAGTACTGCCTAGAGCACCAGCTCTCGTAAGCCCCGTTGTGGTGGGTGCCATATGGGTGGGAGGGGGAATTCCTGCCTTCTGGGGTCTTAACTGGGAACTAAATGAGACAGGAGCTGGGGGAAAATGCCACCGTGGGGAAAGAGAGGAAGTGACTTGGTCACACAGCAGATCAGTGGCAGAACAGGGAATGGAATTAGTTCTCTGTTGGGATACTCAGTCACATCTAAACTCATTTTTTCATGGTGCCTTGAGGTAGAATATGTGACTTCTTACAGTACCTCTTTGCCCCATTTTATTACAAGCCCAGGGATGAATTAGCTGCTACCTGCTAATTAATGAATGCAGACAAGGACAAATCCTGCTCAGACTCACCTCAGCTTGCCTGGGGTAAGCTTAATGCTGACCATGACTTTTCCTCGTTTCTACTGACCAGTTAGATGCTGTGCCAATCTTGATTAACTTGGTAGTTTTAAAAACTGAATTAAATTAATTTCATCAGAGAGACAAGCCCTCTGGCCATGCGAGTTTGCAGGGAGAGGCACAGAAAATGGGCTTGGATCACTACCTGCATTTCTCTGGAGTCACTGAAATCATGCCCATTAATTCATAATCTGAAAGTACACATACAAAGCTGACAGATATGGCAGAAGAAATCACACTACTGTGTTTCATAGAGGGCCGTGATATAGAAGCTATGCTTTAAGTGGAAATGCTGAATTCTTGGTATGAAAGAGCCTCTTCTACAGATCCAACACATCAGTAGTGATAAACAGATCTTCCAATGGATGTTGACTTAAGAAAAATAAGATGGATTAATACAGGCATTCATCTTCACTGTCAGTTTAATATCAAGATAATTTTATTTGATAGTTCAATGTAATAAACTCCTCTTTTCCTTAATACATATTTGGGAGAAGTAGGCAATATTGTAATACAGTAATTAGCCATATTTGCCTTTACTATGTGTGAATAAGATTAATATACTAGAGTGTTCAACCTAATTGATCTATTATGTGATAGGGAGTCGCAACCAGACTGCAAATTACAGTTTAACCCCCCAAAGGGCTAGACTTGTTTAGAAAATGTGCGAGTCTTTAAGAGATAAAATTAATAGAACTGACGCTGACCTAAATATTCAGTGTTATTAATTGTATCAGTGGATTGTGCTGCTTTTATGTGCAACGAGGAAGGCAGGGTGTTGAGGAAGGCAGTGTGTTTAGGAAGGAGAGGGTTTATGACAGCAGTGGGAAGGGTGGCTAACAGAAAACATGACAATTATTGCAAGCCAGGTTTCCTGGTTAAAAAAGTGATTGTCACAGGCCCTTAAAATTGCTATTCCATGTGGTTGTGATTAAACAAATCATCCGTGCAGCGCGTTTGGAACATAATGGCTCTGTGGGAAAAAAAAATGTAAATCAGGTTTTTGTATTAATGAAAACAGTTTAATACGGTTTTAATGACCCATTTTTCAGTCTTCACCAGAAAGTAATTACCAGTTAGATAGTTAGTGCTCTGGGCTTTGTTCTGGCTCTCAGAACTCCTTCAGCCAGTCACCCGGGGGAGTCCTGCCGTGCTTCGTGGGCAGCCGTGGGCTAGTGACCCAGCAGCAACGGGGACCTTCTCCGCTGCAGCTCCCTGCCCTCTGCTTTGTGGTGCAGGAGGGAGAAGTGAGTCGGTGCTTCTACGTTCCCCGTTTATTGCTGATAAGGCCAAGGATAAACCCATAATGAGAAAGAGCAGCTGCCTCTGAAAACAAAACTGGGGAGAGCTGGCTGTGCCTAGCAGCTGTTCTCTAGGAGTGGGCCAAGGATGGGCAGCTGCAAGAGAGAACATCTGGGCATGGTGGCCGGGTGGGGAGCAGTGCAGACCTGAATATGGGCAGCTTGGCTCCTGAGGGGAGGCTGCTGCCCAAAGGTGGGCAGCCAGCAGGTTCAAATAGCCATGGCTTGTTCATCTCCAGAAGAAATGAGAGGAGTGGAGATGCCAGTCACTGGGGAAACTGAGACTGGAACGCAGGATTTGTGGATTCTTGTCCACTTGCTAACCCAGTAACCTCACTGCCTGTCTCTTCTCGCGTATAGAAGCAAACATCTGGATAAATGACTGAGGTCTGCATGTTTTTAAAGCTTGGAAAGGACTACCAGGCAGTGGCTGTTTGTTCAGAATGAGGTTACTGGATTAGTTTCTGCTGCAGTGCTGCCCAGTGCTGGTGTTCTCCCTCTAAGAAGGGCACCAGAGTGGATTCAAAGCAGCCATCAAAGCAGGCGAGGCACCGATGGGCTTCTTTGCACCTTTCACTTTAGGAGTGCATAACATTGGAACCTCTTGCTGAGGAATGTGATGAGTTAATTGTCATCAGAAGTTTTAATATCAAGGCAGGATGTTTTGTTCTAGAAACCTGCTGCAGAGGCTCAGAGTGTATTTATCCTGTTGCTATTGGAGAATATATATTGCAGGATATTTATAAGCAAGATGGGGCTTGGAGAAGTCCTGTGTGCGGCCCTGGAGTGAAGACCAGGCTATTGTGATGGTCTGGCTTGGTATATGCATTCAGCACTCATCTTTATGAGCTTTCTGATGGAGACAAGGCCAATGCTACCTCATCCCTATGGCCACAAAAAGAATGAAGTTTATGTTCCAAGCCAAATCTAGAGGCTGCAGAATTTCTGATTTCTGGTCGTTGGGCTCAGTGCACTAGGTTAGTGGATTTGTGAGTGCCTCCTTGCACCAGCAGCTGCTTTGCTGTGGGTCAGCCTGGTGAGAAGTCGCAGCATGCGCTGGGGAGCACTTGTAGAAGCTGTGCAAGTTGTTACTGCAGGTGGCTGGGCAGGAGGTACCAGAGTTGGCTGTCTGGCTTGGAAATCAGATGTAATACTGGTCTCCCATAAATGCTTATGGGAAAGATACATTTGTGGCTTATTTTGACTGGGAAATACCCCAATACATATGTGAGACCAGTCAGTATAGAGGGATGAGACTGTATTCAATGTTCCTGATGATATTGAGAAGGAAAGTAGCTTGAGGGCAGTGAGTGAGAACAGAAGATTTTGAGGGAGGGAAGGATACTTCAGACTTTATTTATCCATTGTAAAGAAACATATGAAAGTAAACAGAAATCGGTTTTCTAAGAACCTCTCCCAGGTCAGCTCTAAGGGAAAAATGTGACACAGCTCAATGCCATGCACTGCAGATTTTGTCAAGAACATGAAGAAACCTATTGCTTTATTTTTATTTTTGAAGTAGAATTGGTTCACAAGGTATATCAGGGAGATGATTCAGTGCTTACAGTTGTGACATGTCAGAGTCTCGTAAGCTCAAAGACAACTGTCTTTATTGTATTTTCCTTTTCATCTTCCAAACTTTGAGCCCCTGTGTTCCTATCATTTTCCTTTCCAATGTGAAATAAGGAGCATATTCTAAACAATGGTGCTCTTTTGATACATGCCATAATAAAGGAACACTGACTTGGAGAACAGTAGATCATAGCTGTCCACAAACAAGTACAGAGAGGTGCTAATCCTTTTGGCATGGCACTGCAGCAGTTGCTTCTGCTGGCTGATGGAAAGCCAACAATTATTTTTCCTCTTCTAACATAACAGGGACAAAAAGACTTCCCTTAGCAACCAGTCTCTGACCTAATTGGTGTTGCAGCTTTTTAGGGAAGGAAGCAAAAGTCATTTTAGGAGCTATGGAAGGACATCTCTTCTTTCATAGCTCCTGCATGTTTTTGGCAAGTGAAGCAAAATGCATTTGTGGGGGGCACCAATGACAGCAGCCTGCAAAGGACTCGGGAAGGATCTATTTGCCTCTCCAACAGTGACACAGCTGCTCTGAGATCTTGCCACATGGGAAAGGTAGGAGACATCTGGGGGACCCAAGGGAGGGCTGCTGGCGGGGCTGTCCTTTGCAGAAAGGGAGGTGACAGGGCCAGGTTAGGAAGCCAGAGCCCAGGGCTTGTGGGGCCACATGTTGGGTTGTGCTTTATGGCAGCAGACAACTCTGCTGCAGCCACCTTGGGGGTAACACCGTGGGGAACTGGTTACGATGTTGAGGAAGGGCTCTGGGGACCGTCGCCTTTGCTTCTACAGACAGGTAATCGTGTGCCCTGTCTCACCCTTGGGATCTGCTGCATCGTCCCTCTTTGAAAGTGCTTTGTAATTCAGAGGTTTTTTCTGCCTCAAACAGAATGACTTTTGCTGTCCTGTTGCATCTTGAGCATGACGGCAGCTCCCTGCTGAATGCTGAGCTGTGATGGGAGACTTAAGATGTGTAACACATGCGAAGCAAAAGTTATTAAAAAGTTCTGTGGGGCTCTTTCGCATGGTTAGTAAGAATACCTGGTCAGATCCAAGCTGACTGACCATGACTGGACACCAGTACTGTCAGGTGGGGTACCCTGTGGAATCCCACAAGGAACAGAAAATTCACCAAGGGTAGAAAAAGTGCTTGTTTTGCTCCTGTGCACAGCTCAGGATGAAGCAAGGATGTGCCAACAAATGGCACTTGATGTAATATGGGGGGAATGAGGGGCTAGAGCTCAGAGGTGACACACTGAGTGCTTACAGCATGAAGAAATCCTGCCAGTGCCCAACTGGTGTGTACTGCTTAACGCTGGCTTGACCTGGGAGGCCTGTTCTGATCAGGAAAAAACAGTTAAGAGTTGTCTCCTGTGTATTTTAACTGTGAAATCATCTCCTCTCTTGTTCTCCTGAAGGGATCTCTGGGCTTTGAGAAAGATTTTGTGACTCTGTCTTATATTAGGGAGGAAAGTGCTCAAGTCAAGGGCTGTCTTTTCCTACGTGAGTGTAACAGAGTTTAGTGTTTAATGGCTCTGGTTTCTGATTGAAACCTCTCTACGCTTTATTGCACCGTGAGTAAAAAGTGATGAGATTGGCCAAAAATAAAAAAGCCCCAGGAATTTTGATTTCTCTACCAGACTGAGCTGTGTAGAGTTCCCCATCCCTTGAAGGGAGTGGGAGTATTGCCACAGCCAGTGGGGTGGCTGACCGTGAAGCACATGGTGAGCCTTTGCAGAACAAGGGTTTAACTCCTCCAGGACCTGCTATCACTGTGCTGGGAACTGAACAGACCCCCCCTCTAACCAGCCCAATGTTCCAGCCACGCTAAACCAAACGTGGCACTACTTTCCCAGGCTCAGCTGCTCCTGCTGGCAGTGCTATGCCCGTGTCCCCCTGATACGCACTTGCCCACTCTCTTGGGACTACCGGATTTTGTCAAAGGAACCTAAAATGAACGTGCCAAAGCCTGTGGGTAGTTGGCAGATATTGTTATGTGTAAGCTCCTAGTCTGAAAACCTTCCTGGACTTTTTCATTCCTTTCTCCTTCCAATCACAGTGATGCTTTCTTCTCAGGAGGCTGCATTCATCCTTTTATTTGCCCCATTAAATGCTGTTCTGTGATTCTCTGACATCTGTCTCTCTGTCAGGCCGCTTCTGTCTGTGTCTGTCTTTGGTGGCCAGATGGTTGGGAGCAGCTCTCTATTGGAAGACACTTGGTTGACACCAAAAAGCAGGGATTTTAGTTTTTGGCTGGACAATACTTGATTTATCTTTTTCCTGTCACTGTGACTTTCTCTTTATAAGTATGTCTTCTTTCTTCAAAAATGAATGTTGGGGAGGGTCAGGCTCTGAGTGAGATTCCAGTGCTGTGACTTCATGGGACTGCTGAAGATTCCTGAGCCCAGCACTGGGTTGTTTGGCTCCTGGAGTCCTTTGGTGTGCCCCAGACTCCGGGCCATGCTTATGTAGCTCAGTAGTCCTGCCTGTGCCAGGTCTGTGCTCTCTTGGCTGTGGTGTGGGAAAAGTGGGAAGGAGCGAGTTCCTTTGGGCGGTGATGTGCAGAGCTTGAGGGGAAGGGGTAAGATCACAGGGGTGTCTGTTCTTAATAATTTTTTTTCAGATTGGCTTTCTGGATCTGGGAGATGGTCTGAGGAGGTGGAGATCTCCTGAAAGCAAAGCCCTGTGTCTTCCCAAGGAGGCCTACTCGGGTGCTGTCTTAGAGGAGCTCAGGGAGTTTCAGAGCAGCTGTGTGGGAGGAGGAGAGGGATTTGTGGTTGAGCTTCTGGGAATTAAAAAAGTGTTGAAATCTTGCCAGCCAAAAATGAGATCCTTGTATGACTAGGGTGAAATTCTCCACTGAAGTCAGTGGCAGTTTTGTTCTGGACTTTAGCAGCATCAAGATTTTATCCCAGCTGTGTGTGGGGAAAAGCTGGAGTTATATCCACTGTGGCAGTGTTTGCTACTGAAGCTCTACAGTGTGAACACCTTTGTGTCACTCAAGTGTCACAGTAGCAGAACCAGAGCACTCACACTTGTGTGCATGTTCAGATAACACAGGAAAATCCTGTGGGGATGTCTGTAAGGTTAAACTCCTCATGCTCCTTTTCTTAGTCAGGAGACAATGTGCTCCAGCATGGACCATTCCCTGACTTCAAACATGGCTTTTCCTCTGGAGGGAAGAATCTGTTTTATCTCTCCATGATTTTGTAACCTGCTTGATCTGTTGGTGCAGTGAACAGTGTTAAAAATACTTCTTGCCCATACAGGGAAATCAAATCACAATTAATAGGAAAGAACTAAAAAAATCATTAACGAGTTCTATTAGAATACCAAGCACTTGCAGAAATTTCTGTATGTGGTCAATACATGAATACATACCAAAAAAAGGGATTAATTAATTGCCCCTTTTTTTTCTGTAAAGCATAATTTTTAATTGGGTATTTTAGTCAGGAGATGGTGCTGTAAATATGTCCAGTTGTCTTTTACACTTCTCTAGGCATCCCTAGTGCTGTGGTATTGAGCTCTGAAAGCAGACTGGCCTGAAGATCTGTTCTGCTCTGAGATCTTCCCCATGTAGCTCTGAGAAGAGGAATGAATTACATGGTTGAGGAGCTGTCAGGCAGTTTTTATATTTCAGACATGGTCTCCTGGTGATTTGCTATCACCTGATCTTCCCTAGCAATGAGGATTTGTCCTATGGTGTGCTCTCCCCAACCGCCAAAGGCTGTGCTATTGGGGCAAAACCCAGGCAACTGGTATCAAGCCTGAAGCACCAAGCTGTTGTACCATCTGAAACGGAGTCATAGCAAAGCTCCTTTTAGTAATGTGAATTCCTGCTGACCTTAGCAGTAATATTTTATGTCTTGCATGCTTGAGGTAGCTTGCATAAGTACCCAGTAGGGAAAGCTGGCTGTAGACATGTCTTTGCAAGGCTTTTTGTCTCTAATCTGAGACCCAAATACAGAATCTAATAGGATCTGGTGTGTCCACTAATAACTCCTGGAGGATTGCTAGAGAGATAAGAAACCATAAATGGGCTGCTCTTAATTGTCTCTAATTTGTATAGTCTTCACTTAATAGATGTCTTTTTGTGTGTGCTTAACAGTAGGAAAAAAAAAAATTTAAAATTATGCAATTTAAATGCCTGGAGAGAAAAATAAGCTCCAAAAGAAACTGCAGCTAAATGGCAATGCATATGTGACAGTAGATAAAATACATATGCTAATAGACCACTGCCAGGCCGTGTAGTATTTCTGCTTTGTAATACCAACAAATAGATAATGGCTTTGAGGTACAGCTCTTCTGTGTTTTCAGGTTGCTAAAGCTGAGCATGGTCAAGCTCTGACTCCTGCTGTCTCACCATGCAGCGCTAACTGGGTTAGCCACATTGGTGTAGTGTTGTATCTGGCAGCCTAATGACTGGGCAACCTGTCCTGGCTTAGCTGCCCAGTGAGCTTCCAGTGTGAGTGCTTCTTGTGTGGTGTGGTATAGGGACTGAACATAGTCACAGAATTATCAGGGTTGGAAGGGAACTTAAAGATCATCCAGTTCCAACCCCCCTGCCATGGGTAGGGACACCTCCCACTAGAGCAGGGTGCTCAGAGCCCCATCCAGCCTGGGCTTAAAAACTTACACAGATGGGGCTTCCACCACCTCTCTGGGCAACCTGTTCCAGGGTCTCACCACCCTCATGGGGAAGAAATTCTTCCTAATGTCTAACCTGAATCGACCTCTCTCTAGTTTTAATCCATTCCCTCCAGTCCTATCACTGCCCCACAGCCTAAAAAGTCCCTCCCCAGCTTTCTTGTAGCCCCCTTCAGATACTGGAAGGCCACAATAAGGTCTCCCCAGAGTCTTCTCTTTTCCAGACTGAACAACCCCAACTCTCTCAGTCTGTCCTCGTAGGAGAGGTGCTCCAGCCCTCTGATCATCCTTGTGGCTCTTCTCTGGAGCATGATTGCTCTTATTTCATGTTGGCTTGGGACACCAAGGCCATAGGGATCTGCCCCCTGACAGCAGTGCTGGAGCTCAGAATTCAGGGGCATGTTTAAAAGCATTGCTGCCTGGGCTCTGCCTTCTGGTAGAAGGGATCGTTTTGCTTAATAGTGCTGGTGGCACCTTTTTGCAAATAAAGAGTTAATGACTAGAGTGGAAAACACTTGAAATTCTTTTTGATAACTTCAAAAATGTTTTCAGTAGCAGCTGAGTTGTCAGAAAATATTTACATAAGTGCATCTGTGAACCTCGCTACAATATCTTAAGATCTGCGGTAGCTTTGTCACTTCCTTACAAATAGCTCTGAGCGATCTATTATGTAAAAAGGTTCAGTTTAATTTACAGGAAGCCTTACATTTTTCTCCAAGTACTATTCTTAGTTTATCTGGTTTAAAAAAAACCTACTGTGGCTTCTCTTAATGCTTCTCTACAGAAGTCTGAATGATTTGTAGGGAAACGTCATACCTTTTTATGAGGCTGCCTGACTTGGGGAGGGAGAAGCGAGCAATCCTTGTGTAGGTGAGCTGTTATCAAAGCCTTCCTTGGCACTCCTGGCCCAACACTGAGGTGATGCTGGCAGCTGGTTAACTCAAAACTTCTCCCATTGATGAACTCTGAGGTGATACCAGCAGCAGCAGTGCCAGAGGAGCAGTAGGTGGGTGGAAGCCTTTGGGGCTGGTGCTGGCTGCTCCCACACTTCAGGCAACAAGCTGGCAAATTCCTGCTCACTTCAGCGCAGCTTTTGCAGGTTTAGTTTATTCAAAAAAAGCTCTAGGTATTTGTGCAGTGACTTTTGAAACAAGGAATAGGCAGCATCTTTGTTCAAAGGCCCGCTGCTCATGCCGGCTTAATGCTGTTTTCTAACACTGCTGTTCCTGCTTGAAGCCTCTGTGTGTTTTGATTCTGAAACAAATGGCTGACGTTAATGTAAATTGGCTATTTACATTAGCTAAGCTGACTTTTAAGCTCTCCCTTGCTCTTTTAACTTGAAAGATAAAGCTCTCCCTTGGTTGAACTTGTCCAAAGCAACAAAATTGCCTTAAACTCAAACCTTATATTGTTCTGAATGCCAGTTGTTGGGGTTTTTTTTTTTTTTTATAGACCCAAACGGTTCGATATCTTTAATTGCGTTATGTAAATTTGACCTACCCAAGTTGCAAAGCATCCCTGAACAACTAGGGGCTTGTTGGCATATGTCCTTAATCAGCTGAAAACAATCGGGGACACTTCCTGAGGTTGCTTTGTTCTTCTCGGCTGTAATGTGTATTGTGTGTGGTCACGTTCTCTAAGTGTCTGAAGACTTGCTCACACTGTGGGAATTTCTTCTCTATCTGTGTTGCTGATGTAACCAGCTATTCAGACATATTTCTCCCTGAAGTGTAAAGCTACAGACAATTATAATAACGGGACCAATTATTTTTTCCTAGTGTAGTGTCCCAGATCTGACTTTTCCTGAGAGAATATAATATTTCTCTCATTTTATTTTTCCCTCCCAAACACTAGATGATACATTACCAAGGAAAAGATTGAGAGAGATGAGTGAGCTTTCTCTCAAACTTAGTAATGAACGAATTACATATTGCTATCCAGATAATAACTAAAGTAACAAAGCAATGAAGGCAGACTTCGAGCTGGTGCAGCATTCCCTGGAGAAAGGGAACATATTGTCAGAAATGTCTGTTAATTTTCATATGTAGTTTCACATGGGGAAACTGATACTGGATAGAAGTTTGCATAGGAAGAGTGTAATTTCCAGAACTACTTGCTGGAGTTACTTGAAATTTCTCAGAAAAATATTTGCTAGTCCTGGAAGCCACTTAACAAGAAAATGTTCTATTCTTTAAGGAGAAGTAAACAAACATACTAGAGTTGGGGTTGTTTTTTGTGGTTTGTTTTGTTTTGGGTTGGATTTTGTTGTTGTTGTTTGTGTGTTTTTTCTTTGTTTGGATTTTTTGTGTGTGGTGGTTTTGTGTTTTGGGTTTTTTTTTGTTTGGTTGCTTTTTAATTTTTTTTTAATTACTAATAAAAGGGCCTGTCCAAAGAAAAACTCTGCAAACTTAATTTTCTTGAGGTAGTGTTTGAAAATATTTGGTTTAGGGTTTCTTGCTGAAAAGCCAGGAAGCTGTCAAAACTGACCAAGCTGAAATGTCAGACATTAACAGGGAAATTTTCCTGTATAGCTTCCCTAATCCAACATAGTTTTATTCTTTCTAACTTGCTAAATGCAGTGTCTACCACCATTATGTAGCCCTATGTATTTTATTTTTTTTCCTTCCTAAAACCAAGGAAAGAAACAAATTCTTTGAAGGCAGAGAAGACCTCAGGAGTAAATAGAGCTCAGAGATGTAAAACTCAGTGACTGCAACTGGGTTAAGAGAATGGCTTAATGCCACTGGTGAAAAGAGCAGTCCACTTGCGTGAACTTCCAAAATGTTCAGTGTAATCTCAGATTCTGGTGTCAGTTTACTTGGCTGTTATTTCACCAGGTCCCAAGAGTTGTGGTGGGAGGCACTTCCCAGTCTTCGCTTCAGAGGGATGAATAAAAATCAGTTCTCTAAAGAGCTGAAACTAGTGGTTTTTTTTCAAACACGGTTAGCTTTTTGCTCTGATCACTATGGTGACCTCCAGGTTAATGCAGTAGCAGTCTGGTCTGCTGGGAGAACTCTGCTCCCTCCTCCTATGCTTCTGACCTTTTATGACTAGTTCTCTTAAAACATGGCCAAAACCAAATCTCTAATCGCATATTGAGAACAAATCAAATTTGATTGCTGTCTCAGTAAGGCACGTAAAGCCAATTGGACAGGAGTAGAAGGCAGTCTTTAAAATAATTGGAAGAACTTGCTGCAATTCAGGCAACTCTTGGATTGTGAGAGAGGCTGCTTTCCAGCCTAGCAGAGTAATCCAGTTTGGCGAGACTGTGTTGCTCTCCTCCTGTCCCAAAGTGGTTGAACTTCATTATGAGCTTTCTTTTTCTTTGTCCTGCACAAAATTCATGGTTCCCCGGGGTGCAGCTTCCTGTCTAGCCTTGTTGCTGTGCAAATGTCTTCTTCCACCTCAGTTTTTCGAAGAGGCCCAGAGTTAACTCTTCTAAAGGTTGCAGTTTCACAGTGTGCATCTCTTCAGCTGCTCTACATTAGTGAGTTTGTTCTCACATTGTTTTTAGGTTTAGACATTCTAATATCATTCTGTGCACCTCCAAAGAACTTGTATCCCTCCTGACTCTTAGAGAAATTTTGTCTCCAATTTCCCAAGAGAAGAGAACATTTTCAAGACTCTTGAAATATTGATTTTGGACTTGGATATTAAATGGATGAATGTTTGGGAGTGTGTGATTTTACAACTTATTTCATACTGTGAAATGAAGTTGGAATTTGAAGCTACCAGCTGGGGTAGCTTTAGGCTTGGTGTTGGGTTTGTTGGTTTATTTGATTTTATTGATTTTTGTTTTGTTTGAGGTACCTAACTTATACTGCCTTGATTTGTAGTGTTAGATTAATGGTTGGTCTCAATGATCTTAAAGGTCTTTTCTAAATGGAACAATTAATTCTATGATATTTTCAGAATATTTTGAGCAACTTGGTTCTTAGTGTTGTGTTCCTGGGTAATGAGATAATTGCTCCTGTTCAATTCCCAATGGTTGTAATAATTTTTTTCTAACTTGTGACCACTTGTGTGCACTTGCACGGAATGTGGTGATTTTGGGTTTTTAAGTGCTTGCTTAAAGATGGATGTCATTGCTCTCTGAATTTGAATATATAAGTAAGCTTTTAGTAGGCCAGTCCTTTGACTCACCTTTTTCTTTAACAAAGTCTCCTTTTTTGGGGCACTCTCACCTCTTGGTGCAGTAAGTGCTGTGTGCACTAGCAGAATTTGTGCTTGTACTTAGCAGCCAGGTTGCTTTTCAGTTCTGCCTTAAGTAACTTTTCAAATAGTAACACAGAAGCAGAAGCCTTTGTATTCCCTTGTTAGGGCTGTCCTGAGACACCCAGCCCCATTGTAGTCTGTAACTTTTCACAAGTTAGCCTTTCATTTGTCCTTTTTTTTGAGAGGGTATCTTTCCCCACTTGGCTGTAATTACATGGTAATACACAAACTTTGACTTGTGGAACGTAAATTATCAACAAGAACTTTCAAGTACTTGTATCCTTGCTTCCCATGCCCTACACAGCTCAGAACAGGCCTGCCCTGCTCTGCTCTTTTCGTCCTCCTGAAGTTGCTGTTGACTGACCTCTTGGTGTGTTTTCCATATTTCTCTTTAGCCTTCATATCTCCTGCAGCAACTTCCCTTCTTTCACCTATCAAACATCTTTGGATTGTTGTTTTGCATTGTTTTTTAATCTGTAAGTGTCTTTTAATCATGTCCCATGTTTAGGAACAGCATAAATATTTTCAAATGAATCCTCTGCACTGGTCTACAAAATACAAAGGTAGGGCTGAAGTATTCCACTTATGAATGGACTTGGTGTGTGTCATAAGAGTTGACTGTGAAGTGAATTTTTTCCTTTTTTTTTTCCCAAATTATTTCTTTGTGGCTATGTAACATCTTTCGGACATCTACTTAAATGTGACTCTTACAGGAATCTAAATTGAATGGGGAAATGAACAATAGATCAAGTATTTTGCTTTCTTATTAAATAATTGGAAATAATCATGGGTACCAATTTGAAGCTTAGATGTTACTGCTTAACTAAAAGTGATTCTGAGCAATGTGTGGATTAAATCATGGGCTGAAGACTTGAATCTGGGTTCAATTCCCAGATCTATTTCATTGAGTAACTTCTTTGAGTTGCTGAATCTTCTGGTGTCCCACTTCCCCTTTATAAAAAGGGGGACAACAATACTGCTTTTATCTTAGTTATGAGGCCTCTGGGGCAGGAACTGCCTGTTACTTTGAGTGTGTGTAGTATTTAGCACAATGGGGTCCTCCTCTTGGAGATAATAACAACAACATGTGCAAAATTCACATAGCACAATTTATCTTTCATCTTACAGTATACTGGAGTTCCCAGATTGCCATAACAGTTTCTTTTTTAGATGTGAGAGACCTTTTTGGGGTTTTTTTTTTGCCTTGCAAGAATGCAGACATGCTTTTTGTGTTTCTATCCTCTTGTCCTCTGAGAGGAGGAAGGTGTGTGGGATAAACATGGTGGTATAGTGCATGTTTTCTTTAAAGGTCTCCTTGAGTAGGTTGTCAGGATGACTTAACAGTTTCAAAAAATCCATCCCAGTAAGGGAAAGTACCTGTGATATATAGGAAGAACTGTTTCTGAATTTCATGCCCTGTGATGCACCACATGCTGAAGAGCAAGTCTGAAAGGATATCTTGAGCATTGCTGTACTCCAAGGTAAACTACTCAGGTTAGATATATTTTTGTTTTTCCAGACTTAGCCTCAAAAGAAAAGGCTTTGCAACAGAGGGAAAGAAATGATTGTCAAAAGGTAGTCAAACTCATGAGACTGGTGTCTAGAGAGTAATATGGCTGGACAGAGGTGCAGTGGGGGGAAATGCCTTCTTATTAGAAATGGCATTAGGTGGACCATCAGGAAGAATTCATTATTAAATGGCAAAAAGCAGTTCTTGGCTATCTGTTACACTCACAAGAAACAAGAAGCTTCTCTTGCATCAATGACTTAAAAAAAAAAACAAAAAACAAAAAAACAAAACCAAAAAAACCAAACCAGGTTTGTAAATATCACAAAGTAGGAAACGGAACCAAGCCACAGGGATCACATCATTAAAGACTGGGAAATTCAGTTGGTCTGTAGATGTACAACTTCTGTCCACTCCCAAATCATGGTCCAGCATGTCTGAAGTGTGTAGATGGGCAAAGCTCCCTTTCAGCAGGTCTGTTCCTTGCACTATACAGACTTATGCTTTGAAACTAAACTTGGGGGACAATGAAAACAGCAATGGTTTTGCCCTGCATCCCTGCAGGACAATATAAAAGCATTAGCTTCTCACTGAAGTTGCAAAGCTTCTCTGAGCACAAATAAGTGAAGCTTTTGTAAACTCCATGTTTTGAACTGTTTTAGCAACTTGCTCCAACTACTATTAACACAAGATACTTGGGCTCTTTCAAATTAGAGAGGTTTATCACAAGTCATAGGATGACTTCAAATAAGGGAAATGACAATTCTGTGGAGGAAAGATTCTTCTTTAAGATGTTTCCTAGAGTCTCAAATAGGACATGCTGAGTTGCTGTGTTAGACTAGGCCTAAGTTGCCATGAGTCAAATGCCTTGTTTCTAGCAATGTCAATTGTGAAATGCCTCTGGAGCAGATGTGAGAATCCCCCAAAAGACATGGGGACACTGTCCCAATTTGAGTGTATTCTGTGTTTCAAGTAATGACAGGACAGTGTGAATTTAAAAACATGGGACTCATTAGTTTTTCAGAATACTTGGTTATATATGAGTAGAACTGCTTAACATATACATGTTGATCTGCCCTGGAAAACCTGAACTCAGCATTCTGCAGGGTGAGAGAATATTGTTAAATACACTCTTGGAGACATTGCACAAATGAGCATATTTACTTTAACTTCTCAGACTGTCCTCAGAAATGTGACTAAAATTAACAGCTCTTAAACGATCCTCTAGACTTGTATCCTGATGGCTCCCAAAGAAAGCTGCTGGACTCCTCACTGCCAGAGCAGTGTGTACAAATGGAGATGCTGTCGATGCCTGCTATGTTTTCAAAGAGGATGCAGCCATATGACTTCAGCCCGTGATGAACAACAGGCCTCTGTTGAGGTGCAGCCACCCTAAGAGATGCACCCTTATGCAGTATTACTGGCAATGGCTGCTGCAGTTACAGGCTATGATAACACACCATGGCAAAGCAGCGTGGTGTTTTCATGCAAAGACAGATTCCATCCCAGTCCCAGCCCGCAGTCGGCAAGCGTTACAGTGTGTTGCTGTCGGGTAGAGTCGTTCTAGCCAAGATGCAAGATTTAGCAGATGTTTAGCAAAAGGTTCCATTCTTCTTGCCACAGACACATGTGGAGCTGTCAAGAGTCTAGTAAAGATTTTACAAGTTTTATAAGTCACAGTTTATTGAGCTTGGGAAAGAATTTAATATGTCATTGTGATCTTGGAAGCTTTTTTTTTTTCCCTGAAATAATATCTTTTAATTCGTGTTTTTAAAGGTAAGCTCTGCTTTTGTGACAACTAGTAGAAGAGAAGCTAAGTAGATTTTTTTTTATATATGTTTTTTAAAGCATTACTCTTTTTTTGGAGTGTCGTCCTGCAATATCTTCTTAGCTTACACAGTTCTGTTTTCCTCTGAGCGATAAACTACCAGCAAGCTGAATCAGCACTTCGAAGCAGCTTGGATCTGGCTTTAACTTTGTCTGGAGAAAGTTCTTTACTAAGTCTCATAATGACTATGGAATGGTATAGATAAAGGGAACACGATTTATCAACCATTGTTGGCCATGGAAAGTGATATATTTAGATCAGTAGTTTATGTAAGTGTAGGACTTAGGACATGAAACACTGCTGCACATCACAGGAGGCATTTGTAGGAAGGGATCCAGTTTGGGCAGGGAGATGCAGCCAGTGACATGGAAGCCAGTGCTGTTTCTATCTACTGAGCCTAGTAATAAAAGTGAAAAATGAAGTGTGCTTATTTTGTAACAGTTTCTGTGGTTCAGGCTGTAACTTATGTTACTATTTAAAACATAGTAACTCCGAAGTGCTTCACTTCCCATTGAAATTCTGTTGATTTGGTTAAGCCCTACCAAGTTGACTGCTGGCCTTGCTTGCTGGGGAGAGAGTGCTCTCTATCAGTCTCACTGATGTGAGTTGGAGCCACTGGGATCTGGGTGTGAAATTAGAGCAGGGGACTGTAGAGGCATTGTAAGGGATATGAAAAAAAGCCCAGTAGACAGAAGGACAACAAGCATTTCTGCTTTTTAAATGCCCTTCACAAAGTCTGTCTACCTTCTCAGTGCTCCTCTAAGAGACTGAGAAGTAGTGTAGTCACTGTTTTGCATGCAGAGAGACCAACAAAAAAAGGTTTCCTTCTCAACAGGAAAGCTGGATGTAGACCTCCAAGCCCCTCACGGTGACTACTTCACTCCAAAGGAGACACCACCATCTTCCTTCTCTTGGGGTTCCTGCTGAATTATGAGCAGGAATAGGCCTTGTATAGCACATGGAAATGCATTTTCCTCACCAGCATAGCTGAGAGCAGCAGTTTTTTCAGTACTCCACAGTTGTGACAGAGCTTAAGACATGGAAAAGGAGGGGTTAAGAAGCCTGCTAGTGCTGTCTCAGTGTGATACTGCTGCCACACTTGTGTGGAAAAGCATTAGCACTTCTCTCCTTTGCATATGTCAGTTCTGAAGGCACTAACACTGCAGAGGAATGATGTTGATTGACATAACCCTAACAGAAAATGCTAACAAGAGTGGCTACCTGTGGTGCTGTATTTGTTAGTGGGCCCAAAATTTGGGAAGGTCCAAAGGGAAAACTACAATCTGAAAATCTGGTTCTGATCCAGTGACTAGAATTTGAGAATCAAGATCCCAAGTAAGTGAATTCTCACTCCAAAGGTGGAGGAAACACGGGTTTGCCTACTGTAACCTGGAGCAATACCAGCTCCAGAGTTAGAGATGGAGCAGGATGAGTAGCACCACAGCAATGCTTCGTAAGTTGAGGCAGCAGTAAGTGAGGAGAAATGCTGAGTGTCTGAGATGACAGTTCAGTGACTGAATCCTGCTTGTTTTAGGGTCTGCCTTTGTTCCATTTCTGTTGTTTCCCCGGACAAGGTACGATGAATGCAGAGATTCTCAAGAGATCTACTGTCCATCCTGTATATGTGAGCAGCTCTCATTAACGTTAATGGGAGTTGCTTGTCCTCAGAAAGTGAAGCCTCCCTTGTGATGCCTTGAGAAGGAAGACTAATATCTAAATGATGTGTAATTATTTGTGCAAATGGTGTAATATGTGACATCTTTGTTGTCAGGTCACTGTTGCTCAGAGGATTGTCCCAATAACAAATTTCTTCAGAAAAAATGATCACACACACAAAAAAATAACAGACTGTATTCATTTATGCTTTGTTTTACTTAAACTCTCTGTGCTCCTTTCTTGTTTTTCTTAAACAAAAAATTGTGTTCCTGTAGTTCCCCTCCCCCAGCAAAGTATCTTTGAAAATCAGTGTTGTTAGAGTGAAGCGTCTATGTCCTGAACTGGTGGACTTGAGGGAATGACTAAGGAATCTGGGAGCTGTGGTGTATACCTGAGCATAGACTTTAAAGGACAAGATGAATACTTTTTTTTTTTCCTGACCTGAGCATTGCAAACAACCACTGAAGTGGATGGGGGAGGTGATTTGTGGCTGGGGAGGTTCAGAATTGTTTATACTTCTAACCGAGGCCAGATGGAAGGAGCACCTTGTTTGTAGCCCACCATGTTACTGGGAAGATGATACAGAGGAAGGGGGAAGGACCTCTTCTCTGACTTTCTACTGCTCAGCATAGTGGTGCTCTACATGTAGTCTGTGGCACTGTGGGCTTTGTACGAGCACGAATGATAAGTAATTGTGGTTAACATCTGGGTAAATTTGAAAAAAACACCTTTGGAATTTTTATCTTGTGAATATATCAATAAAGACATGGAGAACTTTCCATGGAAGAGGCAATCTGTTTTTTTGAGTAAGTAAAATCTTAAAAATGTCTGAAGCAAAGGCTTTATCTGAAGTTACTGTGCATATTTGCTTTGCTGGACTTTGGACCAAAGAAGACTCTTCGTATTCTGAAGTGCATCCTCTCAAAGATGGTTTTGAAGTGAAGCATCTCACTGAAGTTGGGGTAGTAGCTGGTGCTGATGACAGCAAGGTTGGTTCCAGTTAAAACTTTATTTAACTTCTAAGACTCATGGGAGAAGGGAGTCTGGCTCTTGAGGAAATAAGACAGTAACACGCTGGTGAACAGAATTAGCTCTTCGTATGAAACTCTGAAGAAAATACTGCCATTCTACATTGTTGAACATTCAGAGAAAACCCTCAGCTTTTTGAACTGAGTAAGCTGAGGGGCTGGGCATTCTCTGATCACTTGCTTGCCCTATGGGGACAGTAGCAAAGGTAGTCCCCAGCATAAATCAAGTGTTAGGGGTTGCATCAACTACTGAAGCTTGCCTGTGCAACTGTCACTGAGTCCCCTTGTCTGTATGAGCAGACCTTGTGTGCCATGTTTCTTCATCTGTTGTGCAGGATTGGTGCATATGGACTGTGTAAGCACAGCATGTCACAGAAACCCTGGGCTGTGCCCTGACTTACTAATTTTTTTCTTTTGAAATGTTTCTGGCTTGTAAACACTTTGCAAATATAAATCTTCATAATGACACTGAGCTGGGAGGGTGACACAGGCACCATGGAGAAACTAAGGAGTGGAGATGGTATTAGCTCAGGGATATCCACTTTAGAGAAGGTGTATGACTGCAGAGTCAGACCAATTTAAATTCTCAGTATGTTCAGAGCACAGAGCCCTTGCTGGTCTCATCTGCCTCTCGAGAGTATTCAGTACTTCATGTGCCTCAGATGAAGTACATATTTTGGTAGTCTCCAAATAACTTTTTTTTTTTTCCTTCCCCTCCCAGTCTTCTCCAACATGTTCTGTGTCAGAAGCCTATTCTGCTGGTATGGTACAAGTCTGTATGACCATCCTGTTAGCCATTGGTGTTAGACCTTCCAAAGCCCAGAAAAGCACACTTGCAAGCTTCATTTCCACCTCTGTTGCTTCAGCTTCCTTAAAATAAGACAAAACTCACTGGAGGCAAGGGTAAAACTTGGCTAAAACTGCTGCAACAGAGGAAGCTGCTCCAAGAATTTTTTTTAAAATTTTTAATTCAATTAATAAAATCTTACATTCAAGGCCAGCTATGGTGGGGGCAGAATGGCTCTTTTGGCTGGAGGGTTTGCTTGGCAGTGGTGTCTAAACCGTCTTGCATGAAAATGATATACCAAAGATATTTTGGTTGGGTGTGATGAAAGTGCTCTGCTTTGCCTTCTGGTTATTTTAAGATGGGTGCTGATGGCCCAGCCTACTGCAAAGATGCGATGTCTCAAATACTCTCAGCCTTGACTGGTTTTTTGTTTGTTTTGTGTGGGGTGTTTTTTTTTTGTTTGCTTGTTTTTATTATTTTTGTTTTCTTTGTTTTTTGTTAGTTTTGTTTGTTTTGCTTGGTACTGGGATGGGGATCAGTGAAGAATCTCTACATGGCTAACAATTCTGGAATGCCCTTCATCATCCACCTAGGTTAAAGAACAATGCCAAGGTATCACAGGTGAAATATCCCTAATGAGAACACAAGCGTTTTACATTGCCACCTTTTGGCTAGGGCACTTCTGACTCTGCACAAACCTAATTTTTAACTCGGAGAATGCTCTGACTGTGCTCAGAGCACTGTCGGGCATGTGCCAGTTGGTCGAAGCACAAGACAAAAGTGACCAGAAGGTACAATATGTTTTCCAATGCAGAACCTTCTTGGTTGCAGTGCAGCTGTTTGAGATAGAACAGGAACTGTGCAGAGTGGAAGGGCTACTGACCCTCGCTCTTGAGAATATAAGCAAAAATATCATTAAGGCTTGTAGGGCAGAAACTTCCTTGGCACCTGCACATTCAACCTGATGGGATGCCAAGTAAACCCAATATGCAGGCTGACAAATTCTACACCCTTTGCCCAGACAGGAGAGGCAAATGAAGCTGTCACGCTTTGCCTTTTCCTTCTCCTCCACGAAGTCGATAGGTCGTGAAGAGAGCCGTGTGTCCTTGCTTTCAGCTGGCTCGTGTTGTTCCTTACAGCTGATGCCCCTTGGCCACTCCTGCATTGCTGATCACCATTCAAGGTAAGAGACAAAAGAGAGAGCTTAGCAGTCAAGAGGATACTGATGAGAGGGGAAATTGCTTATTTGAAAGGCTTTTTTTAAGCGCTCTTCTCTTTCTTGACAGCAACAGTTTATCGCTCTCCTTTTATCCCTCTCTACAGAATCAGACACTGTCCATTATGAAGAGCTCTTAAACTCTCCTCTTTGTTAATCTCTCTCTTTGGCTCGCGTGTGCCAAGGAGAGGGAGCTGGGAGATGTGCGTGGTCGGTCGGGTGCCGTATTTGGCAGAGGAGTGAGCAGTGGCCAGCACAAACCTTGTCCCTGGAAATGATGTCAGAGTTGTGGCTTTTAAATGTTAATAACATGGAGATGAGGGTGAAGGAAGGAGAAGAAATAGCAAAGAAAGTACACCACTGTGTTTTGAAATATGTTGACTGCCTATAGTCCTGGCTTTCTCTCATTACATTAACCAGCCTGGACTCTTCAGTTTTACAGCTGCACAGTTAGCTGGAAAATCACAGAATTTCTTGGAAAGTAGCTCAATTGTTCTCTCCCTCCACTTCTGGCTGCCTATTGGTGAGGTTTACTGCTGGCAGTTAACATTGCTTGCATGCCATTTGTCTGATACCAATGGCAAAGTTTAGACTTAAGGTAATGCAGCTGGTTTCATACTCCTGCTCCCTTCCAAGGGTTGCTCAGTCTTTCTCTACCTCCAACATAGACAATTTTTATTTGCATTTGTTACTCCTAAAGGCCACAACCCCGCTGTGAGGTTTTATCTGCAGTTCTTTTAACCCAAAGACCTTGCAGTTATGTAGACATGTGGGCAAGGTGTAGGACAGGGATAAAGCTAGTTTGTTTTACAGGTGGGGGTTTGAGGTACAGGGAATCTAGATCTTTAAGGAACAGAGAAGAAACACTGGGACTAGCCCTTTAGAAAGAGGGCTTTGTGGAAGACTTGCATCTAAACTTAATCAATAGTGTAATCTTTTTGTTTCTGAGTTTCAGATGCTGTCATTTCCACCTGACTTCTTTATGCCCAGCCTATCTTGCTACACAGCTGTGCTAACTTACAGTCTTTCATAGGTACCCACGAGTTACCTACAAAAATTTTAGCTATCAGGGAATCAGATCCCAAAAGGTTTCAGTTAACTCTCAGTTCTTAAGATCTGAACACTTCTGTGTTCACTGCCAACAGTGCCAGTAACTGTTATTCTGAAAAGCTGTGACTCAGCAGAGTCACAGTACTTAATTTTGAAATGTTTCATTACTCTTTTCAAAGTCAGCCTGAAATGTTTTGTTTCTGGGCAGCTCAGCCACCTCTTGTGGTGCATTACTCCACAGGGACTTGAGTTGGGAGATGACTGTCTTTGTTCTTCACGTATGGTAGAGCCCTGGGCGAGACTGTCTTTCCCATGAGGCACCACAGAACAGCTGACAGGTGTGTGATTACCCAAAGTCTGGCCACGGGCAAGAACAGGCCTGAATTTTCCTATATTTCTTGAATTCCGTTAGTGGTAGGAGAAATGCACTTGAATGTATGGATGGTGCCTGGGAAAGTATCTTGCTTTTTCCAAATATCACTTTGTTTTAAGTGATCTACAGAAACAGCGTTTTCCATTAGAAAATATTCTTTGTAATTCTGCACAGTTCCTACAGGGTTAAAGGGGTTTGTCCCTGGTAGAAGTAAAGGTTCTTCCTATATTGAAAGGAGAATATCAAATGTCATAATTGAAATTCCGGTACTGATGTGTTAAGTACAAAAATATCTTAGGTCAATAAATGTGGGTTCAGAACTGTAACGCTCTCAAACTGCTCCTCGCTGCGCACAGAAAGGATGCAAAATGGCATTTTTATCAGTCAGTGAAAGCTTAGTTTAATTGGCTCCAGTCAAGTTTCTGTATTGTTCTGTGTAATCTGAATTAAACATTGGTTTGACTACATATGTGGCTTTATCTTCCTTGAAGACATAGGGTGCTCAGTCAGACAGTAGCATCAGCTTTGAAGTTAAGTTATTCATAGCTCAAGGATTGATTCTGACATTAACACTGTTTCTTTGCATTCCTTGAAAATGCATCCCACCACCCCATTCTTTCAGTTCCTGCCTTAGTATTAATTTTAAATATTTGCAATTTCATAGTAGGGGAAAAAAACCAAACCCAAACCAAACTCCCATTCTACAAACAAAAGACAGAAAAAGCAAAATTAAAGGGATTAACAGGGAATGTTACTATTTACAGAATAACTTATTTGTCACGTTTATAAGCTACCAGTCATCATATGCCTTAAGGTAGAGCTGTTTTGCCATTTCTGTGTGAACAGGTTCTGTCACACCATGACAGAGCTGGGGCAGAAGTATGTGCAGTAGATGAAGCTTAACCAGACTGAAACAAATACTTGGCTTGAACCTTGCAAACCCATTCTTATTAATGATGCACGTGCCTAATAGCTTAGAGTCACCACTCACCTAAGTAGCCTTTGCTTTTAGCTACCAGGTACAGTTAAGTGAAATTTCCTTCTCTCTCTTTTCTTTTTTTTTCTTAATTTTTCCCCCCCCCCCCCCCAAGGGACATGTAGGGGAGGAAGCATGACTTTTTTCTGAACTTTCCTCTTATTTCTGTAAGGAACTTTTTGTGTGAGAAAGACTTGATGTCAGCACACAAAAAAATGACTTCAGATTTGCATTCTTTTGCCACAGGAATAAATGAACAAAGTTTGCAACTGAAAAGGCATTTTTACACCTTTTGTTGTTTAGGAACATAGAAATCCTATTATGCTTCATGCATAGCCCTAAGGAATGTGCAAACAAGTATTAGATCAATGGCATGTCTCTGCAGCTTCTTTTATCATGAGTATTTAAAACTGAATATTCAAACATTCATTCATATTTCAAACATCTGTCTCAAATAGTGCATTTGTGTTGGAGTATGTTTTATTGCCAATAGATAGGTTAAATGTAAAGCTTTTAAATGTTTTATAGCTTGCAGATGCTTAGCTCTGGTCTGTAACAGTGTTTGCAGGGTTTTTTTTTTATGCAACGGAGTGGAAAATCAGCAATAAGCTTTAAAAGGTAGCTAGGCAAAAAAACCCCACCACAGTACCCACCTGAAAGAAGGTGTGTGAAAAGGTTGGTGTGTAATTCAGAGAATCCAGCTCAGTTTTAATCAACAACAGTGGAGGCTGCATCATTTATGGACACTGTTAAGCCATCTTTCTCACTGGGTAATCCACACAAGGATCATACTCCTACTTAAAGCAATTGCCCCACACAATTTGACAAGAGCCTTATCAGTGCTAAGGTTGGTGATTGTCCAAGATGGATAACCAAGGTCTGGTATCCGTGGGCTCATCCTCCCCATCACATCCTTTCTCATTCTGGGGGGAGGATTTACAGAGAGGCCTGGTGGTCCAGCAGCGCAGTGCTGTGCACTTTGTGCCCCTCAGCACTGCTGTGCCCACCCTTAGCAGCAGTGCCTGGGGACCTTGTATGAAGCCATTTCTCCTACTTCAGTATATTGCTTTCTTTTGGCTCCCTGCTTAAAGTCCTTTGGAAAGGACACAGAAACCAGATGTGTTTCAGTCAGTCTTGTTGCGCAGAACATATTCATAAATGTCACGTTAGGGGAAGGTAAGATAAAGCAACTGCTTTCCTGTCCAAATGAATCAAATCCAACCTTTTTTCCTCTGTGTGTATGTGCAAAGACCATCTCTGACTTTGGATCTCTACTACCTGCTTTGCCCAGACTGATAAAACCGCAGTCAGGAGAGCCCCTGTGCAAAAACGCTGCCCTGCCATAAGATGAAGCTTGTTTTGGTGGTGTTCCCCCAGGGCTTGCAGAGGACAGGGGACACCTTTTGAGCGATGCATCTGAGCTAAGAGTTCACTCAGAGGCGAACATCTCCATGTCGAAGAGATATTCAACATTATAATTAAAAATACATTACTTTTTGTGGTGAAAATATTTTCCAGTGACAGGAAAGCTTTTATTCATTATTAAAGCATTCCTGGTTTTGGTAAGAGTTTTGCTCTCTGGTTTATAGACTGTAGCAGGGAAATACAGGAAGACTCCAGTCCTTTAAAGACATTTTTGTATGTTTATGCTGTGAATTCTGATTTCAGACATAAAAAACCTTTGTAGAGCTATGACTTTAAAAACAAATTAATATTCAAAGAAACCCAATAAAAAGCAAAGATAATGTAACCCTCTAAAAAAAAAGGAACCTCTCCTTTTTGTTGAGCACAGTATATCTGGACTTATTATAGTAAATACTTTATAGTTCATTTTGCATAATTAACAAATTAACAGTGTCTTAACAAGGTCTCTCCTCTGGCAGTAATCTCCTGGGAACTAGATTTCTTTTTGCTTTTT